>WBNO01022611.1:247436-348945 GCA_013400575.1 Peucedramus taeniatus
CTGCTCTGCCGCTGCGCGCTCGGGCCGCGCCGGGGCGGAGAGGTACGCGGGGCCGGCGGGGAGGGAGGCGCGGGCCAGCCGAAGAGCTCGGGGGAGCAGGAGTGCTGTGCGAAGGTTTGAAGGGCGGATGGCCCGGGAGGTGTCGCTTGCCGGCTTTGCCCGCTGCACAGGACAGCCCGGGCTGCGCTTGGGGCGAGCGGCGCGGCGGGGTGCGCTCTGCAGCGGGGGTAGGTGGAGAGCCCCGTAATTCCTGCCACAATTCTGCTATAAAGGATTTCAGTACTTCCTTTTAATAGTTGCTGAAAGAAACGGACTAGTTGTAAAAGGAGGCCGGTGAATGTGTTTAGGTGTTCTGAGTGTTGCCCCCCTGGCCTGTACCTCTAACATACATGACCTGTAAGTTGCTTCTCGCAACCACCGCTTCGTGCAGTGTTGGCAGTGTTGCTTTTGGGATAATGGAAGATGTGCCCGGTTTGCCGAAGCTTTGTGAGATAATTAAAAATAAACGCTAATTTCCACCCCAAACTAATAAACTGATTTTCAGAGTGTTTTACAGACTTTTCCAAAGTTCATGTTACGACACAGCACAGAGTATTAGTACTAGACCACAGCAATAACTTTGCACTGAGGGTAGGCACATGGATACGTAAAGAAATAAAGGAACCTGAACACTGCTGACGGTTTGATGCCAAACTAACAGGGTTTTCTAAAGTGTGTGATTTTGTTAATAACATACTTGCTGTTCTCTTTTAAGTACTGTGGTTCATATCTCTTTACTTCATCGTGTTTGTTTGGACTCGGAAGATTGCAGAGGCAGCACACACCCACCGAGCCAGGCAGGCACCCATCTACCAGGCAGATGTATTTTCTGAGAATTGTTATTGATTTCTGCTTTACTCTCCCATCACACTTAGACCCAGGTCGTGCTGGGCTGACTGAATGTAGCGTGGTTGGCGCTGGCACAGCTGGGGGATTTGAAGCCCTGCCGAGTTCTGCCAGCCTGCAAGTTCAGGGTCTGGTCCTGTTGGTTTTTCACCACACCTTTTCTCAGCTATAGCCCCTCTGCTGCATGTGTGTATCTGCTAGTGTTGATCATCATTAAACATGACATAGGAGACAAATTCTCTGGTTCCCAACTGCTTTTAAGTTGGAGGATTGAAGTTCTGTTTGAAGCCAGACATTAGGCTGGTAATGGAGGCATTTCAAATGCTGGATCAATGCGTCCTGTGCAAGTACAAGCCTTTCTGATTCAATTGCTCATTTTCCATGCCTTAATAGGTGTATCTTTATTGTCCTGCCACTACTAACTCAAGTGTAGCCATGTGCAATTTCATCCTTTATGCCATGTATGTCAATAGGGAATAGAAGCTGTCAGTTCTCCCTGGTCTGGATCTTCAGATGCATTTAGATGTTTAAATACTATTAAAATCTGTGCTGCTGCTGTAAAAGGGTTATTTATTTTGAAAGAAAAATAAACTGCTTGCTGGTGCATACAGAGCACATTGCAGGGTGGGAAGATTGGATCCTGTGGGTCTGATTTCCCCAACTGAACAGGTCAACCTTTGGCTGTTTCTTTTTCCTACTATCAGCCCCAGCAATGCTAAGGAGCAAGCAGGTGCTGAACTGCACCTATTGCAGCTTTCTGTATCCAAAGTAAAAGCAGGGATAGATTTCCTGAGAGTGATGTGTTCCATCCCAAGCACCTAAATTATCCTTAGCGTGGTAGCAGGGCAAGTACCTGGAGCCTGAAGCAGTTTAAAGCACCACAGTAAGCCAACACATTTGTCATTCAGCCCCAGTTAATCACTATTTTATAGATCACAGCCTGAATCTGTGGGACTTGGATACATGGAGGCTGTATAGGTCCCTTATTTGTTGATTTGTACATAGGATTCACTGGGATAGTTTTAAGAAGAAATCTTTACCATACTAACAAATAAATTACAAGATTGCTGAGGGAGATTTGTAGCTGTTCATTTCTCATAAGTAGATTTTTAGGAACCACCATCTTCACTTCAGCACGTCTAAAAGGCTAACCCAAAAATATAATCTGAATTATTGCACTATCTAAGATCCAGAGAGGTGATAGAGGCAAGTCATTAGGAATTGTGTCCCAAAGCTGGGCTGTTCTCTGTGTTCTGTGAAAATGGACTGCTTTACATACCAAATGGCCAAATAATTTAAGGTGAACCTTTCCATAAGACAGTGACATGCATAGGGCTGCAGCTGTATCATTAGAGTACATAAAAAAGTAGTCAATGGATTGAAAACCTGAAAAATAATTTTAAAAGTAGTCCATGTGCTGTAGCTGCTATCTTTTCCTTCACTAAAAAAAATAATCCTTCCAATGCTGTGTTTGGAGGGAGGCACATTAGTATTGTTTTCTGATCTTTGTAGTGTGTAGGGAAGATCATGTGTAGCAGGAGGTTTCATTTCCACACAGTATCTGTGTCCCTACCAGTGACTTCTTGTGTTTGTGAAGTGAGGCCAATAATATGGGCTGCTTTTGGGGAAGGAAGGTGATGAACATTTTCTGATAGTTACTTCTCCCTGACAGAAACTTCCACACACATAAAGCTTTATTTAGGAAGTTTGTCTCATGGCCAGGGAGGAAAAATACTTGGCATTCTCTTTATTGCTGGTAATTATAGACAATTCTAGTTAACTTGCTGTAATTGAGATGTTTGAGCTCAGACAATGAGGTTGACTCCATAGTCTGTAATAAGACATTTTGACAGCAGATGAATTGATTTGACATGTTCACAGCCTCTTAAAACTTTTTTAGATTAAAATTCTACTTCTGCAATGGCAAATTTTACAAGTTCCTTAATTTTAATTATTCCTTTCTGAATATGTAAAACTTTCATTAATTTTCAGATTGTATTTTTCCAAAATTTTCAACTAATACTGGAATAATTTTCATGATGGAGACATTAATGTATCCAGGCTGTTGTGGAAGATGTTTCTAGTTAACCTGCAGGATCTCAAGTGTTACATTTTATGTTTTCTCTTGGAATTTCAGAAAGATGATTCTCAAAGACTTCTGGAAAGCTTCAACACTGACGAAAAAGAGCACACACTCATGAGAAGTAAAGCAGAACCCTATACATCAAAAGAGGAAAGGGTGCTGGAGGTAAAGCTCTGCTCTTGTAGGTGGATGTCCATTTTGCTGCATGTAGCAATGAGCACGTTCAGGGCCTTCTCCAAATTGTGTTAATTTTAGTGGGTTTGGAGAGAAACTTTAAAAAGTGTTCAGAAAAAGTGTAAGATGGAGAGTGGGAGTTGATTGCTGCTTATGAATGCAACCATTTCGAGCACTTATTCCACTTATGAATTCAGTTTCTCCTGAGGCACTTTTTGGATATTTTAATCAAGATCCTGAGTTCTTTTTGGACAGAGACTTCTTTGCTTTCATCTCTATGTCATCCTTAGTTTCAAAAGGATGATGAGATAAATTAACGCTATTAACATAAGAAAAAGTTTGTAAGTACTGAAAGACCACTGTGGTGAGCTGGGATTCAAAGACAATTAGAGAATTAGTGAAAAAAAATAGAAATATAAACTTAACAACCCACCCTGAATGAAAACATCAAGTAACTTAAGTAACTTTTTTTTAATAATCCCAAAATAACTGGAGAACCAGTCCTACTGTGTCGTCATTACATCTTTCACCCAAAGCTGATTTGACTGCTCTTGCTGAAGCTAAAGATTGTGGTTTAAACTGCTCATTTGAAAATATGCAGTTCAGGTGACTCATTCAGTCTGTTATACGTAAATTAAATACATGCATAAAATGTCACTCAAAACCAGCCAGTCTGGTGCTTAGCTTGTAACAAGAACTGATTTCAAGAAAATGTTTACATTTAAACTATTGTTTTAAATGCTGACAGGTAGTGAATCTTCATTTCAGCTTTGTGATCAGGAGTGGTGAAAAAACATGCTTGGTCATTTTGCTTGAGTTAAAGTAAAGTATAAGAAATGAACATTGATTAGGTTATTTTTTTGAAGTGTAAGTGTTGTGGTAGAGCTCACACAATTTTACATCTTTATGCTTATTACCAGTGTTTTTGAAATGGGATCACAGTCTTTTAAAGGTGATAATTCACAACTATATCCATTTCCATAACATGGCTCATGTATAAGACATTAAGAGGTAGCCTTGTTATTTGAGGGGACTTTCTCCCATCTATCTGCCTAATTACTGAAATTATATGTATTTTTTTCCTATTAATTTGTTCCGATTTCCAGAGGCTTTTGCTGTTACTAGCATCAAATTGACATTTTATGAAGAAGCATAGATGGAAAATGCTTGTAATTAGGTTAGAGCACTTCAGAAAAACAGGTATTTTCATCCTGAGACTTTCCACATTGCAATAATACCATAATTACTGTATTAATAATAATTGTGTGTTACTTATGCCTGCTGAGAAGCAGGATGTATTACTTCTGGCACACTGCAATAGAGCTTTCCAGCTTTGCACTGTCTGCTCTGCCTCCAGTCACTGCAGAGCAGTAGCTCTGACCACTCCTGTCCATGATGAGCGCTGGGACTGCTCACTAGGGGCAACCTTATCAGCAAACCCAAAAATGGAAATAAATGAAATGGAGATGAAAAAAGTGCAATGGTGGAAATACAGTGAATTACATAGTTTGCTCTTCTCTTTCCATTTCTATTTTTTAGACTATATTAGTGCTTTGATATTTCCTAGAAAAAGCTTTGTGAAAAACCCTGTGTTTTGAAAAATCAGAGTCTTTCATTTCATGTGACAAAACCAAAAGAGATAAAATAGGAAATCCTAGTGCTTGGATTTGCCCATTTTATCTGCTATTTATAGCCAAACTTTTATTAAGCCATACCTAACCTCTCAAAACAAATGATGATCCCATTGTTGCAGTGTCTAGAGGAAAGCAGTAGCAGAAAGTCAGATTATGTGATGCAGAAAATTGTGTGAAAAAAATTCAGTATCTATTAAAAGTTCTTTGGAAAAACATTGTTATTTTCTCTAGATTTTGGGTAAGTGTTGTATTATAAAAGTTTTTTTCCTATTTTCTCTTGGAGAATTAAAAATATTTTGTAGCAGTGGTAATGACAGGAGTTCCCTTTTCAAGTTTTCCAACTCAGAATGAGCCTTATGAGAAGACTTCTTTCACCAAAGCAGGGACAATCAATAAACAGTTATCAATAGGAACATTTAAGTTCACAGTTTGTTTTGTGTAACAAAAAGGAGCACATGATACTTGAAGTGAATACTTGCCAGATCTGCTGCTGTTCTCAGATGATTTTCTGTTCTTTTCCATACAGGAAAGTGAGTCTCCTCTGAACAGTAACATTGCAGCATTTGCATTAAAGGCAAAAGTGATCTATCCCATCAACCAGAAATTTAGGGTAAGGTTTTAGATTCTACTTGTAAAAATTAATGACAGTCATTCTGTGTCAGAGTAAATTGCAAAGTCAAGTAATGGAAGAAAATGTACTGCCAATCTGCTTAATAGGGATCTTTCTTTTTTTATAGTCCCTTGACTCAGGGCTTATTCTGTAAGGTGTCAGCTGCTTTCAGTTCCCACTGAAACCTGAAATGCTTTACATGGTGTCCAGTCAATTTTCACTGTATTTAAAAGAGCTTGTCTGCCCTTTAACATTAATGGAAGTTGGATCTGTTTAAGGAGCCATAAGAAAAACACCACAAGGATCTAAAAGGAAGAGAGAAAGCATGCACCAAGCAGCTAACTACAACAGAAGAATGCTTTCCTGGGCAATGCAAAAGCCTGTCATGTATATGGAAACACTTTTGCTGTGTATACTGTAGTTTACACAGTAAACACTGAAAATCTGAAAACTGATGTTATGTTTGTTTCCTTATTGTGTTGTATTAATTTGCCTTGTGAATTTCCTTTGACTTGCAGCCTTTGGCAGATGGTTCATCCAATCCATCTTTGCATGAGAATCCAAAGCAGGCAGTTCTGCCTAATCAGGTGGTGGAGACATCTATGTCAGGCAGCCTGGGGTCCCTGAGCCAGGGAGACAAAGAGGACTGTAGTTCCTCCACAACAATACATTCCACAACAAGTGATGACAGGTTTCAGGCTCGAGCCTTTCTAAAGGTGGCCAGCTTCCCTGAAGTGCTGACATGTGAGAGGTAAGCAGTAAACCTGCCCTTGTTTGGTCATTTCCTGTGATTTTAGGACAGTCACTAAAGGTGAAAGGCTGGGCATGAATGCACACAGTCAGGACATCAGGACAGGGTTATATGCTTATAACCCTAAAACAGTTGTTGGGGAGATTAATACATTAAGCTATTGGAAGTCATCCTGTTCTTGGTGAAATTCTGGGAATCAGAACTGGCCAAAAGCTGTCTCATAAAAGGTGTTATCAGTGTTAGGATAAGGAGATGTCTTTGTTATGTCTTGTATGCTGAGTTCATGTGTGCTGGGACTGGACTCCTCTGCACTGTACAATGCCATCTCACGCTGCAGGTGCCTTGAGAACACTCAGTGGTCTGTTCTGTCTGTTTCAATGGGAACTACTGATGTACTCTGGGAAAACAGTTCCTCTCTGACACTGCTGATGAGCAGGTAGAGGTAATTGAAATGGACTGTCAGCTCTGATTTCCTTTCAGCTGCACCACGCCGAGGTACTCTTCAATGCATACATGTGTCTGCTCTCTCATTAGCAAGAATAAGAAAATCATATTTGTGTCTCAGGGACTTGGAAAGGTACTAGCAATGAGGAATGTTTACAGAATACCCACTCTTATTATGGCTGTTTCAGTTTAAAGCTGTGTTTTCCCTAGTTGTATCCACTCATGCCTATGTTCACCATGTCTTTTTCTAGAGGAAACTGCAGCACCAACCTAATTAAAAGCACTATGGTTTTTTTACTTTTACATACAGAAATCTTTTCAGAAAAAGGAGGCAATGTAGAAATAAAGTGACTTCACTTCTGTTTTGGGGCAGTGTTTTTAAGAGAATCTAGTGGTTAAATGAAACTTTTATTGTGTTGTCCTTTTGTGTAACTGCCATTTAGAATGTTATTAATGCGTTTTTTATCTTTGTTTCAGTTTTGATGTTAAGCTCTGCCTTTGCAGTCTTACTTTAAAAGATCTCATGCTTCTTGATACTGAACTCAGAAAAGAAAAACATGTGGTAGGTACTTATATCTCATTTATAGCTCATTGTTTTGAACATCTTAGTTGAATATTATTTTAGGAAATAATATAAACAGTTGGCTAGGTGGGATGTAGCGTAGCAGAGTTGCATTTCCACGTTATTGTCTTTTTTTTTTTCTCCTATGAGCTTCCTAAAGAAGTAAAATATAATGAAGTATACTGGTCTGTGAAATACCAATATAGCAAGTACAAAAAATTGGTTTTATACATTACTCCAGAGATTATCATACAGCACTTGAGGCTCATAAGAAGAGGTAATAAATTATTTAATAGATGAGTTTGTCTTAAGGACAAACTTGCTTGTTTGTGTGTTGAGACTCCAAAGACTTAAAGCTTTTGGAATAAAATTGAAAATTTAGTTCAACTGAATCAATACCATTGTGATAAGTACAGTAGTTGTGAATTTGTATGACTGAGGGATTAAGGTACCATTTAAACCATAGATAACTACCTGCATCAAGTCACAGCATCCAAAACTGACAAGGAAAAAAAAAAAAGAAACTAAAAAAAAGTAGAATTAGAGCCACAGGATACTCAGTAATGATTGTTTGTGGTGACTAGCTATGATCAAGTACAGCACCTTTCCTGGTACTGAGTTTTAGCTCAGCAAGTACAAATCTGGACATAAAATCTCTAACTTTTTCCTCCCCTCTTCTTGGGCTCTATTTAAATGGATTGGTAATTTCTCTTATAATGTATTAAATCCACTGAGAATATTTCAAAGGGTGGGATTTTCTGAAGAAATTTCTACACAACCCAAAGGAGGAAACAGGAAAGTAAATCTGGGAAGCAATTTCTCATCTGATGGATTATCCACATCTAGTCAGATGAGAAAGGGAACTTGTGATCAGATTCCAGAAGGAAGTTTAGCTTGATTATAGAAGGTTGAACTTGATGTCAAAGTTAATTATCAATTTCTAAAGGAAGGTAAGCAGCAACGTAGTGATGTAATCACAGAAACACAGAGAAAGTGAGCATTTAACACGCTTTGTGGCCCAATAGAAATCACCACAAAGGACTTTGACCTTTAGCTGAATATTTGAATAGCTTTATATTTTTGCCAGAAAAAAAAAAAGGGAAAAAATAAATCAGTCCAAAAATTTCTTCCTTTCCCACTCTGCTTTCTCTGATTTCAGTCTTTCTTGGCATCAAGTCTAATGAAATATATCCTTTTCTATCAGTCTTCTCCTGAACCTTTTTTTTCTTTTGACTGTCTGTGGTATCTTGGTAGTGTGTTCGAACTTGACAAACTCCTGTCCAAAATATTTGCAAGTGAGATCCAAAACATGACTGCTATATGGTTTTCTTTTCTATTGGGCTCTAATGATAATATATTTTCCAGATTTTGCTCACCTGACATATTGGCTTCAATAATTGTTTCTATATGTAAATATGTATTTAGTTATGTTTTCATATGTTTCACACAGGCATGATCTACATCATCCTGTTTTCAAGATTATGAGGAACAGGCAGTTGGCTGTTAAATTTCATATATTTTTGTTTCCACACTAGAAAATGCTGCAGCAGATAGTAATGAAGTGAATTAACCTTACACTGAAACTATAATTGAGGCAGGAGGGGAAAAGGTTAAGCAAAAGTTTTCCCAGTGTTAAAAAATACAAAAACATCTTTTTGAAGACATAAGTATTACAGTCTTAAAGAAAAAAAGGCAAATGGAAAAGAAGTATTTTTCTTGTAACAGAAGCTAGCTAGAACTTGAGATAGTTTCTTTTGGGTTGTGTATAAAAATGTTTGATGTATTGTGTGGCTGACTACAGTTGAAGTCAGAGTAATGAGTCTTTAGTATCTTTTGGCTAGTTAATATCTTCCAGTTTTGGGGTTCATTAAACTTTAGAAAAATGGGCTTTGTATTTTCAAGTGATCTGCATTTTCTCCAGAATAGTTTCAAATGTGTTTGTCTGGTTACAAGGATATGTGAGATTATGTGTAACACCATCTTCCAGTATCTCTCTGGAGCCAAAACCAGAGAATTTTTCGCAGTGGAAGTACTGGAGAGTCACTGGTGATTTATCTGTTAATTTATCTGTTGTTTCACTTATGATTCTCTATAATCTCCCTGACTGATTTAAATCAGCAAAAGTTATCATAAAGATGTCCTTACAATGCCCAACAGGCACTTAACCTGGGTGTTGTTTTCTTCCTTTTAAACAGATGTTTATTCAGGTTTTCAAGATATACCTCACAGACTTCCATCGTAAAAAGAAGATTACTGATGGTTTGTTGAAGAAGATCCTTTTAAATCAGGAAAATGTAAGTGGGTTTATTGGTTAATATTTGAGACCACAAAAAATAAGAGTTGATCTTATTACCACAGTAGGCATTTCACCTACTCCTTTTGAACAGCCATGTCATTTGTAACCTATTTCTGAAGAAAATGCAAAGAAACTCCCTTATTAGTTGATTTTCTACATTACCTTGTATGCTTTTCCTCTTTGTTGCTGTATGAAGTGATCTACATAATCTGTTAAAATATTTTGTAGTTGAATCCATTTAAGCAAACAGAACATAACTTTATTCACTCACATTTAATAATTTCTAGTTATCAGGGACTTTGTTTGGTTCCAGGTATCTTGCTGATAGTAAAATAGCAGGAAATAAGGTAGCAGTATGAAGCTCAAGGCTTTCATCAAGGGAAAATACACTTATTTTCCTCAACATCCTTTTTTCTTTCATGTACTTGTATCATAGTCTATATGCCACTTCTGAACTGGAAGACATATATTGACAGTCAATGTGCATTTCAGGTAGAGTCACAGTACTATTTTTAAGGTTATTAGAAGGAACAAAAAGCTTTACAAAACTATAGAAAATAGGAGAGCTATTGGTTCCACTTTCCAGTTTAGAGTCACAGAAAAATATGGATTGAGAAGTACATCTTGAGATTGTCTGGTCCAGCCTTCTGTAGGAAGGTCTTGTCTTTAAGGTTATCCAATGCCCTGCCAATCCAGGTCCCAAATGTTTGTACTTAGAGCAGCCTAATCACAGCAACAGTTATGCTTTTCTTACATGTAGATGGAATTTCACATCTGGAGATTTGTCTATCAGCTCATGAGCTCTAGGTGTTGAATACTTTGGGCAGTCTCACATTTTGTGAATTACTATAAAGAATCTTTGTAGTTGTACCCTATGATTTATATCAGAATGTATTTCACCTTAAAGCACTCTTCTGCCTTAAATCCTCAGATTTAGTATTAAAGCTTATTGTATTTACTAGATGAAAAGTTAGATTAGATGTGCAAAATCCTTTTACTGATGGTCTTCTGGTAATGACTTCAAATTATAAACAGAGCTAATCTAGAATAGGCATGTTTCCTGATAGAACCTAATCCTCAGTGAAGTTTGATGGCATCAGTCCTCATGTACCCAAGATGCTGCAAGACAAGAACTAAATTTGAATAATTAGATCCAATAATTGCCAGAGAAGTCCAGTTGTTTAAGTGCCAGTATGGGGTTTCTGTGTCCTATATGATGGAGAGAAGGATCTTGTAAACCTGACAATCTTAAGAGGTGGGATACCATACAAGGAACAAGGCTGGTTATGACCACCATGTAAAAGAGAAGTTACATGTTTCATTGCAGACAACGTTTCCTCTTTTAATTCTGCATCGTAAAAATTCATGGGATTTTGATGAAATTGTTAGTGAAGCTTGTCAAACACTGCTTGCATTTATTTAAGGCGTAAGGGTATCAAGTTAATGCACTGACAGACAGAAGTGGATGGTATTAGAAGTCAGTGCATGCTATGTGAGGCATGTTGCAGCAAAGGAAGAATCACCCTTTTTGGTATCAGCTTACTAAGCAATGGCAGCAGACTAGTATTTGTCAGCAACATCAGCTTTCATAAAAAATCACCCTGGTTTCTAAAGGACTGAAAAACTGTGAAACCTCATGTAATCATGCAGCCTGTAATTTGTCCCTTTTGAACATTGTAGGTGTGTTCATCCATGTGTGTTAATCCGGCACTCTGCAGGAATCACTGTCTGATTATCACCTGTATACTTACCTGAGCTTTTAAATGCAGCATGTACACTCACAGTTGCCATTTAGGATGGGGCGCACGCATTAAAGTAAAAATATTTGTAGATAGATTTCAAGAGTTATTAGTATAAAAGCTCATGAAGCAGTGTTTACTAATGAATTCAGCAGAGATGATCTATGGTCTTGACTGTACTCACATCCTATGGAAATGGAATGTATTTCTATTAAATTTAGTTCAGAGCTGCCATATATCTAGAGATTTCCTTGCTTGCTACAGAAGGCACATTACCAAGAGACAGATAAGTTTCTGAACACTCCTGTTCAGCTTCCTTAGCCATGAGCCAGAACTCACATAGAGATCCACTCCCAAATTTAGAAGTTATGTCTTTCTGTTTAACAAATCACTTGATTTTTTTTTCCCCAGGATTTTGAAGAATTACAGAAACAACTTGACTCTAGACTTCAGAATACTGAAATGTCAGGAGCCCGTAATTCAGAGTTCCAGACTCTAGAAGACCTAGAAAGGAGGGAAAGGGAATATTCTGAGCACATAATTGATAATGTAACTTTCTAATTTTTTCTAAAATTTTATTTTAATGTTATTCTTTTGGTGGGGAGTTCTTTGGTGCAATGGTTTTGTTGAGTAGTCAACAGTTAGTATTTTATATGCGTCCTAAAAATATTTTTACTTTGCCCCAGCAAAATGTTTCAACTACCTTTGGGTGTCAATGTTTTTTTAGATAAAACACTTTTTTATTTTTTTAAACACTACTGTGTTATCACCTGAAAAATGGCTTGTGCTTGTCTGATTATAAGATTTATTTCAAGCCTATGTGTAGCCTGACTTTTAGGAATGTTATCCAAGCACCTTGCTTTTGTCAATCCCTCTAACTGAGTAAGGGAGTTATAAGAGCCTACAATTTTTTTTCAGCAGAAAGAGGTACTAAGAGTGTAGTTGATGGACAGTGTTTTTGTATGTTTTGTGCATTTACTTTAGCAAAGCCTTTTTCTTTAGCAACTTTCTGCCTGAGAATGGCATGCTTTTTTTTTAAATTTTTTTTCTCTAAAGTAGGTTCACTGTGTCAGTACAGCTTTCAGGCTAGAAAACTGGACGTTAGGGACATTCTATGTTCTATTTTCCAGTAAACAGAGTAATATTCTTCCCGGCTCTGTTTCTGAAGTTTGAGCAAATTGACTGCAGATGAAAATAAGAGAGTGACAGCTCTGTGAGCTGCCTGCGCTGATTGACTGTGGCACTTCAGCCCTGGACCAATCAGCCCATCACCTCAGCCTTGGGCCTTTTTCATACAGGAGTTAACATTTTTTAATGTCTGGTGCTTAAGTGCTTCACTGGGAATTTTCTCTGCTTTCTCTGAGCCCTTCACTTTATAGTGGAAGTCCTGGTAACATTGGAACATCTGCGTCAAGTTTCTTTTGCACTTTAACTTTGCTCAGTGGAAAAATGATTGTTTAGAGTTTTCCAGAGTTAGTCATGTGAAAATAATTGCTGGCAGCCTTGCTGAGCAACATGAGGCATTTATTCACCAGCAGTGATCATCCTTCAGTGGGTCTGTCACTCTTGTGCCTGCAGATGCTTTTCGTTGTACTGAAAGTAATTTCCCTCTATGCAGATTTGTATAGATCAAGTACCTTGAACTAATCCAGTCTTCCTCTGAGAGTATAAAGGGGTTTTTGCCATACTCACAGATGCCATAGTCACCTTTTTTTTTCCAAAATTCATGGCTACTTAATAGAAATCATGGTGATGGATGCATTTTTTACCTTCATGTGTACAAGTAATCCCACAGAGCAGAGAATATTGACAGTGTGCACAGTCATGTTTATGGAATCAGAACCTAAAACTAGGGATTGTCCATATAATAATTTATCAGAATTGGCACATACACTGTGCTGACATAAAGTATTTAATTCCAGCCAGCAAAGTGCTTATTTAGCATCTTATGCTTATGTAGCAAAGCTGTGAAAGGCTTTGATGGTGTAAAACAGTAATAATTTTAAGTTTTTCTTTTTTTTATAAAAATGTTTTTTGACCAGAGTACCTGCTTCTACAACTAAATAAACTTCCCAGAATAAAAGGGATACAGTTTATCTTCTAGGTTTTTACCATCAACACTAAAAACATTATAGGCTCTTAGAGATGCAATATATAGAGAATTAACAAATTCTTAGCTAGTTAAAAAGAATTACTACCGTTATTTAAAGAGGTCATGTTTGACCTACTGGTTATGTGCTACCACCAATATATATATATATATATATTTTTTTTAATATATATAAAATATATAATAGTCTCTTTAGCTTTGCAAATTGTTCAATATAGCTAATACTGAGAGCTGTCTGTGACTTGTATTTTAGTAGACTCATATATATGCCTCTTTGTGTAATGAAATACCTGATGATTAATGAGGGAACATGGGTTGTTTTTTGATTCATATTCTACAGATGGAAGCCTTCTGGAAGCAGACTGACAAAGCCCAGCAGGATTTTTTGGACCAATCAAAATGCTCAAGTGCCAAAGCAACGAAGATAATGATGGATCTGACTGAGAAGATGATTGCAGTAGAAAGCTTGTTAAGTGAATTTCAAGACTTGCAGGCGATGGTAAAGTAAAAAAGAAATAAAAGTTGAGACAGATTTAGTCAATCTGAACAGAAAGAAGTATGTCAGTGCAGAGTCTGTCAGTCCTGCCTCAAGAGTGATGTAGACTGCTTAATCCAGTTGTCAAATCTTTGAGATTTATTGCAAAGAGCTCAACTTCCATTGCAGTTTAGGAAGACTCATAGGAGGGTGAACTCTCTGCACTTGAGTTCTAATTCTCAGAATACCATTTAGGTAGTCATATAAGGAAAAAAGTATTAATGCAGCTGGTGAACCAGGAGCAAGAGCACAAGATCCAATAGATGGAGACTTGTTACTGTGGGCATTATGAAATTTCTTTTTCTTTCAAAATATTTATTCCACTTTGACTGACAAATCCTAATTTAAATTTGAGGGTGATTCTGTGTGTTCAGTGACTTCAATTTGAATTGAAAATTCTTATCAGTTCTTAGGGATATGATCTGAAGAGGGAAAACTGTGTTAATAAATGCACCAGCACTGTGCTTTATTTTGTGTTAAATCTAACAGATCCTTTATTGGTTTTTGCACAGGATATATACTGAAGGAGTTATATGTAATTTATAGATTTACATACATTTGGAATCACTGCATTTATTAGTAATTTGGTGTATAAACAGATACAGTAATTATTAGCTTATTAGTTTTGCATTGGAGCAGCTCAGTAGACTGAGCTGCCCAGGTATGAAAAAAGCCTTTGCTGCTTGTCACACTTGACCCAAACTGGGCTGCTGTACAGTAACTTCCTTCAGATGGGCAGACTGCAGATAAGATATCTGGATACAGATACAGGAGATATTCCTGCCTGAAGTCACTACTGTGATGATGCTGAAATCTCATTGCAGAGGTCATTGTAGGTACATCTCTATTAATTACAGTAGGTCAGAGAATCATGGAATCATTTGGTTTGGAAAAGAGCCTTGAGATAGAGCCTAGCTGTTAACTTGGTACAGCATTGTCAAACTCTTTCTAACCTTGCAGCATTGTTTAAAGCAGCTGCACTTTCACCCAGGAAATCTTTCACTACTGTGATCATGGGCTGCTTCTTTAATAGTGCAATGAAAGTTGCTATGCTGTAGGCAATTATACTAATTTTTAGTATATGTGTTGAACTCTGTCTGACCATGCATTATCAGAATCCTCATTTCAAAATGAGGACCTGTACTGGTGTGCCATATAGTATCTTGAAAAGAGGTCCAGGACTTCCATGTTTTCTTCTGTCCATCTATCCTCCTTGAGTATTTAGGTTTGTTCTGCAATGCTGTTATTATCTTTTCCAGACTTAATGTCTTCTTGACAGCTATAAATAATGAAAAACACTAATACTTTTAGATTAGCTCTTGCAACTGAACGTGCAACAAACCTACTGCTAGCCTGCACTGATCAAGACTTTCAGAAGTATTTAAATACATGAAGATGGTTATTCACAAGGTTTTGAAAATTCTCAGTGGTTTTCTTTGTGGTTTGGGAACCCATAGTTCAATGAAAGAAAAGCACAACCAAAGATACGTTCTTGGTTTCTAAACAGGACTTTATGTTTGATTTAGGACATTCAGGAAAGGTTATTCAACTGGGAGCTTATGGTGAAAATGATCGATTCACTGAAGTCCTCTATACCAGAAGAGTGTAAGGGTAGATTAAATACTGTGTCAAATATTCTGGACCATTTAACTGTAAAGAATAATCTTTCAGTCCGACAAAAGGAAGAGCTTTTAACAGATCTGCACAAGGCCTTCTGGGAACAGCTGGCCCATTACAGTAATGGTGAGTACTTAGACTGGAGCTCATCACTTACATAAATTCTCATTGTTTTAAATAGTAAAAGAAATTTACAGCTTCAGCTGTATATATCTCTCTATTTTAAAAAGATACTAATGAATTGACCCAGATCAGTTTTATTCTGGAGAGTGTGTTGCCCTGATTTTCTCAAGTTTTACTAAGCCTTCTGATGTTTGCATTCTTTGCACAAACTTTCTCACAGCACTTCATGTAAATAACTTATTGTTTTGCATTCCTTTATGGAGGGCGAGCAACCTTATGGACAGTTGGGTTGCCCAGTGACATTGAGGAGGTGGCACTGTAACCCTCCAATGACACTGGGATTTCAAAAAGATATAAATATGGAGTCAGATGTTTTAATAAGGAGTTTTTTTAGATTGCTTGGACCAGGACTGCTCCGTGTCGTTCTTGTGTTGCCCCAGGGGGGGTGACAGAGAGTGTATGTTTGGAATGGGAGTTTTGACTTTAGGCCTTTTATGTCTTGTTCCAGGTATTACTAGGTACTTACTCTGTAGTTCACATAATCTAATTCCATTAATTTGAATTGTACTTCCTACAAATATTTTTGATATTTCTTCATTTACTATTCACATACTTGGCATTGCTGGTCATAGTGGCTGACATAAGACACTGTCTTATGATTTCCTGGTAGCATGCAAAACCAGAAGCAGTTGTGCTATATACAAAGCAGTTGTGTTATCAATCTTCTGAAAAGATAATGTTAAAGATTATGATCCTCCTATAAATCTCTTTTTTCTTATGTCAGACTAAAATACTTCTAAAATGAAGTATTTTCCTCTTCCTTTTACACTTCTTCATATTGCCTATCTGAAAAGTACACAGTCATAATAAAGTCAAAGCTGACTGACCCACTGATTTACGGTTCTCACTGTGTCATTTTGTATGTTACCTAATGCCCAATGTTGAGAAATATAGCCCCAGCTTCTCTGATAGGTGCTGTTTCAGGGCTCAGTGCCTCCCATCAGCACTCAGAAAACAACAGTAAACATTTAGCCAGAAGGAAAATAATGAAAACTACTTCAACACAATTTCCAGAACCATTTCTGCTATTTTTGGACACATCTAAAGAAAATTGTCATAGCAAAATGGCATTAGGTTTAGAGTTCAGTGTACTGAGTAATCAGAATGAATGCAGTCTTGTTGCAGTATGTTCTTGCTGCAGTGCTGCTCACTCACTTTGGGCTTAGTGGTGATAATTTTTCCTTTATCTCACAGTAGTAAATTCACAAAGTCACAAAATGGTTAAGGTTGAAAGAACTTCTGGAGGTTGTGTGGTCCACCCTGTCTGCTCAAGCAGGTTGAGCTACTGTTGGTTGCCCAGGATCATGTTCATACAGCTTCTGTCTCCAAGAATGGAGACTCCACCTGGGCCATCTGTTCCAGTGCTCAGTCATCCTGCATGGTGAAAGGAATCTCCCGTGTTTCAGTTTCTGGCAGCTGCCTCTGGTCCTTTTATTGGGCACAACAGAAAAGAGTGGCTCTGTCTTCTTTGTATCCACTCTCCAGATGTTTATATACTTATTATGCTCAGGTCCCCCTGAGCCTTCTCTTCTCCAGGCTGAACAGCCCCAGCTCTCTCAGCTTTGTCTCATAGGAGACATGCTCCAGTCCATTCATTTTTGTGGCCCTTTGTTGAATTCTGTTCAGTATCTCCATGTCTCTCTTGCACTTGGCTGTGGAGCCCAGAACTGGACACAGCACTGCAGGTGTAGCCTAACCAGAGCTGAATGGAGAGAAAGGATCCCCTTCCTCTACCTGCTGGCTTATGTTCAACCTGGTGTCCACCAGAACCCCCAGGTCCTTTCCTGCCACGCTGCTTTCCAGCTGGGCAGTCCCCAGCATGTGCTTGAACATAGGGTTGTTCCTCCCCAGGTGCAGCACTTTGCACTTTCCATTGTTAAACTTGAGGAGATTTGCATCAGCCCATTTCTCCAGCTTGTCAAGTGCCCTATGGATGGAAGTACAAGCATGTGTGGTGTATCAGCCACTCCTCCCATTTTTTGTGACCTCTGCAGACTTGCTAAATTTGCACTCTCAACTGTGCAAATTGTGTGGGTGCTCCATCACCCAGGTTATAAGTGAAGCTACTGAGCAGAATTGCACTCAGTATTGACCCCTGGGGTACACCAGTAGATGCTGGCTTCCAGGTGGACTTTGAGCAAGTTTTCAATCCACCTCACTGCTTATTCATCCTCTTCTCTGTGAGGATCTGTCAGGAAACTGCATCGAAAACCTACCTGAAGTCAAAGTAGCCAATATCTACCGCTCTCCTGTCCATCTACTGAACCAGTTATTTGATCACAGAAAGTGCTGCAGACTTGATCCTCTTTCAGACCATCTAGCTGTGTGAACAGTTTGCTGATATTCACAAATGCATGTATATTGTGATATAGTTTCTTTCATGGATGTTTGCTTCTAAAACTGTCTATGCCTAGTTCATAGTTTTCCCATAGGTTCAGCCACTAACATTCTTTAAGTATAACTGGGTGTCTCTGGGTGATTTTTTGTTCTTTTTGTCAATTTTCACTTGTTCCAAAGCAAAAATACCTCTGTCTAGGCCTTTATTTTATGCAAAGTAGGTGCTTATAGTTATATATAGCTGTATATTATAGTTGGTACATCCTGTGCAGAAGAACATTATCAATTTCCTGGTTTTAGATAGAAATGAAATGTGCTTTAAAAAAATTATCTTGGAGTGCAGCATTTATTCCAATAGAATCTTATGTTCACCTTTCTTATGAGCTTCTAAATATAAAAGTTAAACTGTACCTATAATTCAGAAATAGAGCACAAAGCCAGCAAGACTGTGCTCCTAGAATACAAAATAAGGAAGTAGTAAAGAATCAATAGTGTTTAGAAGTAAAACACTGCTACATTTATTTGAGTGATATTTTCATTACAGGCTTTCCTGTACTTTTGGTGCACTTTCAAGTGTTCTGTCAGTGCATCATCAGCCTGTGGATAAGCACAATAAATTAGCATGGAGAATAAATAACATTCTTGGTGCTGCAGTACTGTGCTCCTTTTGTTTCTTTACAAAATAATTTCTCATAGTTAAAGCAGCTTGATGTAGTGGCAGCCACAGGTAACTGTTCTTTTGCATTCCCCTTCAGCTGCTTGTATCAGGAGTGAAGTACTGCTCTGGGGCAGGGTAACTGGGGGAAATGGGTAAAATTCTTAGGTGGACAGGCAATGAGACATGACGTGGCAGAACATTCAAAGCACTGGTTGCACTCAGCAGCACAGGATGCAAATAGACTCATTATTTTATATATCACTGGGTGCTACAGGGGGAATGAAGTGGGGAGGAATTTAGTCTCAAATAGTTCACATTACTAGCACAAAATTGGAAGGACCTTGACAACTTGTACTGCAGGTTCTTGGATGAGTCACTTTAGAAGTCTGGTGTGTATGGGCTGCATGCCAGTTCAAGCTAATCTGAACTAGCACTGCTTTAGACCTTTTCTCCCCACCATATGTTACTGCCCCTGTCCTTGCAGCAGCATTTGCATATCTTCAGTTAGGTAATGAGACACTTAGCAGCCTTCCTGAAGCAGGAGGGGGAGGTTTGGGGTACTGCGTGAGGGAATCTGTTTCTTGGACTAACACACTGCCTTTGCATAAACAGCAGCACCAGTGAAAGGGAGGGTGCAGGATGGTAGCAGTCCAAAAACTTGATAGATTTAAGTGCCATGTAACAATTTAGAAGTTCACATCTAAGAAGGCCATCAGGGTAAGAAGCAAATCTCAAATCCTGCATGGTGATTACTTGTCTATTTCACTCACTAACAGATTTCCATGAGCTTATGTTGTGTGACAGTAGCAGATGCTGCTTTCTCCCTGTGGAGTTGTGGTGCCTAATTGTTTGTGGTTTATGTTCCAGAATGCATGCAACAAAGTAAAGACCTGATCTTGAAACGGCTGGAGTGCCGTGCGAAGAAGAAGGAAGAGTTCAAACGCAGACAGGAAGCTGAACAAGAGAGTCTCCTTAGCAAAAGTTTTCTTACTGAAGATGTTCATAATTTTCTCAAGGTGAACAAGTAAAAGCTTATTATCCCTGTTCTATGAGTTTTTAAAGCCAAATGTATTGCAGATTTCTCACAGTTCCGTAAAATGGGGAATTTTGGGTCCTCATGAGAATCACATGTGGTAGCACAGGTGGACAGGGTCAGAACCCCTGTTGCCATGGCTTTTCCTGCAGTGTTGGTATTGTTGCATTGGAAGAGAATGCCAGTGGGGTTAATGCAAAATTACATGTTTTGTAGAAGACGTCTTTAACTTAGATATTTAGTGTGTTTGCTTCAAGACAGGAAATCTGGAAGAAGGTATCCAGCCTGCATTACAGAAGAAAACACTGCACTGATCTAATTGCTTTTCTATGAGTGGGTTACTGAGGCTCGAAAGACTTACCAAATTTCAGAGTAGAGGAAAAACTATTTATGATCTCTGGCAAGAAGCCTTAGAGAAGCTTTGCAATTGATAATTTAATATGGTGTACAATGGCCAGTGTAATGTTTTCATGGTCGTATTTTCTATAGAGATTTGTTATTATTGTTCCAAATGAATATAAAAAATCAGAGTTCTTAGCTGTAAATGCTGAGAGCTGCAAAATTGGAGTAACTGCTGAGAACTGCAAACCCAAGTTATTAAGAATTTAAAAAAAATCAATTCTCAATTTTCATGAAAATAACTAATTTAAGGTGAAAGTGGTTACATCCAGTAGCATTAAACTTTCGATGAAATCTAATAACTTAGATAAAATTACTGTATGAGAAGACCCAGATTCCGACTGCAGCAAACTGTCAAAATTTTTTGATCTTAACACTGCAATTTTGCACCATGAGGTCATATTCTTTAATTATATTGTATGAATTGGATAATGCAGTTACTGTTTCTGTATGCACACCTGCTTGGCAACGCCTCACTTCAAAACAAGTAGAGCACTTTTTACGTCTTTGCCATTTCATAACTTAAGACAAATAATTCTGTCACACATTTTTGCAGCCAGTGTGCATTTGTGAACATATTTTCCTTTTAGACATCATTGGACACTCTTGGACACATCCCAGACTCGTTGAACAAAGCTTAAAAATTTTGCTTTAAGACCCCTTCCCTACAGAAGTAGAGCCACACAGCTTTGTGCAAGAGATGCTCTATTTTGTACACCTTACAAGCAGATCATTAGTCGAGTTTAATTAAGCCTACTCAACAGCTTTCTGACAGGCTGAGCAGGGAGGGCCAACTTGCACTTCATGCTGTGGGACAGAACACAACTGAGTGTTAGGATTATGAAATGCCTGTGTACAAATTATGGAAGTCAGAAATGTGGGCCTTTCTGCTGCACAGTGGGAGAGTCTTTTGTCCCAGAACAGATGGGTCTTAAGTGCAGAAACTCTTCTGAGAATAAGAAGAATTTGTTTCTGCAGCTCCCATGATTTGACTTAAATAGTCCAGTAATTGTGAGAACAATCCACTTGGCACCGACAAGCTATTTTAAGTTTGTTTCACAATTTCACAGGCAACCCAACAGTAAAGGAATTGATTGCAAAGCCTCACTATGAGCCTAGAGCTGTACCCATCAAAAACATTTCTCTGCCTTTCCCCCTTCTCCTCATCAAGGGCTCACACCACCATGGTATCAGCCTTGCCAGTAACTGACCTTTCTGCTGAATTTTAAGTGTTTGCCAATTATGATGGTGGATTTTGCAATAAACCTCATTCATATCAGATTGTACTGAACACAAGTGGGGTGGTAACGATTGAGTTGCTGCAGATCTGATTTTTTTTTGTAAGACAGAATGAGATATAGTTAGAGATAAACTTTAGAGTTCATGTATCATTCTTTCTCCTTCATCTATGTTTCTTTTGGAAAAGGAGCATTTTAATTTTGTCTTTTACTGGCAGAGAATACAGGAATGATCAATGACGAACACAAACCATAAAGTGTCAGTTACAGTAATCCAGTCTGGCTCTGCCTACCCATGGTGAAAATAAAAGTTACAGCAGTTAATTTGTCAGATTCTGTCATAAAGTATGACTCCATGAAATGTGTGAATTTTCAAGTCTACCTCTACAAGAATGCTGAAGAGTTTATGGGCACTTTGGTCCTCTTTAGAAGAGCTCTATTGACATACCTAATGAAGGAAGCCATGTTTACCATGGGAGTGAAAGGGAGCACTTGGCAGATTAAAGCAAAATATGAGATAATTATGTATAATGCTACTTATTAGTCTGTAGATAGAGGTAGTCTTTGTCTGTGAAATATAATCTTCCATGAGCCTGCCAACATATCCACAGTCACAGTCCTTACTTGAAGAAAAAATTGCATCCCTCTTAAAGCTGTGACCAAGGACCAAGTCAGGACCACATCATAGATCAGCCTTTTAAGAACCACCATGGGACATGGTGACCAACCCCAGTGCAGAAGCCCTGTTCAGTGTGATACAGATGTAACTCAGATGTCTCATGATCATGCCAGATGGCTGTTCTGCACCTCGTAGTAATGGCTATGATGTAGTGATATTCATACATGGGAAAGCAGGTTTCAAATCAGATCATTTAACATGCCAGTGAAATGTATGTACATATTATTTAACCCCATATTGCTGAGGCTAAGGAATTTTATACTCAAGAATGAAGAAGCTCAAATTAAGGTGGTAAGGCAAGTTTCAGTTCCCTCTGAGTCATGGTTCCAGGTAAGCAATTACTCTTGTATTGATACATGGGAAGAGCATCAAGGAAGAAAAGGGAAGGCTCACAAGAAACTATTAAGCTCTTTTCAGCTATTTAAATATACCTACTATGTTTCTTTTAGGCTTACCATGAGCTGATAGAGAAACACTGGCAAGCACAATGGGATCTGGAGGAGGAGGATGACTGTGAGAGCACAGAGGCTGTCGCCGATCTCTACAAGGTGCCACTTCTAGTGATAAATGTCATTTGCTAAATTAATTTGGAAGATTTGCCTAACCCCACTGCAGTGTCAGGCCTTGGGGAAGATTGGGGAGTTGCAGGAAGGATCAGCTTCAGGAATCACAGCTCCAGAAAGCTAGACTGACAAAGCAGAAGATGGAGGCAGGGCAGTCTTCCATATTAGCTTGCCTTTTCCATTATCTTCCCAAAGCACCATGTTTCCTAACTTCATATTAGTCAGAAAATGCCTGCATGGTCTGCCAAAATGTGCTGCCCAGGTGGCTGACAAGGTTGCAGTAATGTTGAGAGCATACAATGTCTGTCATTACTACCAGGAGAGAGATTTCATTTATGTGGCATAATTTTGTCTTCTGCACTGTCACTGGATGATACTATTCTAAGTGAACTTCACTACATCTCTAAATACAATCTTTTAATTCATTTCTTACAGAGAATTTTTTTTACTCTAGTTAGTTCCCTAAAATAGGTTCAGATCTCTGGTGTAAGTAATATTTTTGCACTTCTTTTTGTAATTGATTTGGAAAATTCTAGGTGCTTCATGCTTTTGCATCACCTTTAATTATTTTCTGTCTATGCAGGAAAAATATGATAACATGATCTGTCTGGTGAAGCCCAAAACCATAGTCAGTAGTGACCTTTAATTAGGCTGGAACTAATCACTTTCAGCTCAACAGGATACTTGTCATGATCAATTATGACCAGATCAGGATGTTGTAGAAACTTGTGGTCCCTATCACATAAGGATAATATACCCGTGCAATCTTAATTAGCAGTAGTCCACATGCACTTCTTCAAATTTATTTGATAAAAAAATAAAGCCACTCTATTTAGAATAAATAGTTTTGACATAGTTTTATGTAATAGTGCAAGTAACAGACAATTTGAGAAAAATTGCTGCTTTGGAGCAAGGAAAGGTTTGCTTGTAAGGTTATACCAGTGAATCAGAGTAGATTAAATGGATAAAGCTATATAATATAAGAAAAATCAACGTTTGCTGATATTACTGTGCTCAGTTCATCATCCATAGTTACTAACTTCTCCATCCCCTTCTTCAATTCATGTGAAGTCTGGAGACTAAACAATTTTTTTTTTTTTATCCTACACAGTTGCTCCTTATTTGTGAAATTATATTGCTTTCCTTTATTGTGTACTCTGCTTTAGTAACACTAAGACATGACTGAAAATCCTATTTCTTTCAGTACTAAGCTGTTTTCTTTCCCACTAAAGAAAAATTGGTTTGGGTGAATTAAGTTTTTCTAGAATTGCCAGGTTGCCAGGAAAACTGCACAAACTTGAACTCTGCCTGTTCGCCCAGCTCTAGGCCATTATACTCCCTCTTACAGCTGCTCTCATATGACTAGACCCAAACACTGCCAGACATGAAAAACTGCAAGTACTGTGATCCAACTGGCATCTGTTAAATGAGGATCCACAAATCTTTATTTCTGCTTTCTTTATTCTGCAATAAAACATTTTTACTGTGATATTTAATATAATGAACAACTGCACTTTCTCCCCTTAACCTCAAATACAGATCCTATGAACTGTTTTAAGAAAGGAGGCTGCTTTTGAGTATACCTTATAAGCTAGAAAGAAGAGATAATACAAGTGAGCATAGCCCCACTGAAGGTAAATGGGACTGTTCTGACTTCTAGAGCTGAGGACAGTGCAGTGGTTAAATGTTTTCCATAACCAGGGGCATAAAAGCAAAAGTAGACTTGCTGTTCAATGAAGGAGATGCATCTCACAAACACAGTGCCTTTACTTTTCTCTCTGCTCCACCACACATCCAGAGCAGAAGTGCAGCATGTACAAGCACAAGTCTTTCCCTGGGCATCAGGACTTGGCCTTTTCACTTCGTTGCTCAAGGTTTGTCATAGGAAGAAGCTGCTGCTACTATTGGGAAAGGCAAGGTAGCAGTGGGAAGATGACAGGGATTTGAGATCCTCCACATTGCAGTTGTGTGACTGCAGCTCAAGTTGAGTTAAACAAGCAGGCATTAACAAGCTGGGCACCAGCAAACCTCACATGGCAGCAGTCAGCTCTGTGCTACACACTTGTGTCCCCACTGGGTTTAGACCGTAGTCCTTTGTAGAACCAGCTAGTTTGGGCACTTGTATAAACACTGCAGAGCTTGGTGTTGCCTTTCCAGAAGATCTGCACTCCCTGAAGCTTAACTGACAGTCCTTAGCCTTGCAAATGAAGAGGCTGAAACATGATCTCAATGAAAAAGGTGGTATTAAAGTATAAGGAAGAGATTTACCATGTGACTGAACAGGGAACCAGCGAGTATTCTCAGGACAGAAGAAAAGGTGTTACTAACCTCTAAGTGTCAGTCCCTTGTGAAAGATCCTTAGGTTGTCCTCACAGTGCTCTTCTAAGCCCTTATCAAATTTCTATGTCTTTTCCATTTTTTCATTTTTTGCCTTTTAAATAGATCAAGATAGATTTATATAACCCTCTAGCACTAGGGAAGTCTGTACTGCTACAGTACATGGAAGAATTATCCAAATTGGTGAATAAATATGTAAAAATTCAATGATCTGGAAGCTGACTGTGTTTGCATAGAATAATTGAGTAGGTTTGTTTTGTGTACGCATGAATAAATCAATTAAAATGATTTAATCAAGGTCAGTGGAATCTGTTGATGCCTGAAGTGAATGAATGAGTTATATTTGGAGGATAGTGTAGGACTTTTCAGCCACACTAGTGGATTAAAATAGTGTGCTGTAGGTGAATAGTTTGTGTCTAGACACGGGCTCCACAGCTAAATTTTGAAATGTGTGTTGAAGAATGAGGGCAAATGATTTTGATTATCACAGTATATCATAACTGAAGGAAAAATTGTGCAAAGATAATTGAATGGATCAGCTCAATATTTTCAAGAACAGAGTCTGCAGAGTTATCCTGTATACAAGGGATTTTGTGCTGTTTTTACAATAATTTTCTATTACATGGCAGCAATAACACACCACCCACCCCACTCCCTGCCCCAATATATTCAGTTCTGTTTCTCTTGAACAGATTAATGGCTATCTCAAGTCTGTCTCAAGTTAAACATTTCAGATAGTCACCAACCTTTAATATTTTCCCTCTTTTTTCTTTCTTCTTGTTGTTGTTGTGTGAACAACCCATGCATGTCAGTAGGGAAAGGAGAAGTGAAGAGGTTGAGGGATAACACTATTGTTAAGAAAACAGACATGCAGATTGCACAAAGGAAATCAATTAACAGCTAGGAATTACATAGTATGTGGTAGGATAGGTCTTTTTCTTCTGCCTTTATTTCAAAATCATAAAATCACAATTTATTGTCATTTATAATTCCCCTTTGCTAATAGCAGTTCACCAGAATTTTATTTAATTTGGCTTGACATGGGAATAAAATGCACAAGAATTTAGACTAAAAGCTATTAAGTCATGAGTATTATCAATGGGCAAGGCATAGACATTTTATGAATGGGTAGACATAAATGTGAGTTTGAGGAAAAGTATTTGATTTTTTTCCTTTGTTAATAAAAGGGAGAAAAAATATTTTTGACAAGATAAAAAGTACAGATTCTCAGAGACTTACTCTTTCATTACTTTCCTTATGTAATTTTGTTAACATGAGATATGGTTAGGGATGCTGGACTGCATTTTTGGGTACCAAGACCTGGCATCTTTTTAGGGGGAATCAGTCAGTTTGTCTCAGATGGAAATCCCTATCAAGATACCCCCACCTCAAAGGCTCACTTTTGAAATTTTTGCCCTGTGACTTACCCCAAAGGTACAGCATCATCTGAGAGATTAAGTCTGTGAACTCATACCCTAGGAGCCCATTGTAATTCTGGGTTTGGGCCCTATTAGATTTGGGTTTTTTTGCTTCAGTCAAAGCTGATACAAGATGTCTGATATGGGTAGCCTTCATTCTGAAGTTTTCCTCTTGCCTTACTGTATATGAGAATGGATTTTACCGCTATACAGATTCACAACTGGCTAACAGTTAGATCTCATGAAGGACATAACCTTAAACACAAAGGCATATTTCTAAAAAAGGAGTACCAAAAGAGAAGATTGAAACTGCCTCCTGAATAAATCAAAGACCAGTGAGGGGACAAGACTGAAATTTCAATAGACCTCCATTTTAAATGTGTGGAAATCAAGCAGTGGAGCTTTAACTTGTGCTAAGTATTACTTCAATGTCACTGTGCTTTATTGATGTTAGGTTGCTTAAAAGCAGGTAGGGTTTTCATTTTCCAGTTGACCTTCCAGAATTCTTCACATGGAAGAGAGAAGTACATGAAATCAGCTTTTCCCCATTTCAAGTAGTGTCTCTTCTGAGTGTATTTGAAGTATCTTCTAGTGGCTAGTGGTGTGTGTCCAATGTCCCAGAATTTTTGATGTACTTATGGGATGTATGATCTGAGTATTGAATCTCTGTCCTTTGTAAGATAAAATATGGTTTGGGAGATGAATCTCTTACCTCCTAACCAAGTTAGGAGCTTCTGGAGGCACATGCAACAGTGTTCTACAGCTTTGATCAGATATTTCCTTTAATAAAATGTTCTATCACAAGTCAACAAATAGCTGTGCAGTTGCCTCTTTGAGATAATATATAAAACCAACCAGCCTTTCTAAATACATTTTCCTGCTTCACAATTTCACTATTCACTCATCTATATGGAGGAACCTTTTAATCTTTTAGGTTTAAGGGGGAGAATTAGTATTGTTCTTTGAGTAAAATCTGATAAGCTATGTATTTCCCCTGGTTTTTGACAAAATTATATATTTACTGCCTTGTTTAAATTTCAGATGCACTCAGCATTTTAATCTAAGCCCATTTTGCTTCCACGTATACCCCATGGTATGCTTGATGTATTTCTCTGCGGATTTTTTTGGAAAGCTTTGAGATTGACTGCCAGGTACTATAAACAGGTTAATTCAGTACAGCAATCAGCTATTCTATTAATAGAATCAATTTGAATAATTAAGTCAAAACTCTAAAAACAAGAGATGGCAGATCAGGAAGCTTGTAAAAATATTTGTAGAGGCTCTAGTCCAAAAATAAGATCCTGGAAGCAGTACTGATTTTCCTTTTCTTTCCTGTGGAAAATAACTTTTATAATACATAGTGTGCCATCCCTGCTCACAGACAGACTTTATTGCAGTTTGAAATCAAGTACATTCCTTAGAGTACAAATAGTTTTGAACTATTTTGTTAGCTTGAGTCGCTGGGTAGAATTCATTCACATCTGCAATCTTTCCTAAATGTAGACCTAGTATTTCTTCTCCCAAATTTATAAAGGCCATTCCACCACATTTTTTCAAGTGCTGCATTGAACAGCATGGCCACTGTGTTGTCCCTGTGGTGTGGACTCTGGGTACAGCATGCTGTCCTCTTAGGTCTGGCATGCAAGGCCTGCCTGGGCTCTGATGTCCGTGTGATTGTCACATTAATGAGGTGATACAGATAAGTAATTTCCTGAGAACAGGACCTAATCACATTTTTCTTCACTAACTGTCCCCACTGTGGTAGTGCCAAAGGTAAGCATACAGTATAATTTGAAGGTGCAGGGGGTACAAAATATCATTGACAACAAGGAACAAAATACCATATTTTTGTTCTGTGCAAAATATTTCATAGCAAATAATAACACAGAGTTCCAGGGAAATGCTATCAGTTCCACAGCAAAATGTGTTCAAAAGGGATTTAGCTGCCATTGTTAAAGAATAGAATTCCTTAACACCCTGCCTGAGATCTTTTGATCTACTGCAGTAGAAATGCCACGGACTCCTCTAGACTCCTTCTGAACTATTTCAGACCCAATAGAAATTCTTAAATCACTGAACACCCAGTAAAGGCAAGAGAATTAATATGTCCTGAAAGGCTGGTAAAGCTCAGTGGAGAGATGGTTTACAGAGATAGAGCCATTATTCTTTAAATGTTGTATGGGATATGTAGATTAGAAGTGCAGTATCTTTGAGTCTATGTTAAATCTGAGAACTTGGAGTCTCTGATTTTAAAATAACAGCAGAAGAGTGAATTCAAGCAAACCATTTGGCATTGGTTTTGCCAAGGTAAGCCAGGCCCACAACTAAACAAACTATTAGGATGGTATAAATCATGCCTCTTGTTGTAACAGGAATTTGTAACTATAATAATTAAGGAGTAGGGGCAATAATCCTTCAGCACATGATGCACCTGTGTAGCAAATGTTCCCCTAATGATACTGTCATATCTAGATTGTGAGCAATCACTAGAAATTGGAAAAGTATTATCAGAAGTTAGGTATTATGTTGGGTCTTTGACTGCTAATTCTCATACTTACGCCCAGTACTCATTTTCAAAAAGCTATAGTCCAATTTGCAAGAATTCAGAATACTTTGAGATTAAAGAAAGCCAGTGGGAGCTGGATTCTGAAAATCCTGCCTTCTTTAAACAGGTAAGGGAGTGGGAAGAGCTGGGACAGCTCATCTCAAAGCTGTGATGAACATGTTTTGTAGTGTTGTGCCTCAGTTTTATCCATAAGAAGAGGTTACTGCAGGGAGCTGTTAAGCTATTTATTGTTTGTGAAACAGCTAATTAATATGGTGATTAGCATCCTGGAGGGATCATAGGAGGAAAATAATAATGTAGTACTCAGTGCACAGCTTGTATATTTTACAATAACTGAGAAATATTAAAATATTTTTCAGAAATCAATCAGTTCAAAGGATATTTATAAACCTAAACATGGAACAGATAAAGGTGCTGTGAAAACATTACATGAACCTCAAATGTATCATTATGGGGGCACAGAACTATACTTCATATTCAACCTAAGTTCTGGTCTTTATTTCTGAGTTCTTGTCCTTGCACTTTTTTAATTATTATTTTTCAGTATTTTGTATTTTATAATTCAATATCTAGCAGTTGGAATGGGCTCTTACACAATAGTACATTATAGCAGTGTATGCCCCACCCCAAAAAAAAATTCCACTAGAACTTCTCTTGTCTGTGAGCTGCAGACAAGCATATTTGACATCTAGATAAATATCCCTGTGTTTCTGTTGAGAGGTTCTATTTTTTGATCATCTAAGAAATTGTAATTAAACCTGTATTTAAAAGAAGGCAGCATCTAGAAGACCTGATTTGTTCTTTTAACAGGAATCCTTAAAAGAGTTTTAAAAATAATATTAGTATTTTAAAGAAAAGAAAGAAATATATGAGTTTCCAAGAGGGTTAACATTCATTTGCAATGAAGGCAAGCCCAGCTAGGCAGTAAGGCTTTTTGGACTGGTGGGATCATGTGGAGCTCACACAAAAATAGCTCATCATCCTGCAGGAATACTGCAGTGTCCATGTGACTTTCCAATGTGGTTTTGTTCCCTTTTCAGCTGGGAAAGCTACCTGTCCCCAGTCCTGCCCAGGAATTATCTCAAATTGCACCCAGTTTGCCAGCACAGCTCCTATCACTACTGTGTATTTGACAGTGAAACTGGAACTGAGTTTTTAGCTTGGATGCCATCTGACTAAATCACCCCAATGCTTCTTGTGAGTGAAACAGCCTCAGCAATTAAAAACTGTTCGTACGAGACTAGTTTCATTAAAACCACCAGAAGATTTTTGTTTTCCTAGGCTTGAAACTATTCTGCATCAGGATGAATTTGAATAATTCTGTTCCTCAGGCATTGAAGAGTATCATATTTTGAAGCACCAACTACTGACATGACTAATGTCACTTTTGTCTAGCTAAAAGCCATGCCATCCCTTTTAACTCTTCCCTCTTTCTTCATTCATTTCATATCAGCACCTGAGAAAATGTGCCTATGAGGTGTTGTGCTAAACCAGATTTTTTCCAGAGCAACTTTCAAAATAGATGTTTTTATAACACATCACCATAGCCAGTAAAACATGATATTATTTTCTACTGCAGTTACATGTGAGCAACAGTTAGGGCACAGGGTCTCATGTGCTCTTGCCACTGTTGCATTTTAAATGCCTTGCGTAGCTTGAACCAAAACATTTAAGTTGTTCTATCTACAAAACCTGGTCTTCTTAACTGGAGCCTTGGTGGTATTGGATTTCAGCTCTAGGATTTGGTTACCAGTCCAGTGTATTCACATGGTTCCCTCACTGTCATCAGTCATAGAACATGCAGGGGAAAAGCTCCAAAGGGCTGGCGGTTCACTTTGTCACCTGTTTGTCTCTGTCCCTCTCTGTGCCTCTGTTAGGAGCTGTACTCTAAGGCTTCCCGTGCTTTAGCAGAGTTGGTGACAGAGCTGTTTCTTCAGACCCTGCCTGTGGTGACCAGCCTCTCTGTAAGAGAATGTGAGCTTCTGAAAGAGGAATGGCAGGAGAATTTGGTCCCTCAGCTGGAGAAATGGGAGAACCACCGCCAGAGACGCTGGAAGCTTTTTCAGGAACAGCTACTGCAAGAAAAAGAAGTAAGAATGTTATGCTTTGAGATCTCACTGTCTTAAAAATGGGATACAGAAAAAAATTATCAAGATTCTTACCTGTAGGGAGTGTTTAGTGTATAAATATACAGCCTGGTCCAGACACACTTCTAGGCTGAGGAGGAGCAGTTTTACCTGCAGCATGGAGTGAATATGTATGCTGTGCATGCAGGCTGGCATAGAGGAGTCAGAGAGTAATTACTGAACATCTGTCCACAGTGTTTGACAGCTTTGTCAGCATATAAACACTTTCTTGCAAGGCTGCTCTCTGATGTCCTCAACTCTTGGCATCTACAGAAGCACTTCAAAAAAAAACCTTCACCAGGTCTGTTTGGAGAGGGTACATATAAAATACAGTTTACTGGCAAGAAAGCCTTGCAATGAAAAATATTTCCTACTAATTCTTATGTATTAATACTATAATAACTGGAAACATATGATGCCTGCTTTTATAAACTTGCTCTACTCTGCGAAGGTGAAAAAACACACATCCAGCTTTCCTGCTCTGTGTGTGTGCCCACCACAGGGGGCATTGACACTAGAGGAGAAAACAAGAGTAAATGCTGAGACAGGTGTCTTTAGCATCAGACTGGGGTTCAAATATACCTTCAGTTTGTTCATGCAGTGCTGTGTCTCTCTTAAAACTGCTTCTAACAGAGCTTAGTCAAAGACCTTCTCTATTCGAAGGTGTGTCCTTTGTGTATGCTGCAATGTATAGAGTAATTGGAGCTTCTTAAAACAAAGTTTGGCAGATTTTTGTAACACTGGCAGAATCATACTTTCCCTTGCCCTCACTGTCCAAAGTGCCTAGACAATCCAGTACATCATTAATGAGGTACTGAGCAAGTCCCTAATTATTGCAAACTGCATTAAGGTGTTTAACTTTTTCACTCACTCATATTTAGGATTCTGCTGTAAAACACTGTGACTCAGGAAACTGTGGACTCCCTACTAAATCTGGTGGAGTTGTTTGCTAACCAGTGGGTTTAGAAAGCCCTTGACAATACAAAAGTAAAATTTTTCATTGAAAATTCTGAGACATTTCCTTTTTTCTTCAATAGTTTCCTTAATCTGGAGTTATGCAACATGCACCTCCCTGATCTTTTTATATTTCCATTATTGTAACTGACCTGTTTTGAAAAACAATTCTGTTTTTCTGTTTTGGTGTCACAGGGCCATCTAGCAAACTAAACTAAACTGTGCTTGGGACCAACCACTGATGCCAGTGGGTCTGTTCACATGCTTAGTTACATTTGTATTTTCCAGAACTGTTGGCTGGCTGTGTTTGATTTTGGCATACCTGTACCTTCGGTGATCAATGAAACAATGTCTGACCTCAGTTTTTTTAAAAAAATTATTTTGCCCCTTTATATCAAGGATTAGATTAGAATACAATACCTGACTTGTCAAGTTTAAACCTTGTTGTTCATTTTCACATTCATCAAGGGTGCACAAATTGCCTGTCCTTGTATGTGCATGGTCTGAGCAGCCTGGTCTGGTAGGTGAACCACGAGCACATCTCCTAGCACACAGAGCCCTAAGCAGTGTGGTGGTATTCACTGTCAAAAAAAAACCACAGAGAAGCCAGGAGGTTCTGGTGTGCAACTTGTGATTAATGTCATGTCAGAGTGCACATTAGGACACCTCTGCTGTGGCCCTTACACTGTCCCATTGGACCTCAGCCGTTGTTCAGGGTTGGAGAGGATGTGTTTAACAAATAAGAGAATCACCACAGAGGGGGACATCTCAAGTCTGACATTTTGGTCCAAAAATGCTGATTGTACATTCCTCTGTTGCTATTATTGGGCACACTGTTGAGTGGATAAACCATACCCTGGGAATTTTTCTCAAAGGATTTAAAGGATTAATTCATCTCCAGCACTCAGCTGCTATATAATAGGTCTTTGGGCAGCATTGTGTGATGGATTCAGTGTATGTGAATACAGGTGTTCTGGTCATGTCCAAGCATTGGTTATTTAAATTAGAAAATTGACTTTCCATCACTTTGTGTACCCTAGCATGTATAATGTAAAGCAGATGACTTCCTAGCTGAAAAAAAAACTTAAAAATAAAATAATAAAGGGTTTGCTGACATCATTAACAGCAATTACTGAGATCTAGAGCTATAGAAGAATTAACTTTGCAGTGACAGAGCTCTCCCATTGGTCTCTGACTCACCAGCTCTGCAGTTGGGCTTTATTCAATACAGAAATTTCCTGAGTGTCAGACAGAGCTGTCCTAAGGACAAGTGATTCTGAAAGGATAAATTCCAAGAAGAGATAAGAGTTTCTCTTAGTGAGAAATTCATCTTGCGATTCCTCAAGACAATATTCTGTGCAGGAGTCTAAGTACCTTTTTTTAACTTAATGCTTGTGGCTTTTTGGAAAGGATTTGAACTGAAAAAACATCTACTTTATCTCCAAAGAGAGCATGGAGGGAGATAGCTATTCCACCAAAGCTAGGCTGGCAAATTTTCATGAGTCTGAAAAACATAACAACCCATTATATTTTGTTCAAATGCAAAATGTATTTCTTGTCCCTTTCCTCCTATAAAACAGCAGCATGAACATTTAAGCAATAAGCTGACACTTGCATCTTACAAAAAGGAACACTTGCTTTCCACCTTAAGAAGAAGAGATACTGGACACTTGAGCCAGATGATTATGTAATTTGGGAGATCCCATAGATGTTAGAGTTCTGGGCTTGACAAAAGATCCATAAATCAACAGTCATATTGACAGGCCTTTTAAATTGTCAGGCATTTTGCAGCAGGAGATGTCTTTCATTTGCCTCTTGATAAATGTGCTATGCTAGGAGTTACACGGTCACCTGCTTTGCAGTCTTAACACCAGAAAACTTTTCACCAGAGTATTTATGTGTGCTTTTCAAAGTGTCTTTAATAGATATTTTTCCCTTTTACTTGAACCACCTTTTTTTTAGATGATTTTTTGTAGCGTTTATACATGTCTGGAATATGATGTCCTTTGGGTGAAAAGAAACACTTTTACAACTGAGAAGAAAAAATCAGTTTCATATATAACTTTGCCTTGTAGGCTTGAGAATATGAGTGAGGCAGATGGGAATAAATGACTAATGAAAATAAGTTTTGAGCATTTTCACACATGATTTCATGATTTCTGTAGAGAGCAGTTTCAGGGAGTAGCCTCCAGCACCAGGCTGAGACTCACTTGTCAGTCAGTGTGCATCGCACCCCATCTACAGGCCGAGACAGAGAATTCACTTTCCTTTCATTCCCTGAATAATCTGTGCTGAAACACAAAACAGAAATGTCAAAACAGAAAGGAGAGACATATTCCTTACCTTTATTGCCAGAGAGTAATACTTAATTTCAGCAATGCTTCAGAAGATCTTGTATTGGACTTGTGACCAAGAAGCAAAATATTTGGAAGCCTACAGAATAAAAATGGAATGAAATTTCCATCCATTTCCACGTCATTGCTTATCACCCAGAAAGCTGAACTGGCACCTGCTTACCAGTTTTGACATGGTGGGCATTTTATCACTTTCTCTGATTATTTTTTTCATAGTGATTGGGATAACACTTCAAGAAGCCAGACATTCCTTAGAGCTTTACTCCCTCATTTACCATACTTTTGTCACTGGTTTTGGTTGAATGCAGGAATCAGAGAGCCTGAGCTCCATTCCAGCCACTAAGTTTGTGCAGCAGCATGAGTTTGTCCCCTCTATACAACCTATCTTTGAGCAAAGTAAGGCTATTCCCAAGAACAGGAAAGCTTGGAGACCTGCCTGGTGAGCTGACCCAACAGTGGAGTATCAGTGCAAGCACAAGGCCTGACCTTGTCCCCTGGCCTGAAGAAGTATTTGTCTCTGTTTTGCTGGTTTTCAGCCACATGCCAGCATCCTCAACATTCCCAGAGAATCTTTGCTGTCACATTTCTGCCTCTCTATGTGAGGTCTTCCTGTATTTTGGAGGTGGAAATTACCCAGCTATGCTAGCCCATCTCGGTGAGCTGCCTAGATATTGTTTCCAATTAAACATACAATATCCTTTTTATTCCAGCTGATCCTTTATATCTTCATCATCTTCCTAATGGCCTTTTTGAGTTGAAATACTGATTTAGTATTTGGTCTAATTCTCAATCTTCCTTATTTATCCTCTCACCATAAATGTGTAATGATTCCCCCTCCTTTCCTCTTGTTCTCTTACTGCTTGTGTGACTGAGGTACTTTTACTGTTCAGTTTAATAACTGGATGCTGGAGGAATTTCTGCTGTATTCTCAGTTTCCCATTGGTCTCAGGGAGGTGCAGAGACATTTTATAAATTCTGTATACAGACTACCTCAAATGCACTCTTAATGGAAAAGGTGACTCATTCTTTATAAGGAACTCTTCACTACTACAAAACTAGGTTGTTTCTTCATAAACAGAAGTAAAGAACAACTACAAGAAGCACTGTTATTGTTATCACTGACAGTGATAGGATATACTTTTGGATAGGATATACTGATAGCAAATGCGGTGCTGTATTTTGAGTTCTTGGCTACAATATTTTATTATTTACCATTCCAATTGTAATTCAGGTATCATCTCCAGTGTTCTGTCTCTTGGTGATATATACCCTCATGCTGTTTGACTTGCCCTTCAAGAGCAACTTCTCAGTAAATAATCAGGTCTCCAAAAATTATAGGAACCCACAGCTGAACCACAGCCAGTCTCTCATTGGAAATATAATTACTTCTGGAAAGTAAAAGGTCGTTTTTAGACTTTCTTTTAAGTGCTGAAAGAGACATTAAAGTACACAATGTGACGGATTTACAAGGCGAGAGCAGAGAGGTGTGAAACCCTAGGAGCTATATCCACAGAGCTGCTAAAGGGAAATGCTGATAATAATTATTACTTCAAGCAAGTCTTTGCCATCTGTCATGATGATACCTGAAGACCTGATAGACCTTAATTTGATGCTTGCAGCATGCAATCAGAGAAGACACTGTGCTCAGCTGTGCTCTGTGATTATCAGACTCACCTAGACTCAGATCAGTTGAGATCTGGCTGCACAGGTATGTCTGAGGCTCTTGCTGAGAGCAGCCTAGTGGGTCTCCAGTGCCATGCAGTCTTTTGGGCTGTGCTTCTCATGCTCAGCTGCACTCTTCCCATCTGTCACTTGTTGTTGACTGCCTGCCCACCCATCCTTGTCAGGCATCCTGCTCATGAACATGTGTTTTTGGTAAGGTTTTCTACATAGAGAGAAGTCAGTTAGATGTGCCACTGTGTATTTTACAGAGAAGGCACTAGCCATGAAAGAAATACATTTTTGTTTTGAAGCCAGAGATGACAAGGTTTCTGATGTTCTCCACACTTCTCAGGGGAGTTCATTCTGTGCTCACAGAGAAAAATTCTCTCCTGCGTAGATCACTGCTTCCCAATGAAAAAACTCATATCCAGCAGAGAGGCCCAGTACCACTCCTACTTTCTAACACTAACAATTGTGCATTTATGCATTTGTGCTGGTTTTAGCACCAGATAGAAACTAAACTGCAAATGAGCCACTCCCCTTCCCCTACTTGTTCGTGTGAGGGAGTGGCAAAAGCAGAGACTATGAGATGAAATAACAACTTACTGAAAGCACAAAGCTATGGAGTAAGAAATGCACAATAACAACAGCAATATTAATAACAAAGGTATACAAAAAGAGAAGGTGTTTTTCCCAGCAAAAAGTAGTTCACCACTGGAAAAAACAAACATATGGCAGATGCTCCCTGTAGGTTGTGTCCACTTGGCTTCCCCAGACAAAGGTGATATGGAGACCATTCCCACTCACTGCCTACATGGCCATCAGGAACAAAGGCAGGATGGCAAGGGATGGCTAACATCTCCCATACCCCCCAGCCTGAAACAATGGAAGCCAGTGACAATAAATCCCCTGGGTCAGGCTGTGCTGCTGCTCTGCTGGGCTCAGTTCTGCACAGGTGTCTGTGCCGCTGTTTCTCCCGCCCCGCTGTGCTGGTCCTGCAGGTCGCTGCCACTTTTCCAACCATTCTGCTACCTCCTTTCAGCTCAGCAGTTGTCAGTGGGGCTCCCCTAAACTGGACTGGTGTTCAATCCCATCAGTCCTTCCCCTGTGGCAGCCTCTGCATGGGCTCAGCCCTGCTGTTGGTGAGCGTTGCTGCCACTGTCCTTTCAGCACCGGGTCCTGTAGCTGCGTTCCCAAGAAGCAGGAGAGGGAGCTGGGATTGTGGTGGGGCCTGGATCTGCAGGGGCTGATGCTGGCACCTTCCCACTGGAGAGGGAGAGGCAAAATGGTGCCCACTTCTGAGGAGTGTGCTCTTTTTCACCCCAAGACCACTCCCACATGTATGATGTGGGTGGTATAGAATAACAACTTGGATGTGCCCACACCACACTAAGCTTCAGTGTTGTCATTAGACAACATCTAATCTTTTGCTGCACATACTGATCTAGTGAAACCTACTTGTCTGCCATAATTGAAAATTTAGTCCCTTGTGTTCTGAATGATGCTGGAACACAAAGTGAAGCTGTCAGACATCCTAGGTATTATATTTAATTTAGGGCTCTGGATACATCAGCAGGTAACCTGCTTTTATTCATCTGTCAATAGCCTAAAATATACTCTTCATCTTACAGTAAGAGTTGGAGTCTTGCAAATATTTCAGCTTATGACTTACTAGTCCTTAAATACTGTCAACATACCAAACAAAATCTTAACTCCATATCTCCAAAAGTTTACAGTCTAATGGGAAATCCATCAGAATTCATTTAAAGATTAAATTCTTCAATCTAAATATTACTGTGAAGGAGCTGTAAACTTGTCCATATACTCACCTAATGAGTTGAGCTGTCCATATACTCACCTAATCACTTAATCTCCATTTCCAACTATTAGCACTGTTTACTGTGACAGAAGTGTGATGGAAGATAATACCTTTATTTTGTTCAGTGAAAATAAAAACTACATTCTCTACTAGTAAAAATAAAAAACCAAAAAGCCTACTGCAACCTGCTGATAAGAGTCAATGCAGTGTTTTGTGCCGTATTGTTATTTTTTTCTTGTTCCTCTGTTGCTGAAACCAAAAAGTCTGTAGGAGACACAGTTCAGGGCTGATCCAAACCAGTGCAAAGCTTTTTTTTTCAGTGAGTTTTAAGATTTTGATAATTGAAAAAAATATTCCTAAGTAGAATAAATTCAATTCAGCATGAGTTTGTTTTTGAAAGCAAGGGATGATTTTTTAGAAACGGTTTTCTTTATGCAGTGACTGGCTGAAATCAGAGTATGTAACATTTGTAATTCTTTTCCTGCTTTTAGCTCTGGATAACGGATTATGCTCTGTCTGCTGTGATGCAAAAGCACCTGTCTGAGAAACAAGAGAAGATAATTCAAGGTGTCGTGAGCAGACTAGGAGGCCTCAGTGATGAGTAAGCACAGTTTCATCCATGAGTAGTGGGGTAAAACTTCACTGTTGCATGCCCAGATAAAAACTTGTGTGCATTACATTGTGGAAAGCAGTGTTGAGGGATTGTCAGACAGAGAGGCAATTGGTCTAGTTTTTTGTCAGGGCATCAAAAGCAAATTAAAAAAAAATAGACATATCATGACTCCTGGAAATTAGAAAAAATAGTCTTATGCGATTTGTCACTGGTGTGCTTTGTGAGTATCTGCTGTTTTTATGAGTGGTTTCTAGTCTTGAACCAGCCTCTCTCTGCACTCCATATGTAACAGTGAAGTTGCATTTTCTGCAAGATAAAGTGTTCGTTCCAGCAACCTGTGGATGGTTATTTAGCTATTTTATTTCTGTTTTCGTTTTAATTTAACTTCAGTGTGACAGAACTAGAAGTGTAACACAGCAGTACCCATTCTTTACACCTGAGCAGCTTTCCAAGGCACGCTTTGTACAAGAAGACGTTGCACAGAGTGAGGAATAACTCTTGTCACCTTTAAGCAGTGACTTTGCTGAACACAGGTGTGCAAGCAGCTTCACTGATGGATTTTTAATGGTCCTTTTTACAGGTCTGTTAGCTACATATTGCAAAAGCACCGACTTCTGCTGTGTTCAGTGCTCAGAAGGTTCACCTTCCGAAGGGCTGGAATGGCAGCCCTGGCGCGCATGCGGCTGTCCAGAAAGAAGAGTTCGCTTCAGGAGCTGAGAGAGCAGCACACCCTGCAGAAGGGATCCTCCCTGTGCCAAGATGAGGACCAGTGGCAGCTACAGAGGGCAGTGGTAGGTATGGTGTCCAGGTGGGTTGTCTCCAGAGGTCTGATATGCGGTGATATTTGGCACTAGAAGTAGCCATGGAAGATCTAAACTACAAAAAAAAAAAAAAAAAAAGAGTTCAAGCTCCCAATGAGAAAGAAAAATCTTCTGTCAATAATGTGCACATTGCTGACAAAGGAGGTCCCTGAGTGTGTACCTGCTGTAGTTTGGGCAGACATTTTTAAAATCCCTTATACTTTATTGAGTGTCCTTGCAAGCCTATTTAGCAATTTATTTATATGAAAATAATAATGCCAGAAGGATGCCAACATGTATAAAAGACTTCTGCAAAGTTACTGCTTCAGGGTAAGAGAAGCTCCTTCTAATTCTGGGGATTGTAATATGCACTTGAGAAGTTCTTACAGAAGCCTTAGGAGAAATTCTTACTCCTACCATACCAGCCAAGTTCTTCTATACTGTCATAATTTTTCATTCTTTTTTTTCTCTCTCTGTCCATAAGAAAATCAACATCCCTTCCCAATCCTCTCAAATTACTTGGCTACCGTAGGTCAAGAAGACAAAAGAAAGTTTAAGGGATTTTTAGACATGATGTTCCCATAGGTCACTTTCACATCTGTTCGTGACTGGACTTTAGTGTTGATGTATTAAGTGTTGTTGGTTATTTAATTACCTGCATTGGATATTTATGTAAAACAACACCACACTTCATATTTCAGCTTCAGACAGCCCTCCCAGTAGCTGTCAGGGATAGCTCTGCCCAACCCACTGCTGCTGCACATGTGGCTTGAACCCATCAAACACTTTGCAGTTCTATGCTCCATGCTGTTGCTGTGTAATTAGCTGAGAGGTAAAATTCTGTACCCCTGTAATTTTAATTTACATCATACAAACCCTCAATCTCCACATGAAAGAGGAATAAGGAAAATCTGTGTCCTGCCATTTTCATATTTGAAAAATGTCAATTGAAGCAGTTTCTTCAAGTTTGAAAATCTGAAAAACTCATTGCCTTCAGAAGAAATAAAATATAAAATAATAAAATATAAATGCATATCATTGCATTCCTCTTGCTTTCCACTACTCCCTCTCACTTAGCTCACATGAAGACATTAATTGATGCAATCACTGCCTTCCCTGATGAAAATGAAATGTCCTCAGGTATTAGTGTTCCTATGGCCTCTCTCCATTACAGTCTCTTTCAAGGTACAGCTAAAACCCATCTCCCAAGGAAGTGCCTAAAAGTACACATGTGAGATTCTTGCTGCTGAAAAAGTAGGGCATAGGTGTGGAATTGGGAAAAGTCAAGAGAGGAAAAACACGTTACAAACAACCTCCAAAACTAAAACAAATCTATAAGGAGTTCAGGAAGAGGTTAATTTATAGACACTCAACCAGATTTTTAGATATATTGGGTTGTTTTACCCAAACTTAATTTTTGCTTGGGCCAGTTTTATTCTGGTGGGCAATGTCATGCCTATCTATTGATTTCATATAGAATGTAAAATGACTAATGAATCCTAGCTTGGGAATAATCACATGACATTGGATCTCTAAAAAATGATAAACAGTTTAATGACATTCCAGCTTTCTCAAAAACCTCAAAAACATATGTTTTAACTATAAATATAACGTGTCAGAACAACCCAGCATTAATAAGAATATTTCTACAAATGAATGTTCCTTTTCTACTTGCATTTCTTATTTCCAAGAAGGCATCAAATAGGTACTATGACATCTTCCAGAATATTTTAATGTTATTTAGCCTTAACTGAGTGTATAAATGTAAGAAAGACATCAGCAACAGAGTAGAAGGCCATCTATAGCAGGCTACTACATTAAGGATGACAGAACAGACCGTGCTGGTAAGCAGATACAACTGTTCACTAAAGAGAGCTTGTGCACTTTTCATGCACAAAAATGGAGGCAAGGATGGTCCAAAGACCTCAAAGGACTTGAACTATTTAGCCTAAAAAGTAGGTGTTTTCTGGAATATCATAGGTTTTAAAACTGGCATCAAATATGTGATTAGAGGACCAATTTTCACATGTTTCTAATGAAAGAAGAGAGCACCTAGCAATGTTACCAGATGACAGGTTTAAAATTAAGAAATATGTGGAGAAGCTTTAGAACTCACCAGCAGAGGATGTTGTGCAAATGGTTTTCAAGTGTTATTGCACACCTTGGTGACCTGTCCCAAGGGCCATTGGTACTGCCAAGGGTTTTTCTCAGGTACCACACAGACTGTGCAAGCGTTTCTGGTGCATAACTGCACTTGCCTTGCTCCTGTGCAGTTTATCAAGGCATCCACAATTGTCCCTTAGGATATTTCAGGATATTTCACATACATGTAAATACATCACTTAGAAGTGACTAATAGGACAGGATGCAGCTTTTACTATTCATACCATGACAGAGGCTATAGTTCTGTTGCAAAGACAAATGTGTTAAATGACTCTACAAACTTCCTCTGTAAATTATATTATTATAATCACTAAAATGTTAACATTCTGAATGGGTGCAGGGCTTTCTTTCAAAGTGAAGCTAACTACAATTGTTAACATGTTTAAATGTCAGTGCTGTCTTACTGTCTCATTACCAGGAGTCCCACATTCATGAAGAGGAGGAGAAGCTTGAGGAAGAAACACAAGAAACCAATTTAGAATTTCACCAGCAGCTAGTCACAGAAATCCAAGAAGCTCTTCAGTTTCTTCAGCAGCACATGGAGCAGGTGATTGGGCAGACCCTGCTGCAGTACGCCCGAGGGGAAGCTGAAAAAAAGAGTTCAGATGATGGACAGGACTTCAAGGTATGGAAATTGTCAATAGCAGTTTTCCAGACAAAACAAGGGCTACCTTGCACAGATGGAAAGCAATTTAATGTATACATTAACCTATGCTTGGAAGTATCAGCAGAAGACAGTTAGGACCTGTGTTAAAAGTGAGCATAATTTTCAGAGTATTTGCAAGCTAACAGTGATGTAGCAGTACAGTATTTGGTACAGCAGCCAAAACAGGTTTGAAGTCAAACACTGGAACAGAAAAAAAAAAAGTCACAACTCTTGATGGCAGAGAATAACAATTCTTTTTATCTATTGATAAAGGGTTTGTGACTAATTAATAGTGTTTGCATACTAACAGCTTAATATTAATTCAAAGATAAATAATTAAATAAAATTAAAATTTAAACTTACATCATAGATTAATAATATTTTCCAAAGTGAATATTTGGATTTTCTGTGTAATGGAAAGTCATAGCAGAGCTACACATAGATTAGCTTGCTTTGCTGGCAGTTGGCTTGACTGTTAAAATGGGCTGTAGAGATTGAATGGATAGGGGAATGACCTCTTCCCAGATGGAGATGAGGCATATTAGAATGATTTTGCTGCAATTTTTCGTGTTGAAATGTTGTATGGTTTTCAGTATCTCAGTCTGACCCATTTTTAAAGCCACATTTTAAATTCAATTTTGTGTGCACATACCAAATTAGGGATGGGGTTTTTTTAAACAGATCAAAACGCTTGGGCTTGGAAAATGAATTGTGACTTGTTCTGTGTGATACAGGAGAGACTGGTGGAGTCTGCTGTTGAAAGTGTATATGGAACTAGCAATAATATCAATAGACTGGTGCAAAACTACTACCAGCAATTAGGAAAAATCACAGAAGGCTATGAAGGAAAAAAGCTTCAACATCTGAAATCCTTACAAGGTTCGTATGGTATTGACAACTATAGGACAATTTCGTCTCCCAGTGACTGTGCTTAATGTAAGGCTAGAGGATTTTTCTTTCTAGCATCCTTCTTCTGGCATCCTTTGGCCTGGTAAATCTGAGTTTAGTCTGCTTGGCACAGTCACAGGAGCAGAGGTGGGGAGTACCTCCCCTCACACAGCCACCCCAGCCCAGCCTAGAGCACATTCAGTAACTCCCTGATGGTGCAGGTGGTAGGAAAGGTGCCTGTCAGCCTCTCTGAGTGTTCAGAAAAGGTTGGATGCTCCCCAGGTGAATGTTACATACCCTGATCTGTTACAAACCTATCCATCTCCCTCCTGTTTAATTTAAAAACAGTGGTGTGAAGTCTTATCTGTCAGATATGGCCAAGCCTTGCTGCCAGGCAGGACTTCAGGGGCAGGAGTCAGGAGCCTGGTCAGCAAATAAGCAGTCAGTCACAGAGCATATGCAAAAGTAACCAAAATAGTTTCCTGTCAGGTGAGGGGACATCTTGTGAAGCTGGGCAGACCCAGGAATAAGTCACCTCTGAGTGAAGAGTTTTCTTTATATTGCATTTTTTGTTTAGGTAATACAGTTCTTGCTTAAGGCATCTTTTTAGAAAATTTCTGCTTCAAATTCCATGTTAATCAGTTAGCCTAGTGGGAGAAGTAGGTAAACAGGAGTTCAGTGACCTTCCTGTCTCAGCTTAATGATGCACAAAGTATTCTCTTTGCAGCAGATCACAGTGGCAGAGTGTGTAAGAAGTACTTGATATCCCTAAGGAGCAGTAAGCTTGGAAAGACTACCTAGAATCAGGATTAATTTGTCATGAAGGTTTTCATAACTCAAGAGTTTTTAATTTTGAGCAGCAGTTTTTTCAAAAACATTATTTCAGCAGAAAGAAATGAAAGGATCAGACTGAAGCATAAAGAGAATGAACTGGCACTGAAAGAGAAACACACCAAAGGCCTCCTGAATGTGTCATCCACGGTCCACCAAAGGTTAGACCAGGCAGCAGCACTGCTGTCTATTTAAACTTTGTGAGTGATTGCAGATCTACATAAATGTCGAGCTGAATAAATGTCTTGAATTTGTATTTTATGCTTCTCTTTGATGGAAAAGAAATACCTATTGCCAAATGATGTCTGCTCTTTGATCTCAGAGAATTACTTTCTTATTAAATAAACTTTTTGATGGTCATTAGTTACAGATTGAAGAACTATACTTAGGCAGTTTGAAAAGAGAGAATGAAATACAATGCCAAAACATATGCCAAATTTTAAAAGAAATTTAACATAAATGTAGGATGGGAACCAATGCTGAATGTAATTCATTACATTCCATCCTTTATACTTTGAACATCAAAAGTGTTTGTTAGTTTGCTGTGGAGAAAACATATTCCATTATGAAGAGAAAATGCTTGAACCCCAAAAATACTCAAAATGGAAAGAAGGCTTCAGTCTTGGAAAATCAAGATTACTTGCACTAAATTTAGAGTGGAATCCCTCAAATGTTAGTTAAATAAAAATCGTATTTAATTAATTACTGATTTAATGAAGCTTAAAGTCCAGACAAAAAAGTACTGCAATTAAAAAGGAGTAAGTTGTCATAAAAAGCTCCATGGCTTGTCATGTACATGATACATTTTTGTAATAATTTTATGTCGTTACTCTTGGTTTATTATCCAGAAAAATATAACAGCTTCAATTTTGACATTGTAAAGAGGTTAAATCTTTCTTTAGATATTCTGTTTCTTCTAAATTGAAAGATATCATTGCCCACTTTTTTATTCTTGTTTGAATTAGTAAAGAAATGGATTTGTGTAATAAAGGGTTTAATAAAAGATCTGTTAGTTATTCATTATTAAATTTATCATTTATTGTGATGTAAAAATTCACTTTCTAGCTGTTTTCTCATTTGTTTTTTCTCTAGATTACTAGAATAGCAATCTATTCTACTATCTTTAAACAAAATACAATGAAATTTGCCTTCACACAAGCAGAAGTGTGGTATTGAAGAATGCAACTATGCAGCATCTAAACTGATCTCATAATAATCAGTAATCAAACCCATTTTCCTATTGCCATTATGATTTCTTTTATGGTCTAGTCATTTGTAAATTAAAGACAAAGTTTACATTAATTTGTCTAACTCCTATAAACTCGACATTGTTTTATTGTTTTATTTCTTTTTGGCCTTGGTGCAAGGTTAGGAGTTTGAGTTCAGAAAGCAAATGTTGAAAGGTAACCTCTGTAAGCAGTGAGCATTACAATAGCAACTTCATTAAGTGTAAATGTCAGAAACTATTTGTGTTACCTCCTTCCCTGAGGAATTTGATGGGTGATTGGCAGCATTGCTTTAAGGTAGATCAGGCGAAAAAACAGAAGAAATACAGATGCAGCAAAGTTTCAGCCATTCAGGTTGTACTATATTATTAGTAGTCCTTAACCAGAAAAGTAAAACAAGTGAAGAATACAACTGTTAATGCTTTCAGTTCCCAAGTTTTGAATTACCATGTTGATGGCTCAGTCCAGTACTGATGATGCCTGAACTGAAGAGTACTGAAGAGCCCTGGATGAAATTCCTAATTCTTAATCCCTTATTCTCACACCTAATCTTTGAGCAGCTTGGCCCTTTGGCAAGCAGACAGTAAAAGTGACCCTACAAACATACAGTGGTTTTGAAAGCAGGCTTCAACTTTAGAGCTGAATTCCAGCTCCCAAAGTCCAGGCACGGACACTGCAAACTCCTGTAATTCCTACCACCAAAAGGACCTTGTGTCCTATGGACAGCCAAGGCAGGTTATTAAAATAAATAAATCTAAAAATATACACAAAATTTTCTGTCAGCAGAAGCTGGCTGGACTAATAGTGTTAATGAGCCTTGATCTCTATAAAACCTTCTAAATAGACTTTGACAGGATTGTATTCCTCCGTTGCACTGAACAACATCTATACATTTACATTTCTCTTGACCAGGATAGTGCTACAGCAGAGCAAGATTTTGGCTCAGTTTGAACTGCAGCAACAAATTCGTCTGGAGTCTCTGAAGCAGAAGCTGCTGGGATTGCACAACCTAGGAACCGAGCTGGAGAATCAGCTAAGGGTAAAATGGTTCATGGATCTGAAGCATTCAGTGGAGAAACATGGGACAGGTTGTAAGAGTCTCTTTGCTACCCTGGTTGAAATCAGTGCTGAGATTCATCACTGTCTCGTAGGAGCACTTCCCTGATTGTTTCCCATATTGTTTCCTGTGTTTCTGCAGTGATGTGCCTGTTTTGTTGTGCCACATGTAATAACATAACACAGATTTGAGCTCTGTTATGTTGAGTGATTGCTGCTTTGTCCTTGCTTGCAGGAAGCAGAGCAGGACTTTGTGAGTGAGTTGGCTGTGCTGACCCGAGTTCCACTGACAGTGAAGAAGAAGCCTTCCAAAAGGAGCAAGCCAGCAGGTTGGTACTATCTTGAATTGTTAAAAAAAAACCCCACATAATTCCACAAATCAGTGCAGATTTTGCTGTATAACACATTGGAGTTTCAGGAGAGATTTTTCATCAGTGCCATTTCCCTAACTGGGATGTAGAAAAGTAATTAAATCTTTCAAGGTCACCCAGTTCTCCAGCAGCACAGCCGCAAACAAGTGTCACCTTTCCTACTCTAGAACAGCCTTTAACTGATAGATTATTTTGTGTCCACTGAGGTAAGGCTTTGCCCTGCTGAAACCAAAACATTTTTTGTGTCTTTGTCATGTCCTTTAGAAACAACTCTGTTCACCTCAATTGCTAAACTGGGAGAACAGCAGAGTTGAATCACCCAACTTTCATTATCCTGGCAGAATGGAAGATTTGCCTCCCACATAGATACTCAAAAGTACAATCCTACTCAATCAGGAAGCTTGATCTATTTTTATGAATTTACTGTAGTTTTAACAAATTATACTAATTCATTCTTCAAGAGATACTTAGAGACAAATTTTTAGAATAGCAGTCATGTTTCCTAGTCCCCATTTCAGATGCAGTGTACAAGTGTCATCCTTTGAGCCGTGCAATCTTTCTGTCATTATCAGAATGAAACATATGGTATTACATTTGAAAGATGCTGAAAGGCAAGATGGGTGCCTGAAAGGGAAAAGCAGGTCACTCCCTGCACAATTTTGAAGTCTCTTTCTCCAGCTGTTGTTTCTCAGGTGTGCAGAATTGTTTGCCATGGCAGGCACCGTGACGGCACAGACACATGTGGAAGCTTAGTTCAGGGCCCTAAAAGCAGTGAATTTTTAACATCATGTTCTGATTCAAATCACTCAAAAGTACGAGCTTTTCTTCTGCTTGGTGGTAATAAAAAGCCATTTTCAGTTAGTTGCTAAGAAAATATATAATAGGGCTTTTAACTGTTTCACTATATGGAAACTTACCTCAGTGTTCAGCAAGTGTGGCAGTTCACAGTCTGCTGTGTGAGAGCTAACCAGTGGTAAAAAAGCAGTATGCTGGGCTAATATAAAGTGAAGTGATTTCCTTGGAATACTAATAGATATATATGAGGTGTTTGAGTGTAATTTTTTGCTTTAGGTTAACCAAAACAAAAGAAGCTCTACTATTTCTGATTTTTTCTTTTTAATCCACTGCCTTTTCCAATTCAGGTAAAAAAGCAAATTCCAAAAGACAGACCTTCCAGTCACCTGAACCAGCAGAAAAAGATGATTCTCATGAAAATATTCAAGAGCCCCATGGAATAACTTCTGGCTTATGCAGGTACAATAGAGACTAAAAATATGGTATGTGAAAAGCTATTTATAAAAAAATCCTTTTCTAATATAAAAACTGCAAAACCTTCTTAAGGAGGTATGTCAGTCAAACTCAAAACATAATGCCCGCACTAGCTGAGCTTAATATTTACTTCTCACATGTACTTAACCTTTTTTACCCCTAATCTTTTTTAAAGTTAGGAAATTCATCTGTATTTGCTTCTCTGTTCTGCTATGTATTTTATAAATAGCTTTGATTAAAGGTAGAGAAATGAGAAATAGTTTCCAAATTTCCTTTATTTAGTTTTATTTAAACCTGAGTCACAGACAACATAAATCAGCAGAGACAAGTGAATTCAATGGAACTAGGCTGAAATGTAGCAACCAAAATATGGTCTGTGGTATTTAGGCTTTCAACTTCCACCTTTATTTCAGAAACAAAGGCAAGCGCCAGTCTTTGGCTGATGAGGGTAGCAGCTCTAACAATGATTTTCTTGATAGATGTTTCAGTTGGCTTGTGCTGGGGTGCTAACTAGAGGAGAAATGGCTACAAACCTGAAAGATGCCAGCTGATTACTACGGGCAGATCAAACCAGCCAGCTGGTTGCTGCGGCTTGATATATTGAGCAGAGAAAATCCTGCTGACAGGCAAAGCAAGCAGTTGGTTCTCAGGAGCCACAGGCCTTTGGGGAAAAGTATTTATCCCCTGAGTGACCTCAGCCTGGGACTGACTTAGGAGATGGCTCCTTTCCCTGATGGCATCAACCCTTTTCACACACTCCTTTCCCACAGCCGACGAGGGATGCGTGTGTGGGGAGCAGGGACCCAACAAAGGAACGTTTATGTTTTTGCAACTTTGTTTTGGCAGCCCCAACAGAGGCAGTAAAAACAGTGAGTGCAGAAGTTATATAGCAAGCACCTTTCTTTTACCAAAATTAATTTGGTTTGAGAGGGAAGTAGAGCATTTTAAAAGCTGTCTCCAATTTTGTTTTCTTTTTCTTACTTATTCTTTCAGAGAGGTGTCACAGAGTTCACATGAAGGGGAGACTGAACCAAGAAAAAACTCAAAGATGTTAAAAAAGAAAGGCAGCAGGTAGTAAAAGCTTTTGTCTGAGCTGTCTGAACACAGTGTACCAAGGCATTCTTCTGGGGAATTTCAGCAGCTGTAGGTACTTACTGAGCTGCTTTGCTGAGGAACAGCGAAGAAAATCAATAATAACCCATAAATTTTTTTTAGCTCCAGACCAAGAATCAATCCCAACTTCCTTTAGCTGTTAATAAAACATTCCCTCTTGGTTTTGGTAAAGGGGAACAAGGAAGTCTTTAATACAAGTTCTCTGAGACTGCTTGGGTAATATGCTGGGGAGACAGTTTTAGAGTTGGAATAAACCTGAGGATACTGCACTTGTAGGAGAACAGATGCACACTGGGCCCAGGTCAGCGTGTCTCAGTAAGGTTTCATCACAATAGTGATGCACTGTTTACTTTTGAGCCTGAGATGTGGTACATAGTAGCATTCTTTTTTGTGAATGCTACTTTGATCTAAGGAAAGGAGATAAAAATGTAAAGAACATGGTAACAGGCTTCAGATGGTACTGATGCATCAAAAGATGACATTTGGTCTCTTTTTTGTTATATTTTTATGCTTCCGGTCCTATGTATTCTTTTTAAAATTTGTACAAAGATTTTTAAATATCTATTTCTCTGCCTTTGTTCTAGAATTCAAATTGTTACTTTTAGAGAAAATGAGAGAAAACTGGTTTACTCTTTCACTTTTTATACTTCAGTTTCTAGTCTTCTTCTTTAAGTGCACCCTTTTGTTTCCAATGTACTTTGTTACGCTCATTACATTTCCTATGGGAAATTCTTGTTATGCAAAGCAGCTAATTCTTGCTGGCTGTACAGAGCACCTGTATTGTGTAATAAATTGTCCCATTTAAGCCATCCTACAGCTTTCATGAAGTGTGAGTATTCTACCTTTTCAACAATAAACATATATTTTGCTAATGAAAAGGTTGTCCTTTGGTGGAAGATGGAAGGTACCACATCAGTTACACAGTTTGCCCCAGACAAAAGTGCTGCCATAAAAACAAGTTCACCAGGCCTGTTACACACGTGTGTTAAATGGCTGATTTTCATCTCAGCTGTAAAAAAAAATTCTAAATTGTACCCTTTCAAGCATTTGATTCTGGTATTTAGCACTATGGTGTCTCTGCCTTCCAGTCTGGACATTTTAACGTTTTAGTTGCTGCTTGTTTTTTGGTTGGGATTTTTTGGTGTTGTTTGGTTGGTTGGTTGGTTGTTTTTTTTGGTAACAGAATCAATGTATTCACGTAGGATTGAACACGTTTGACTCTGCAGTGCTCTCTGTACACACGGCACAGGGAGCTGTTGCCATTGGAGCAGATGATGCTCTAAACCCCTCAGGGCAGCAGGAGCTCCTGCCACGCTCAGGGTGCAGCAGCAGCACCCGAGCGGGTTTCTGATTACCCGGGTGGGGTCTGCCCTGTGCTGTGCTTTGGCCAGACCGGCTTGAAATGGCTTTTTCTCTGAATTAGGAAAAGCAGGGCAGCAGTGCCCTCTCCCGGGCAGCTCGCGGAGTCTGCATCCCCTCGCAGGTGCAGGAGGCGGGCAGGGAGCTCCGGGAAGGAGCCGGGGGATCCCTGGGCTAGGTGTGAACCCTGCCAGTCCCCAGGGAGGATCCCTGTGCTCGGTGAGATCCCTGCCAGTCCCCAGGGAGGATCCCTGTGCTCGGTGAGATCCCTGCCAGTCCCCAGAGAGGATCCCTGTGCTCAGTGCATTCCCTGCCAGTCCCCAGGGAGGATCCCTGTGCTCAGTGCATTCCCTGCCAGTCCCCAGGGAGGATCCCTGTGCTCAGTGCATTCCCAGTCAGTCCCTAGAGAGGATCCCTGTGCTCGGTGCATTCCCAGTCAGTCCCCAGGGAGGATCCCTGTGCTCGGTGAGATCCCTGCCAGTCCCCAGGGAGGATCCCTGTGCTCGGTGAGATCCCTGCCAGTCCCCCCAGGTCCAGCTGCAGGCACCTCCCATCTGCCTGACTTTCCTGGGATAAAGTTTCTGCAGACCTTTCTTTTCTCCCACGGTCACATTGGCAATCTCCTGTCAAAACACCCACTACTCTTGTCCCTGTTAGTGACTTCAGTCCCCTTGAGTTTCCCCACGGATACACCAAATTCCTGTTTAAGGTCATGTGCAGATGGGCATAGTGTGACACTTGCCATCACTGTCTGTCAATGAGGCAGATATTGAACAAGACAGGGTTTAACTGGAGCAAGAAACAAGTGCAGAAAATGCCAGATGAAACTCAGAGCAGTTGCTTTGCAGTTAATACTGTTGAACTTTTATGTTATGTTAGAGAATTATAGACTCAGGCTAGGGGAAAATGGGATACCTAGGGAGCAGTCACAGCCCAAAACACTCAGTTTGTAGTGTAAATCTACAGAGCACCCTCTCTTTATTCTGGAAAGGATAACATAGAGGTTTGACCATGCTTTACAGGTACATATCAAAAACGCTGCAGAAGCTTAGGGGAAATGTCATGCCTTTTTCTCTTATTTTTAAACATCGAGGGTAACATTATTCCATCTCCCATATACCCCTCTCCTGTCGCCCTGATTTTCTCAAGTTTTACTAAGCCTTCTGATGTTTGCATTCTTTGCACAAACTTTCTCATACACTTTATGTAAATAACTTATTGTTTTGCATTCCTTTATGGAGGACGAGCAACCTGACAGACAGTTAGGTTGCCCAGTGACATTGAGGAGGTGGCACTGTAACCCTCCAATGACACTGGGATTTTAGAAAGATATAAATATGGAGTCAGATGTTTTAATAAAAAGTTTTTTCAGTTTGCTACCACCAGAGCTGCTCCGTGTCGTTCTTGTGTCGCCTCCCGGGACGGGGGTGACAATTGGTGACCCCGAGTAGAACACTCTCCCAACAGCCCTTATTGCCATCACTGAAATGTATCTGGAAAGTTTGTGGAAAGTTCATCACTGCCATGATGAAAAACTATCCTAAAGTCAGTTTGCTAAGATGAGTGAGATTTATTTTCTTACCAAAAGTAAATGAACAAGGATTGGTAGCTTAGTAGTAAGTGCAGAGGGAAGGTAATAAGGAACAGAGCATAGTGCATTCAGACATCCCTGATTTTTTAAGGGAGGCGAAAATTCAGATGCAAGCACTGAATTAATGGACACTTCTTGACCCAAAATATAAAAATGCAAAATCCAGTGTTCTGTTGAGCCTGGAATAAAACCACACGTTTTTTGTACCTAGAGCTCCTTGACAATTACACAGGATTAAGATACAACTTGAATTAAATCACTGTTATTCCAGATTGATGTTCTAATTATGCAGTTGTCTCTATCATGCTGATTTGTGATATTTCTAATATTTATTTTTTTAAAATGTAACACCTACAGTGTTTTTAGTGCCAATGTATATTTAGAGACACTGATTGATGAATATTTGTGTAGATATTTTGTACCTTAAAGAGTTTTCCTTGGACAAATGTTTATGTCAAGAAGATGAAATTATGGCAAACCAGTGAATTCTGCTTGCCACTCCCTTGGGTCTCTAAGGCTGTTGCCATGTGAGGTCTTTGAGAACCATGCCAGGTCTAAATGCAAAAATAGCTGGTGCCAAGAGGACTAGATCAACACTTTGCCATTGTGCATTAAGCTGTGTATTTCCTTGCCTCCAGGAAGCCTTTAGTGGCAGGATTTCACATGGGTTTGGACACACCTTGGCAAATGCATGGCAGACAAATTGACTGAGAGCTACAAGGATGCTGCTGCTTCTCAAGAAATTAGGAAGCACTGGAAATGAAGCAGACACTCAGAGGAGGATTAGCATTATATGCTTGCTCTTCTGACCTCCTTCAGGCTTGTGTTGTTGGCTACTGGAACCCAGAGCAGATGGTCATCTGACCTGGTCTAGTCTGAGATTTTAGTTCTTGAGGACAAAGACCAGTATATTGCCAAGAGAAACACTTAAAGGCTGGGATAGCTGTCAGTTTTGGTACCGTCTTAGTATCATAATTAGCAGGCTTTGCTATAAACACTAGAATTTAAACATGTAACTGCATTACTCTGGTAGCAGACAAACTGCAGCACAAGACAAACTGTCCAAAATACGCTCAGAAAACAATCTGTGGATCCAGCCTTCCCTTCCACATCACTTCATTAACAAAGATATTTCCCATGTTGATCAAAGGGACTAATTTTAAGCAAACCATTGAAAATAGCAATAGGGAAGAGCAGCTTTACACTAGAGCTACATCAGGTATTGAAAGTTCATAGCCTGCTGCAGATTTTTAGAAGTTTGACTATTCAGAAAGCCTGAAAGCTCTGCACTGCTTTCAGCTGTAGTTGAGATAACAGCAGCTCCTCACCAAGTTCACAACATTTCTCAGCCTGGTATTCCTGCAAGGGAGCAAACTCAAGTGCAGTTTTCTGTTCTGCAACATGCACTCAGGAGCACCAGCTAATCCACATTTTCTTTACTGGCAGTGTTTTGTTGTCTTAAGGACAGGTTAGTGATGCAGGGGCAGGGACATTGCTATGAAATAGACTCCAGGTGGTAAGAGAAGCACCCCTTGCTTCCCCATTCCATGGGGAATGGCACATGCCATCTCTCTGATGGCATTACAGCAACCATCCAGGTGAGGAATCCTTCACCTCACCTGGTGAGGTGCAGCTCAGGATCCCGGGCTTCCTGCAGGCTGCCCCTCAGCAGTGTCATGGCAGGAGCAGCCAGGCTGCAGGGGCTGAGGCTCCTTCTTCTTGGAGACATCACAGGAGAACCACATTGACCTGACAGACACAGTGTTGTTCACACAGGAGCACTGAACCATGAAATGCCTCTCAAAACATCCAGACTTATTTATTCACAGACACTTCACTGTGAAAAAATAAATGCATGTTAACAGTGAGTCTTTGACCAGCTTGTAGGCAAAGGGCTTTTGGTTTAAGATGCTGTTAAGTGTGTAGGAAAAGTGGAATCAACAGGAGTTATACAGTGATCATTTCTGCCACCTCAAGTGTGATAAGCCTCATATATTGAGTGGAAGCTTTATTTGGAGGTGAGCAATCATTGCTCCTTGCACAAAAACATGCAAGAAAGGCAATAGGGAAATTGTAACCAGCAGTTCCGAAATTTTCACGCTGTCAAATGTGCCACACAGCTTCACAAACCAGCTGTATTTCTGCTGTCAGGGTTACATCACTGCAACTGTGCTGGCTGTCAACACTCACAGCAAATGGGTTGGAATAGGACAAGGCAGAGAGAGACTTGGCATTTCAGGATTGCCTTACCTGCTAGGCTGTAGGTTATTCCAGGGCACGCTGTCCTCAGGCTTCTCTGCTAGTGTTATTTTTGCTTCCTATAAAAACCTGAACCACCAAATAAGCAATTTATTTTCATTCATATCATATAAAATATCTGAACCACCAAATGAGCAGGGAAGCCTGAGGATGAGGGCACTCTCCAGGCAATAGGAAACATGAATTTGAATTCTTAGCAGAAGGGATTGTTCATTAAAAGCTTTATTTTCCTTTTTTTTTTCTTCTTCTTTTTGGGAGCAAGCAATTCAGTCCACTGCAGACTGAATTGCAGTGTTTCTGCACTGGTTCAGCTTAAAGCCAAAGGAAAAGCTGGCTCTTCAGACCAGCTCTGCTGCCTGGTTTCAGACCAAGCTGACCAGAATGGATTTTGCCAGAGCAGCAGTTCCTTTCCTGGGCAAGCTGGAGGTGAGAATGTACTAGTTTCAGAATGACAGGCCTCAGGTGGACTACTTCCCAAAACTGTTATGGCTCAGATGCACTTGGCATGCACCTCAGGAGCTGTGCCAACCCAAGTTACTCTTGCATGGGTGGGATGGGATGGGATGGGATGGGTGCAAGTGGTCAAGCAATGCAGCTGATGAAACAACTCCAGAGGCACCCCACTGCTGCAAGACTTTTCCTGCTGCAGCTTTGTAGCGTGGATAAAGGCAAAGTAGCACAAGGGGAGGTGTTTGTTGACCTGCTAATCTCACAGCACCCCACTTCCACTGCAGCCCACACCTCCCACAGCATCTGCTACACCACCAGACAAGCAAAAAGTAACAGGAAACAAGGTTTCTTTACATAGTTTGTGGGAGAGTCAGAAAGACAAGGAGAAATACTTCCTTCACTCTCAGAGAAAAGTCCACTTCCCTCACCTTACCTGCAGCATGTTCTTTTCCTGCCATGCCTGGACACAGCTCAGTCAGCAGAGAAAACCACAATGAATTCAAATATCTTAGGTCAAACTGCAGCACTGGGTACTGGTTCTGTACTACAGATGAAGAGATGGCAACAAATTACCCCTTTTTAGGCAAATAAGATGTAGATCTGGAGGCCTTTGGGAAAAGTTAATTTGTGTCTCATTTGAACAAAACTGAGGCAGCTGCAATGTTACAGAATCACAGACTTGTTAAGGTTGGAGAAGAACTCTTAAGAGTGAATCCAACCATTAGTAAGTACAATTTTTAGTAAGTAAATTTTTACTGTGAGCACTGTTTAATAAGACATACTATATCTTGCTATAGTATGCATATGCAGACCTGTACACTTACCAACACTTGTTATCTAAGGAGGTTCCTTCTATTGCACGATGTCAACCTGAAAGAAATTTCTCTTGAGTTCCTCCATTCCACATTTTCAGTCATTGAGTCACAGCACTGGAAAGCAGAGCAAGACGCTTACCCATCAATTAATTTCCTTTATTTCACAAGCTTTGAATTCAGAAATTGAACCACAACTAGTAGATCTTGATACGGTAGAGTAAGTAAAAATGCGTGTGATTACAAAGGAAAAAGTTTGTACAAAAAACTTTAAAAATCCGACAGCAACTTGGATTATCTGTAAGTACCAAAAATCTCATGCAGAAGGAGAGCACTACTGCCCAGGTGGAGAAATCCCTGCAGGGGTGGCAATGGCATTGGTATGTAAAACTTATGGCTCTGTCTAAAATGGAAACAAGAAGGACACAGACTTGGAATGTACCGAGTGGGAACAGACAGGTGCTACGGAGACCATTTGTCATTACGTGTCCCAATGAGTTTCTGTGTCTTGAGAGAAGTGTTTCTTGGGTTTATAATAAATTAAAGATTAAACAGAAGCTGCCTATACTACTCTACTGCTTACTTTCCAGATGGCCATTTTCTTCCTTCATTAGTGTTTTTGGTGGTGTTTCTCAAATACAGACATTAATCTTGGCATTGTGTCTAGTCAGTTGTTGGCAATGTGTTCTAAAGGGACTCACTCACAGAATGCAACTTGCATAAATAACTCAGTAACATGCATTAACTACTCTAATACAGCGAAAGGGCGCAAAGGAACCATCATTCAGTTACGAGACAAAGCTAAAACCTGTAGTCACTAAAGGGGCAATGGAAGCACCATGCTTTAAGGTGACTATGGCATGAAAGCACAATTGTGAGGCAAGTAGTTCCAAGCAAACACACCACACTATTATCACCTCTTTCTATACAAAAAAAAAAAAAAAGAAAAAAAGAAAAAAAAGACATTTTGATTTTTATTTCCGTTAGTACCAAATAAAACTGTGGGCTCGATAACACAGATATTGAAGGGAATGGACATTATTCCCATGATCCTTCTTCCTTGTGTTTCTGTCCATCATAGTTTCTCAGCCAAGACTGGTAATATTGGAGCGCCCACCAGGAGGTGCCACGATGCGGTGGCCAGTGCGACGAGGGTTGTTGTCATCAATCTGAGCTCCTGCAACAACAGAAAACGAGGAAACAAAGCTGTGAAAGGGATTAAACCATCAGCAGTGAGGTTTTACCTGGCTATGCTTCCCTCACACCACCATCAGCTAGTTTCTCTAGAGCCTGACTGAAGTGCTGAACAGACCTTCAAGGCACATTCCTGTCTTCAATGAGAAGTGTAGGATTATATGTTTAGGATCAGATTAATGCTTACCCTACATGGAGAACTGTTTTCCACTTTCTTGAAGGGACTTTTCAAACCTGCCTCACTGTCTTAGAATATATGTCCCTAACTGAGTCCCCAGGACAACAGTTCAGTAAATCTGATGTTGGCAATCATAAATCCATGAGGAAATGAGCACTGAGCTGATGTAAACTTCACACTGCATTTTAAATGCTGAAAGGTTAAGCTTAAGGGGACAGCAAGCTAAATATTGCCTGATCACACTCAATTTCCTATAATAAATGTGTGGGGTCATTTAAAATGTTACCATAGTCTCTACTTCTGCTTAATTTTGTGTTTGCATCATTCAGATCAAATTTGTGCCACTAGATGTCTTGGTGCCCAGCTCCAGCACTGCACTTTGAAACCACAGCTTCAGATGCTTATGAAAATCCCAATTATTGGTTATTACTAAGATGTGAACTTTCTAAGCACTTTTTTTGTTTTGTATAGCTTCATATATATCTGTTTATGCTCACCATGGCCCCAAGTGTATGGGCAAAAATATACTTCACCTCATTAGAAGGGTTTTAAAAATATTTGCTCTCCTAGGACTTTGTTACACAAGTTTAATTTAGTTTCTGAAGAGAGGATCTGTAAAGTAGGAAAACTCCACCATCAGCTCCCACAAGGGAGAAAATCCAATGACTTTCATAACATCATATGAATGTATTATTCACCACTGGGGCTGTAGACTTTTGAAGAATAAGGATTTGACACACTTGTAATTGTCTTCAGATTACAAGAATTATTTCCAGCAACCCTAAAGGATGATTTTCCAGTCTGTTTCCTATGTACCATGGAAAATGTTTTGGGCACCAAGAGCAGAGGATAAGAAATACTTCAATATGCTTATGAACAACTTCTGCACATGGTTTATGACCATGGACAAGGACAGTTGAGGTTTCCATGTCTAGCAGTTGCTGGTGATGCAGCCTGGGAGATGTCTGAGACTCACAGGTTGCACCAGAGCCAAGTCCCTTGGCTGTGCACACCACCAAGGGGCTTCAGTCACATCAACCAGAGAACTCAGCTAACTGCAGTGAGCCAGGTAAATAATACTGAAAGACTGACACAGAGAAAATTTCAGAGAGAAAACATTTTGAATATTTGGTAATATGTAAAATATCATTAGGCAATGAATGTGTAAAAACATGTACATACTAATATATATGTAAATATATGCATGTGTATGACTATATACAATCCTTTTATTTTTGACTGAAGAAGTCATTATAATTGAAATTCATCACCAGTAATCCATACTCATGGCTTTAAAAGTTTTTCATTAGTCAGGCTGACTTACCTGATAAGCTGAAATTGGATTGATGGAGGTTTCTGATTGGTGGGGGCTGGTTTTTGGCAGGGGAAGATTTAGTTGAGGGTGCAGGAGTTGCATATTTTGGCGTAGCTGGGATTTCATACACAGGTCCATCATACATTCCTCTGGAGACTCCTTGCAGTCCTCCCACCTAAAACAAGAGGAGAGTAAAATTCCAGACACTGAATGCTCAGATAATGCTGGCTAATGATCCTGTCTGAAAAGAGCAGTGAGCAGAGAGCTGTATTCTGCACTGGCTGAATTAATAATGTATCTATATATATAAAGCTAAGTGCAGTCTGCTTTATATATAAAGTAAATGATAAAGCTTGCTCCCTCCCTTTATATATATATATATATATATATATAAATGGCAGAAGAGTTCCTTATCAGGCTTCCTTCACAATCAAAGGGGAGAAGTGGGATTCAAAAGAACAGGTGTGACCTGTTTATTTTACATAAGATCAGTCACAATCACCTCTTCTTCCTCCATTCAGCTGCCAAGTCACACTTGGGTTGTAGCACAACTAATACCCACTATACCAACTGCAGCACTTTCTCTCCTACCTGTATTTCTTCTGCTTCTCCCCTTCATAGATCTCATTCTCTTTATTAGAACCCAATGAAAAGGAGTGGCAATTTTTAAATTCAATTTCAAAAGTTTCTACTTCCTGACATCAACTAGAAAAGCGATTATATGCTGGACTGTGGCAGGGGATCTATCTTACAATATTTGTCAATAAAATATCTGTCATCTGAGCTCTGATTTCACTTTGAGGTCTCTAGATTTTTTCCCTGTACAGTCCTTACCAGGAATATTAAAAAAGACAATCAAAACAACTTTACTGGCCTTAAAATCATAGGAATCTAGGAAATAATATTTTAATAAGAATACTTCCAATTTGCAGAAAGAACCTGAAGCCATTGAATTGCAGAATGCAAAGCTCATCAAAAAGTTCCAAAATCTATGTCTTACAAGATTATGGTTTAAGAGAATTTTCCCCGACAGGTTAAAAGTGAAATTAAAATACTGTATAGAAAGTTCACAGGGGTTTGACCCAGCTCTCAAAGCAATCAGTGCATTTTCCTTGCTTTTGATGACAGGGACATCAAAAAAAAGCCACTGTCTTGCAGGCTGAGCCAAAACTAATGTCCAGAGGAAAGCAGCTGCCAATCACAGCAATGAATCCATCTTCCAAAGACCCACAAAAGCCCGAATTTATACTGCTGTTCCGGCTCCAGGGATAAGTTTATACTGCTAACCTGTGCCAGTTCAGTTTTGCAGTTCCTTGCTTGACAAGTTTTTCTGTATTCCTCTGTTGTGCACTGACATGTTCATACAGCAGCTGATAAAACCATCAATGGGTTTTTCTAAATATTTCTAGTGGATAAAATTTGATAGTGGGAAGAGCAATGTGGGAATGAATCTGCTCTCCCTCTTGGCAGGCAGCAGAGGGAGCTGCAGGAGCAAAAATATCAGTCCCTTTTGTCTGCAGACCTTGCCCAAGGATCAAAGGTCTCCCAAAATCTAGTCCCATTTGCAAGACACAGGTTACTTAGCCCAGGTAATTTTGTTCAAACTCCTGCTCCAAGACACTAATCTGTGACACTTGTTTCTAGCAGCGAGTGTGAAGAGAAGGCCTGTATCATCTACATGGATAATGTTAAAAAAAATGCAGCACTGATTGGTATTTTCCAAAATTTTTGCAGGTGCATTTGCTTTTTACAATGCCTTTTCTTCTAAGAAATTCAGGTCTTTCTTCTGCAGCTTGATAGACTTTGTATTATAAATGATCAAAGATAAAAGCTATCAACCTACTTGTAGGCTTAATTTCAGCTGCCAGTATGACAGCCTATGGTATATGCTTGGCTGAAGAAAATAAGAGGTTTAGTCAATTTTTCTCATTACCTGTGCTCACACAGTGACTTTTCTGCTCAGTGACAAGAAACATTTTCCAAACTCCACGCTAGTGTCCAGCCAATTGGTTTTCAACAGATAAGCACTGATATAATTCAAAACCAGAGGTGACCCAGTCTTAATCTTGGTCATTTCCCAAGCTTTTTATTAAACAAAAGAGGAAAGTTTTCTGAGTCATTAATGCTGCAAATACACAGCCCAGCATATGCACTAACAATAGTTCAGAAATGCCCAATATAATGAGAATCTCTGGCTGACATGCTTTTCTTCTCTCCAGTGCAGCAGTTCAGTATGCAATTTAAAATTCTGTTTTTACTCTTCCTAACCCTCCCTCACAAAGAGCTTCTCTTTTCCTGAATTTTTAAAGTAAATTCTATCACTATTCCACCTCTCTTCAAAAGCCTTGACATAAGGCGTTGCTGGACATAAGGCAATTATGCCACCTAGCAATTATATGTTCTTCCTGCTGAAGCTCACAATGTAAATGTGAAGTTAGATGAGTTCACAATTTCAACCAGTTTTGTGGTCATTTTTTGAGCCAGTCATATAAAGTCCATCTGACATGGACTCATAATAACACAACAATATTAAAAAGATATGCTGCTGTGCTTCCAAGAGTGTTTGGCTACAAAGAAGATTCAATAGGATCTGCCATTACCTTATTCCTGATTTTGATGCGCTGGTAAAGATACTCGGGGAAAGGTTTGCGAGGGATGAAGCGGCCCATTCCCTTATTGACGTGCAGATTCCCATCTTCAAACACAATCTTCCCTTGGCTTATGACCACGAGTGGGGCACCATGGCACTCCATTCCTTCAAAGATGTTGTACTCAATGGCCTGAGGATCAACCAATACATTCACTGCCAAGACCTCTTTCTATTAATAACTTATAATATGTACATTTGTAGTCATAGTTTTAGACAACTGCCAGTAAGAAGTGTATAAAATTGTTTTTGTATGAAGGAAAAGCAATGCATTTTGATATGAAATTATTTTAACGGATCGTTCTGATCAGACTTTCCTGGACAAAACATTTCCTTCCCATTTTTGATTTTCCATCAAGGATTTCACTTGGTTTTGAAAATTTGCTGTATCTAACCAGAGCATTTAGAATAATGATAGCCCTAATATGAAGGAAAATTATGACTCAGGTGCTGGATACCCAGAGGATGTGGTCCCACCATGCACCTGCTGTGACTGTGTAAGCAGATTTCAAAGAGGCCAGCACATATATTTCTGTCTGAAAAAGCCCAGAAAAGCCCAGGAAGGTCTGAATCTAAATGGGAATGACAGGGCAGGTGGTTATTACTTTCTTGAAAATACAGAGAGATCCAATACAGAGAAACAGAAACTGAATCACCCAAATTTACTTTTTAAAGGTTTATAAATGTTTTGGTCTTTTAATATAAAAATGAAATACTGGATTTTCAGTAAAACTTTTGGAAGAATCCCCCAATGCAAAGGGCCAAAGCACTAAACAGTAAGATAACATCTTTGGGACAGATAACACAAAACCTATCAGAGGCAAAATGAAAGCAACTGTCAGTTACTGGTACTCTGCACTGAGGGAAAAGAAATACGTAGCAAAGCTCTGGAATTAAACAGAAAATTACATCATGAAGTTGATTAGCGCTGCATTATCAAAACATTTAATCATCTATCATAGTTTAGAATACTGTTAATTGTGCAATTTATAATTTCAGGTGCTTTTTAGGTAAGAAAAAAATAAGCTGGTTTCAAATTTATCCTCACAGCCTTATTAACCTCAGCTGCAGAACTGCTGATTCACACCTGTTTATAGGTCTGCCACAAGCATGTAAAAAATAAATAGTGCAAGGGTGTATGCAGAGAGAAAAGAAATCCTTCCTGATCACAATGCTTCCAACACAGGACTTCAATACTCTCATGTCCTGCAACCTTTACCCACTTCAGAATAGGAGTAGGCATTTACCCCATTCCTCTGTATCCTGTGCTATTGGTGTTCACATGATTTAGGTCAACATCTGAAAAACAACAGTGACATTTCTTTTTTCTTGCTGGTTTTCATTTTGCCCTTACCGATTTATGGCTTTTGGCTGTTATAGTCTTCACCTTATCAGGGTCCCAAATAACAACATCAGCATCGGATCCTACAGCAATCCGGCCTTTCCTTGGATACAGATTAAAGATTTTGGCAGCATTGGTGCTGGTGACAGCTACAAACTGGCTCTCGTCCATCTTGCCCGTGGCCTAAAAAACAATGTAATTTGAGCAAAACATGCTTTTGAAATAAGGATTTCCTATTCAGAGAACTGAAAGGTCAGGGAGATATTGGAAGGCATCCCTTTATAGATATGGTGATGTTGCATGAAACAGAGACTGTATCACAGAGGATTTTATGGACAGCTCTTTAACTGGAAGTTTCAAATATATGTGTGTAACTCCAGGCATTGTAAAGGACAGCCAGTGAAACCTTAGTGCACATGATACCACCAAGGTGCTCAGCTATCTGGGATCTCTTTCTCTACACACTGAGGCCTAAGAGTTTTGTTGCTAGTCCTAGTAATTTCTATTTAAATATTTAAGCAATTTTTAAATCATATGACTGTTATGAGATGTAACAAAAGATCAAGATTCCAACACTTTGGGGAACACTTCTTGCAAATTAAGTCCATTCTATTACCATTATTATCAGATCTATACATCTAAATAATACAACCAATTATAAAGTCTTTGCCTGGAGAAATGTCATCACCAACAGAACTTGGCATACAGTCAGTGATGGTAATTGCAACTGTACAGAACATAATTTTGATTTCTCAGTAGAGTATTTTGGGGTCTTCCCTGGCAATGAGCAAGAACAATGTTCTAAGGAAGAACAACAGTGTCAAGCCTTTTAATATTAGATAAACACTTATTTCCTGCCTGGTAAAATACAAGGTTTGTAAAATATAAGCTACTCAGTGGTGCAGGACTGAATATTACCACCTGTAAATCCCATGTTGCAGCCCTTCCTGCAGTTCCTTCCCATTGAGGGAATAAAAAAAGAAAAACATTAGCAGCTGGCTGTGCTTTGCTTGCTTCCCTACTTTGGTCTTACATGGCAGGTATGTGAAGCTTCTTCTGTGCTTGGAATCTCAATAGCTGTCCCTGAATAAAGTGGTTATGAAATAGAGTCTGGGAGAAATGCTCCTCACAGCACTGTAAAGACTGCCACTTCCCAGTCTGCAATGTGCATTTGAGCACAATGCAGCGAGTGTGTGTGAGTGTGCAGGGTGTGCACATGGAGACAGAATAGAGGGAGAACATCATTATACATTAGAATCCATGGAACCGTCAAAAAATTCCTGACTTATACCGGCACTCCACGGCAAAGTATGCCAGTATGAATTACGTACAAGGCTCTCCTTCAAAGCATTTCATCATTTAGCCTCAGGCTCAGCAGCCATCCATTTGTAATTTTTCAAAAACGATGAGACACTTCCCAAATTCAAACAATTCATTCATCACGTTTATATGAGGTCCACTTCAAAACCATTAAATTGCTCCAGATACCACATCTCTCAGAAGCATCTGCTCTGACACTATGGGAAAATAGAGCAATGGAGTCTGGGAAGCCTCAGGTCTAATGAAACAATGCTATTGCAATGTCAGAAGTGAAACACAGCCCTGAGTTAAATAAAACTGGAAGAGGTTTTTGAAATAAGCGATTCACCTCACAGTAGCATTCTCTCAGGGAATTCTCAGAAATACATCAGAAAGTCACTTAAGCAATGGCCAAGAGTCTCTTGGCTTTCATTATTCAGTCAACACTCAATTTCCTTCTAGACTATAAAAGTAAGTAATTACTTACTACAGCCTTGTCCCAGACAACAGTCATCCTTTCCTCAATTCCATTGACCCCTTCAGGAATCATAGTGAAGTTGTCCTTTCCAATGGCTTTCTGGGCAGTGCTATAGGGGCAATGTCCACTTCCCGTCACCTGCAGGTCCCCACTGTGGAGTTAACACACAGAAGGTTTAGACCAAGCATCACCAAGGTGACCTTGGTCTCACACAGGCTGTGAATGGACCTTTCAAGCCTTTCAAGACACCAGAGGCACAGGCTGTAAATCATGCCAGCAGCCTCTCTGTGCTGGCTAGAGATCACTGAGAGTAACAATGGCACTGGACATCTCCACTTTCCCCCAGGAGCACCCTGGGCTCCTGGATTACAGCCCCCTCCGGTTCCAGGCTGCTTATCGACAGAGATCAGGCAAAAGCCCACTAACCAGGACAAAGGATTACTCCAGGATTAAGGAAATGATAGGAAGCTTGTATGAAATGTCTGCCACTCTCAAGATAAATTAATTCACAACCACATTAAAAATAATGGCAAATTTCACAGTGCAAAGTCATGAGCTTCAAATGTGTTCCCCTGCATTTCTCTCCTACACATGTATTTTTCTTGCAAAACTTACATGAATACTCCTCATCTGACCTTCTAAAACAGAACTAAGAAAATAAAAAGTTTTTAGCAGGTAGTTTCCTAAGTAAACAACAAGAGGCATAGTGCAAACCAAACACCTGCTCTGGATTTATCTAACTTAAGGATTTATCTATCTTACATGGAAAAAGACACGGAGAAAAATGTAAAAAGAGCTACCATTTATAATGCTTTTATTTAAGAGGTTGGGTTTTTCAGCCTAGAGAAAATTTTTTTTGGCAGAGAGTAGAACTGGATCACAGCTGCTCCCAGAAATAAGAAGGAAGAACATAATCAATATGCAGAATCTTGCCAAAATAGAACGACAAAAAAGAAGGTTCTCCAATATCCACAGGAAACGTGATATTTTTAGCTCTGGATTAAGCTTACAGGAGGTAAGCACATTAGAACTCACTATGATTTCTCTTCCATCACTCCATGAGTCCCCAAGAGCCTGTCATCTTTTTCTTTAACTGATAATGTAAATTCTAGCTCTGAAACAACTGAATGACTCTGGTCCACAAATCTAGATCCAACAAGCTAACAAATAGCCAAGTACAGAAGAAAAAGTGTCACACATGAGTAATTTTAATGCCATTTTCTAGGCTGGCAGCCCTAAGATTGCTGACAGGGAAGAGTCCTTGGCCTCCTTTCTGGTTCTTCACCACACTCACAGGCCATCCATCCAGTTTATAGCAGAAGCCAAACCCATGAATTCAGTACAGAAAAGGCCGCTATGCTTTAGCTGCTCCTGATTATTAATGACTGTCTGGTGTTACTCCAAAGGATTAAGCCAATTTCATCAGTTAAATGTTCATTTATTTTAACACAACAATAAAGTCAGAAGGTTGCAATGCCACTTCTTCCTTTTTGATGCTCTTCTAATCAGCAAAGCTTCCTGTGGCATTTCTCCTTTCCACACCCTGATATAACCATGAAAACCTGACTGTCACAGCCAGGCCCTGTATCACTGCCCCCTTCCCTGAGGTTGTGCTGTGCTTCTACCACCAGACTACAAATTCCCACACCTGAAAGATAAGAAGGGAAGAAGGGCTTGCTTTCTTCACTCCATATTGCTTCTCTTCTGACATTTAATGACACTACTGATATGAACTGCACTCCCCAGTCAAATCAATAGAAGACTTCCAAAACTAAAGTGTGTCACAAGATCTTCCCATCCCTGGTTAACCCATGAGCACTCCTACTGTCAGGACACACTCTACTGTCAAATGGGGGATAAACATGATATCAACTAAAAAAACTGAGAGACAGGAAGGGATCATCATTAAATAAATGCCAGATCAATACCTTGTCATCTTATTCTTCCCCCCTAAACAAGGTTTTCATGGCAAGTTGCATCTTCTGTGTAACACCAAAATCTCACATCTGTGATTCATAAGAGGTGGCACATCACAGCTGCAGTAATGCAGCAGCACACCATGCAAGATCAAAGCTAGCTCAAGTGCATGGCCCACAGATGACACAAGGACCTAATCTCATGTGGCAAATTCAATCTGCAAATCCCATGAGACATGATGGGGTTTTACACATTCAGCTTTTCCATGGAAAATCAACCAATCAAATCATTCAGCTTTCTGCGGAAAAGAGCACAAGGAGTATGCTGCATGCTTGCAAAGGAAGGATGTTGTAGGGATTTTTTTAATGAATGTAAAATATTGGTATCCAAATCAACAGTGCAATAGAAACGTGAAATACTGTCTTTACCATGCATAAAATTCCCCATGAATACAGAACAGACTGATACAATATACAGTTCTTTAGTTTAACAGTATGGATTTGAAGTATTAAAACTGAAAGCAGGCTAAGCTGCTGTCATTTAAGATCTAGGATTTTAAGCCACTAGGCCAAAAAAAAAGCCATTTTTGCATGCTTGGAGAATAATGAAAACTTCTGTAAGTCTTCAGTTTGTCTTTCTAATGTTAGTTTTTAAAAGTCATTATTTGGATTCCAATTCTAAAAATGTTCTTCCTAATCTGCTTTGACCCACATACTATTATTCTGGGACTCTCTTCTGGAAAGCCTATATAGCCACTCTAACAGAGTAAGGAGTCAAACATTCTGATACACATTTACATGTGCTGGCTAACAGCCTCACCCTCACGCAGTGAGCTTCACCCTTTACAGTGCTGACAGTAATGAAACAGATGAAGAAAGTAATTTTTTTCTGAGTCTTTATTTGGAACAAAAAGCTCAGTTATGAAAAAAGCATTTTTGCCATCAGACTGTCAGAAGAGAACTGCTGTGAATTCTTACCAGAGCCACACATAACTCAGAGCTCAGCTGCAGCATCTTTAGAGCAGTTGAGTTAAAGCCTGGGTGGGCTCTGGGCTGCACAGCCTGACCTATCATGTGGCACTGACTGATGGCATCTTCCTGTCACATGTGTGTGCCTACCCACCTCCCAGGCAGCTGGTTCAAATTTCACTGCTCTGTCTAGGGCATTGGAAACCCCAGAAAGGGGAGGCCAGAGCTGAGGTGGGTGCCACCACATGAAGGTAAATAAGGATATGAATGATGATTTGAGTTCCTCACTCCAGCCCTACCAGTCTGTCCTGGTGGGGCTTCAGCTGTGAATTTCTATATCATTTCAGAGCAGATGGTCTTTTGCTTAAACTAAAGAAGACCCACAGTTGGCTACAGGCAGGAAATACTTTCAGAGTATTTCCAGAGATGGGTTTACAGTCTGGGTTTCTGGCAAGACATTGCTGTTATCTTCTTTTCTATATGAGAAAGACACTTCTTCCTCTTCTGTCCACATTCCTTTCACCTACCTAGTGATTAAACTCTCCCTGCCAACCTGAAGGCAGTCAGCTCACATCCCTATCCTGACAAGAGATGGCCTTGACAAGAGTTTCCAGCTGTCTCCACCCAAATCTCTCACAGTCTCCTTTGTAATCCACTCTGGCCTCTTTCTCCTGACATACCTGCTCTACATGTACCACTTATCTTTGCCTTCTTCCAGCTGGAGGACCCCAGAGCCCATAAAGACAAAAGGCAAGCTAAAATAAGAAGCCTGCAAGAACTGGACACAAGGAAACTTGTATGATTTTGGTCCGTCCCAGATGAAGGCAAACTACCAAGTCAGAATTTTTCAATATGTAGGAGATAAACCCACCAAACTCTGCTACTAACACAAGTTTAGGACAAGCCAATTTTCAGAACTCACAGCTGAGAGCCCTGCACCAGCTTTGACAAAAATTGTCCCAAGACATTTTTCTTGGTTCTAGGTATCTCTCCATTTAGGAACAGCCCTAATTTCTGGAGCTGTGCTGGTCAAATATGACCAGGGCTTAAAACTGAGTCCTGTCTCGAGGATGGGGATCTATCCACAAGGCTTTTGCTTATGATGGTTAGTGAGGATGACATCCCATCATATATCAACATTTCAGCTAAAGAAAACTGAAAACTAGGGAGAAGACTAGTTTGAAGACCTGACAATCTAGTTGTACAACTAGGAATCACTTGAAAAGCAGGAAGAAAAATAATTAAATTCTGAATAACCAGCAATTGCCTCTCTAGCCAGCAACTGGAGTGTCCATGACTGCTCACCTGACTGACAGCCTAAGCATAAGGATATAACTATCCCTGGTTTTCTATGTCCTTTCTCTGCTGTTTCATGTATTAGACTGGTCTAAAGGAAACCAGGCTGATCCCTAGATGCTTCATGCCATATGGCTTTTGCACTTGCCTCACCACCATCCTGTCAAAAAAGAAAAGGAAGTCTTACCATGCTAAGAGTGAATTTAAGTGGTCTGGAGTGGTAGGGTCAGGGCTCAGAGGTGGTGAGGTCACAAAAGCTGCAGCCTTGGCCCAGTTTTTGCTCCAGTAATGTGTCCCATCTGTCCCCAAGCTGGCAGTGATCGGCTCTCCAAAAACAAGGGGACCTTAGAGAAAGCAAGAATAGACAGGAACTAAGTACAACCCACTGTCTCTTCAGCACATGACACTGCTTGCTGCATGCAGCCATGTATAATTCACACATTGCTATATGGCTAGCACAGCTCCCAGGAAATTAAACAGCCCTGGCTTTGTCTGTATGATAAAAAATTAATCAGGAGTCTCTCTGAGCTCTACATGCTTTTGATCAGCCTATTTACAAATCTTTCTTTCTAATCCAGAAGGAGACAGTTCAGACCCACTTTTAATTTGTACTGTTTTAATCACAGCCACGTTGCTCCAATTTGGAGTGCACTGGATGGTGGATCACTTCAGCAGGCAGATGCCTTTTTACTACTCCCAGGTTGGGCACAGCACCAGCAGACAGCAGCATATGGTCCCCTGCACCACACTCCAAGTCTCCAAGAATACAAACATCAAGACAGTAATTTGCTCTTTGGCTTTTCCATATTTCTCACAAGCTTTGTAGTCCCAACCAGCAGAACAGTCCTGACTTGCAAATGCAGCTTCAGGAGCAGCTGCCTTCAGGCTCACAAGGCCCTTTTGGGTGTTTTACAACCTGATCCCACCATGGCCCCAGCAAGCAGGGCTGACCTGCAGTACACATCAGAGGGGCTCAGCTTCCAGCAGCAAGGCCAGGAGCGAGCTCCAAGCATCTCTAACAGCAGGGTCACTGCCCAAACCACACCTCAGAAAAGCTGAAATACTGGCATGGAGGATGTGCCATTAGGAATAAAGAATCTTCCTCCTATGAACCTCCTCCCTCCTAGATATAGCAGTCTAAGGGAAAAGTAAAATGGAAAACAGGATAAAGAAGAGTTACAATTCTGCCTTCAAGAGGACAGTTTGCCGGGAGAGCTTCTCAACTTAAAAATATAGAAGGATTTCTCCTCATCCTTCCCAGCCACAAATATTTAGTCTGCAATGGTGCTGCCATTCTCTCATAACCTCTCCCTATAGCCTGACATTTGGGTCAAGACGTACAGGTTTTTTCACTGAGCTTCTATTCAACAAAAAAAATGAGTTTGGGGGAGCAAAGGAAGTCACTTACCTCTCTTCCTGGCCAGTGCAATGATATCAGCTGCACTCTTACTCATCACCTTGGTGATGTACACTGGGCAGTTTATTCGACTGGCAATTGTGATGGCACGGAAAACTGCTTCTGCTTCAAGCTGAGCAAAACAAGGAGGGAAAAGTTAACTGCAAATGTAGTCTGAAGAAAAACTCAGTTGGAGGGCTGTGCCATATTTCTAACTGTTCAGCAACAACTCTTCAGGGGTTGATTCTGCTTTTTCCATAGAGAGAGACACAGTGCTGGGAAACAGGGAGCTAACCCAACCCCAAACACTTGGCACTAGCAGTAACCAGAGCCAGGCTGTACTCACTAGCAGGGTACAGCTGCCCCAGCACAAACACAGCTCCTGGCTCCCTGCACCCCAGGAAAGGTCATGTCCAAGCAGCTGATGCAGCTCCTCCCTTACCTTCCTCCCACCTTCCTGTTTCAGACTCCTACCCTGCAGCTGAAAGGAGAACAAATCAAGAAAACTTTGCCTCTGCTTGGAGACAACCTCTGAGCTCCCCTGGCAGCTTTCTCTAATCTTTATATAATGGTAGCAGTGAATGTAAAGAATTCTCAAACAGCAACTTCAGCACTATGGACTGAATGTAGCCCATAATCCACAGAAGCCTTTGAAGCAGTGCCCAGTAAGTCCCCTCTGTCAGCAAGTGTAAAGGCAATCTCCTCCCAGGGAGCCATCTGGGACGTAGGCACACAAAGCAAGCATCTTCAGATGGAGGAGCTGTGTTTCCCAGCAGCTCTGGAGACTCCTTTCCCCAGCCACCAGTTTTATACCAGATCCTTCCCAGATGGACTCACAGTAATGGCATTTTAATACGAAAAACCCTGTTGTAACTGAAAATAGTGACTCAGTGGTACAGAAATTTCTGTGCAAGAGTTTTTCTAGAAAAGTTGAGCTTCTTAGACCTTCCAAAACCACATGGCTTAATCCTTTACAGTTTTGTAAAATATTTTTCCTTAAATCAGACTGCTTCAGTTTGTCCTAGGACTTGTATCAAAACATTTCCTCTGGAAACTGCAAATGCACCTTTACAGAGCAGGGAAGGAGGCACAGACTCTGCACTGCAGCACTAGAGGTGAGCAAAATTCCTTTCTGGAAACTGCAAATACAAATTTTCCTTAAGGCCTTGCTCTCATTAAAAGGAAACAACTCAACCCTTTTAGAATAATTTTAGTAGAAGCTGAACAGCAAAATGAAAAACTACATAAACAGTTCAAGAGAAGAATGCGACCAATTAAGCTGATTCCTTTTGCCTTGGGGAGAAGTTAAATAAAGATCTGCAAACCACAACAATCTCTTCAAGTTCAGCCTCAAACCCCTGGGACATCATCTCTTTAGTCTTCTAGGAAAGCAGTCACTTCCCACCACCACCCTCCACATCCCATTAATGGTCTGAGCTGTGTACTTTAGGGGGCATTCTCATGTCTCCACATTTTCCTTGGCATTAAATAAACCCTTTCCAGATGCCTGAGATGATCCACACCAGAGCCCAGATTTTTTTATAAGGGAGTTGCATAAAACAAGCTGCCTCACAGCATCTTTCCATTCTCATGTATTTGCATCTCTACAGCCTGCATTTCTTACACCAATATATCTGCCAGCATGAAAGTAGATCTATATGTGGGTGTATGCCTATGCACAGTATAGATGTGCACATGCATCTTATAGGAGGTTTTCAGCCAAAGCATTTTAACAAATGCAGTTTCTCTGAGGACTAACACTCAAGCTGCACTACTGATTTTTAACCTGATAAGCCCATTTTTTGTCACCACAAATCAAAACACAAAGGTCACACTTCAAAAAATACATGGACACCCATGCCTGGGGCAGCAGGAGCTGAGACTCCTGAGTGAACAAGGATACACTTATCCCTGGACTAAGGGAATGCGCCTGCTGCAGCATCCAAAGGCTTTTCAGGCAAACAAACAAGTTGAAAGGACCTGGACTTTTCAGACTTTGTGTAATACTGGAAAAAGCAGTGGGAGTAGCAGACATCTGGCCTTACCTCTTCTGGTCTGCTCAGGGCATGTCCCTCAGGTCCAGTGATTCCCATCTCCAGAATACGCTTTTGTTCCTGCAATGTAAGAGAAAAATGCTGACACTGAAAACACTGCCTCTAAACTGGTCCCATGCCACACCAGCACAGCCAGCAGTGCTCTCTGTTGTGTGACTGAGCATATTTGTACCCTAAGCCATTGGGCTGCACCATCAGAAACCTCCTGTGCCCTCCAGAAAGTCCTATTTGACACCACGACACCAGCCCAGGGAATGGGCTTCAACCAATACACTAAATGTCCAGCCTGCCATTCCCTATTTACTTGCTCAAGTTCCTCTCTGGTTGCAATCCACAAAGCACTTTCTTAAACCTTCAGCGTTGGTGACACTTTCAGTTTTCTGTGACACTTTCTTCCTATACAGTGAATGACTAAAATTATGCTTTTATAAAACAGAACAGTGTCCTCCAGTTGCAAGGGCACTGTGTCCTCATCAAAGACCCAACTCAGGACCAATGGGGGTTTGTCAGAAAAAAAATCTGCACTATCCAGCTTCACAGCAGTGAGATATTTTTTTTTTTTAATAGAAAAGCTTCACTTAATTTAAGGCCAAGGAGTGTTTTTGGAATAAATTTCCCTTTTTGCAGAAACTGGTGGTCAACCCCTTTTCTGAGGCCAATCTGAGGTCTGACCCTGGCCTACCCTGCCTTGCCCTGCCCACAGGGCTCTAATGAGCCCAGCTCAATGATGAAATGGCTCTGTGACACAGAGAAATGTCCCCTAGAGACCAGGATGAAGTTACTGAACATATTTGAATGTGTCAGCTAATAAATATCTGATCCCAGTTCCCTGAGGGTGAAAAGCTCACACACTACCAACATACTCCAGTAGAACTGAAAAAGTTAACATTCATATATATACTTTAGCCTTCACTGCAATCAATCAAGGCTGAAGAGGCACTAACAGGAATGCATTAATCTGACTGTGTAAGAACATTTTGGTTAGAAAAGCATAAGGTTTCATAGGTATTCTTAAAAACAGCTGTTCTGGATCATTAATGCACTGGTTTTGAACAGTGCCAGTTAAAGAGTTCAGATAATTAAAATACAGCAATAAAATGAAGTTACAGCTGTGTAAAAAAACAGCACATTGGCATAGAATAGATACACAAAGTAGGACAGTTTTGCATCTTGAAGGAAGTAATAAAATCAGATCATATGATAAATTACCCCCCGTAAGAGGACTTGATAGTGCTAATTAACTAGAATATTTGTTTGACAAGATCAAATTTGTATTTTCACACAGGACAGTTCTAAAAAACCTATGTGCAGGCAGCTTTCTTTTCATTACCCAAATAATTTGTCTAAATAAAAAGCATAGAGAAAGACTGATTTTATGAAGCATGGCAATGGTGAACAAATATGTTGATGTATAATGTAACTTATATTTATTATTTCCTCTTTTCCTAATAATTTTTCTGTCCTCTTTGTTCATATTCAATGGCTGTGTATTAAGGCTGATCAGAGAAAAATGTAACTGAAAGAGATTTCTATCAAATATGCAATTCCATGAGTGTGCCTTGACTTTAATGGGCAATGTATCAAAACACCACAGATGCCATTTGATTTATTTTGCCATTCCTACAGTAATATTGACTTAATCATGCTTATTAATAGTCATTTTAATTCTACTGGATATTTTATGTTGTATTAAAACTATAAATCATGTATTTAGTAGCTTTTATTTATGCTAAACTTCATGAGAAATCAGCTTTTTCCTCTCTTGAATTCAAAAGAGGGTTGTCACCTAGTTTCAGTGGGGGAAGGACACAAAGGCACTGTATGTTCCTGCTGACTCCTCACTAGTAACTTTTGACCCCAGTGGTTATTTTGGTCAAAATCAAAGTTAAAAGTGAAAGGCAGATCTCAAAGGGGGTAAATTCTAACCAGGCAGATGGAGACGTGTTTTTTCCCAAGAGGGAAAAACAAAATACAGGCAAGGCAAGAGTTCTTACACAGCCCCCAACAACTCAAACATTCCCTTGACGTTCTCCCTTAGACGTGAGACAAGGTGGGTTGCCTTGTCCAGATCTCAAAGACAGCTTTAGCTGCTGTAATTTCCTTGTCAGCTCTGCAGCCCAGTCCTTAGCAGATAAGCCAGCAGATAAGCAGCTCAGCAGATAAATCAGATGGCTCACTCAGAGCCTCACCGACCTAAGAGGGGCTTGATGCACGTACGAGAGATCAGGGGAGTGAGACATCTCTGCAACAGCCTTCAAAGATTCATCTGTCACAAATGTAGCATCAAAACAACACCCACTCAAACCTGCCCCTCCTGTTTTAGAGGGGGATTCTGGCCTCTGAAAGACCAGTGGGAGGTTTACTATCAACTGCTGTCCTTGGGTTGCCTCTTTCCATGTTTCCATGTGCTGTGGCACTGATCAGAGCCATGGTACAGTGCAGTAAGAGGACAGCAGCTTCCAGGGCACCAGACCTGCAAGGACTGCACTGGAGATGCAGAGCACTTTAATGGAACATTCTGAACTTGAACCCAGCTTCCTGGTTCTGAGATGCATCTTCTAAGAGCATGGATTATACTAAAAACACACATTTTTGAAATGTCTACAAGATCACAGTAATTCTTATTCTCAAACTTCAGAGATTTATAATATTCTCAAAAATAAATAGGTCTGTGAGCTTTAATACCTGCTCCAAACTCACTGTGTTGCTTATGCTGATAGCTGCAGCAAAATACTTTACTATAAAGCTTTCAGATCCTCTTTTTGTATCCAAAATCTGTGAACAAGGTTTTACCTTATTCTGCTTCACTTGTATCTGCTGGATTCAGAAGAATTCTTCTTGCTTCCTTCTGCCCCCCTTATCTAATCCTCATCTGCTGCCAAGGCAAGGAGCTGCCTGGATCATTGCCCTATCTCTGCCAATTAATGCAAAAGGACCCCCATTCTCTCATGCCAGGCTTTATACCAACGGTGTGCAGGGCACCAGGCTCAATTAAGGCTCTTTCCAGGTGTTACCTTCTTCCTATCCATTCTCTGACTGGCCTATTTAACTTCTCCTCTCTTATATCTATCATCTCACAAAGCCAAGCAAAAAAGATGATTCACTCACCTGAGCTATCAAGTCTCCATTTTCAGCATGGACCAGGATAACAGCCCCAAGACTCTTCAGAAAGGTAAAGGCTTCATAAAGCTGCAGGTAGTACAAAGAGGGAAACACTGCTGAATAAGGAAAACACATTACTTAACACTCTCTCTTCACCTCAGTTTTGTACCTTCTTTGCTGGTAATTATATTGGTGAATAGCAAAGGATCTCTTTTCTACACAGAACCTGAGCTTCACTGATTGGTGTTGACTTACCCACCCCTGTACACACCAGCTGCAGCAAGACAGGGTCAACAGCCCCGAGGAGGGCTGCATTTCCCTTGGACAAAGAGTCTGCCTCAGCCCCTGCACTGCAGGGCCACCTCCCCAAGCCCTCCCACACAGGGCTAAATTTAGTAGCCCTGCAGTTATGTAGTTTTAGCAAATGTAAAATAGAATTATTGTCATGTACTACAGGCACTTTTAGAACATCTCTTTTCTGAAGTGCAGGCATTTTGCACCATCTTCTTAGAGCCATCATTGTTGAGCTTTCAGCAACATCTTTAATTCAGATAATAAAAGTTGCACTATTTTCTCTAGAGCATCCTTGGTCTTTTTAATTGCTTTCTAAGATTCAACACCCATCCCTAAAGAAGGGCAGTAGTTGATCCTTTTGCTTTTACTGGTAATTTCTGAGCACACATCTACTGGAACACAGTTTCCTTCCCAAAAGCTATTCAGCTTATGTGTCCCTTTTTTAAACCAGACTTCAGTAACACGGGAGCCCAGTTTTCAAACACAGATTAAATATGGAAGACAAAGGTTCTTCAGTGTCTACTCTTGCACTAGGGCACTTCAGGCAGCATTGAATCAGCTGCAATATACAGCTTGCAACATGGACATTTAAACAAGGTAACAGCCATTAGTCCAGCCACACATTAAACATTTTGATGTATTCCTCTTGGCAATTCCAACAGGGAGTTGAATTTAACAGGCACTGCCTGTCAGAGAATATTTATAAATTATTATGCCTGAAATTCCAATTAAAATCACATGTATTGGAGGTGTAACAACAGTTATTTAAGAGACCAAGAGCTGTAGCTCTGGGAATAAGTAAGAAAGAAACATTTTATCAACTGAATAAGCAAACATTATTATTACTAACAGATGCCATTGTCCATTTACAGTGGCCTGATATGTATGAATGGGAAAGCTGAAGAGTCTGGAATCCATAATGAGCTCTGGACAAACAAGCTCATTGTTATCTCCAGCCCTAATGAGAAAAGGCCACCTCCCCCAAAGAGCAAGTCCATTTAGCTGCTTACACAACCAAGAAACTCTTGAAACCTCAGAACTGCCACTGGTTTGAGTACTTCATTTTTTCTCCCTCTCTGACCTAGAGTCCTCGAAAGGTTACTGCAAAATAAAATGAGTGAAATCCTGGGCAGAGCTGAGTGGCTGCAATGTTGGGAGACACCAGATCTCTACAGAAGGTGAATGTCATACAATTGAAGAAACACATGGAGGTGTTCTGCACAGCTCAAAACTGATCCTCCAGAGAGTAACCCACCACTGCACATTTCATCCAGTGCCAATCAGGCCAGTGAGAATGTTTCCCTGGGATTCAACCTCAGCAACTCCTCAAGTGTTGGGAGATGAGAAAAGAGAGGACAGATCACAGCAAAGAAAAGCATTCAGAGCAATACCTGGCTGTCGGACATTTGGTAGAGATCTTTGTACGCCATGTAGACTTGAAAAGAGTTCACACCTGTTCCAAGACAAAATTCAAAGGTGTTGCCATGTAAGTGTATTCTTAAATTGTATTTGAACAAAAACTTCAGGAAATGTAGTAATAGAGTATGTCTGGACTAGGCTTTTCACTAGTGATTGCCAAAAATCAAGCAAGGCTTCACAGCTGCATTACAGCTGCTAGGACTAGAAGCCTGGATGCTCTCTACTCTGGGGAATTTTTTAGATGCTGTGGGCAGCCTGTGTTCATCCCTGGAGTAACCCAGCCACCACTGCAGAGGGTTGCTTGTAGCCAAATCACAGACAAGCAATGGTGTAAAAAAGCAAGCATGTAAAGTTTGTGAAATTTAAAAAACCTTGTCTAAGGTTTTGTGCATCAGTGTTTTTCCTTTTAGGTTTCCTTAGCTAATCAGGAAAACATTTCAGCTTGATCTAAACTGTGCTTTTTGGTAGAAAAAACTTCTGGTTAGGTTCCCCCAAAGTGCTGAGAAGGTATAGGAAATGTGCATCTGAATGTGCACACAGACTTGCTTTTTCTTGACCTTACACTCCAAAGTGCTTAGCTTAGCTGATGGCAGACACTGGGAAGGAGTGGAAACAAAGACTGAAACCAGTTTTATAGGCAGCTCTCCACACCTCTCCTTCTGCCTTCCAAAAAAGGAAGGATTTATGCTGGCAGCCATAAAAAAACCAAGAAAGATGATAGTTTCACATATCAGAAATCCGTAAGAAATGCTAGAGTTGAGTGTCAGTTGTCAATAACCCCCTGTATTCAAATCCCCAAAAGTGTTGCTATTTATTTCAAAGATTTGGTTTTTTACACAGCTTTGTATTCTTACAGAAATGTCTTCTGTTCATAATCTCTGTACATATGAATTCAAATTAATGTATATATTTGTCTTTTTAGTCTACTGGCAAGATCCCCAGTTTGCTCCAAAGACCAGTATCATTCTTTTCAAGCTTAAAAGAAAAAAGTAAATTCTAAGCTACCTAAGCTGTGTACACTGTATTTCAAAATGGCTGTGATGAAAACTATGCTTCCTGGGGCAAGAAGAAAAAGAAAGAGGTCTGTTCCTGTTAGTCATGTTGTCTACATGAATGAATAAAATGAATAAATCTCTCTGATGAAGATATAACTCCTTCATGAGTCTAGAATTAACAAATACATCCTCAAGCAGAGGGTATGACTGCTCACACACACACACAGAATTTGTTTATTTACAATTACAGGACTAAAATACCCCAGGACACATGCAGGATAAAACACTGAAATGATCCCTATTATGTCTTCCTTATAACTCCAGGCAGCTCAGAGAGAAACACGAAGCAGGAGCTGGCCCCTCCTTGCTGACTTCCACACCGAGCAAATCAAGCCTGTAAGCCCATCCTTTCTTCCCATTTTCATATTTATCATGTTCTCAGAAAACACATATAGCCTTTACTAACTGTAATCCCTCCATCTACTCCTCATTACAATTTCAAAGTACTCAGCTGGTTCTTATTTTAAAACTTAAGCTTGGCTGGGCCTTCCCTGGGGCCAGTGCTTGCAGCCTCGGGCCCTGAGCCCCATTTCCCTCTGACTGCTCACAACACACCCATCCTACCTGCCTTAGAGCAAAGCTCCATTTTCTCTCCACAAACCCACCCCACATGTCAGATGTCAGCTGCACCTTTCTGGGGGGGTGCCCGTGCCCACACAAAGCAAGGAGGACGTGTTGGGCCTGCTCCAAGCCATGCTGACTGCCTCAGTGATGGCACAGGATTGACATCTCACACACATTTCTCTGTGAGCCAAGGGCTGGGTTACCTACTGCTGTCCCTTATCCCCAGGCTCTAGCCAAAGGTCACTCATTCCATCGCTGTCCTGCAGGAGGTAAGGCAGCTTTCCCTGACCACTGGGGGTGGAACACATACCCTGACCCAAGTAATATGTATTCTCATCCTTTCTCTTTTATTACCTTGCTCTCTTCTTAGGCCCTATTCTGACCTTGACAAAATGACTGAGTTTTGCTCTCACTGTGTTTAATGTTCTTCCTGAAATTAATGGGAGTAGAAGGGATCCCAGTAGGGACCCTGCCATACGATCTTGAGCCTGCTCCTTACACAGTGCAAAAGCAGAGTTCTCCCATGTAAACACACATTCACACCCTGAGCTGCCATCAGATACACACACAGTAGAGGAGCATTTCAGGGGCTGCCTTCACAGCTAACAGGAGAGAGGGTGTGAACAATCCTGCAAAGAGAGCTCATATCACAAATACCAAGATAAATAACACAGATTTACATCTACAGGTACTCAATATTAGACTCCTTGCCCTGGCCTGGTTCCTTGACCTACTCATTGGAATTATGCAGCTTTTCAAAAGCCCTGGTCCGTGGCCTATTGACCTGAATGCGTAACATCTGTTACACCCTACGTTCTTGTTAATGTCCTGCTTGCTCTCACACCAGGGGTATTCAACGGAATCCTCTCCTAATTTTAGGCAGGACTACAGGTTTTTTCTGAACAGTGACAAAGTCAAAGGAACCAGTGAGGCCCCTGACAGCAATTTCAGGCTCTTGCTCCTTTGCATATACTGAAGAATCCCAAAATAGCTGCTGAAATTATACAAGCCTAAGTGTTTATAATCAATATTTGGCTCTACAAAGTCTTCAGGCCCTTCCAAAGCCTGCGTCTCCTTAAATTAGCTTTGTATTGATTTAAAACTGATTAATTGTTCAATTATACCTCTTGACAAGGCACCTCAACAGCCATTCTTTGAGTTTCCCCTGTTACTCATGCTGATTGCATTAGGCACATGTAGCTCTGAAACACAATGAGCTGAGCCCTGTCACTCAGCTAACTCACCCACAATCAGCCGAGAACCAATTCAATCCAGATTCCCGGCTGATGAAAACCAGGGTCACTCCACTGACATCAAGTCTATTTGCACCAGCTGGCTTAAATGTTTCCAATTATCAGGAAATATTACCCGTTAATTTGAAAGCCCTTGCCACGCTGAATTATTTCCTATTGTGCTGGTGCATTCAGATTCGCCCCTACCTTGTGTCTCCTAACACATGAGAGTAACTCACACTGCCTGCCTGAGACATACATGAGAACAAAGGTGACCTCCTAATGCTTTCACCACTGAAAAGGCCACCAAGGCTCCATCATAAATCTCAGTTCAGGAACCAGTGAACAGATTTCTGCTTCCCCTGATGACTCAAAGGCAGGTCAGATTTACATAGAAAACTCACATTTCAATAGTTGGAGAAAACTATTAACCTGTCTGCACCAGGCTTTTAATGTAAACCCTTGGGCAAATCTGAGAGTGCTGAGCCATCTGTGGTCAGGAAGCTTTGGAAAATAATATCCAACCTTTGAAACAAGGCACAGTATACTTGTCTGAGAGTACAGTCAGCTAATGCACAGCAGCAGATTCATGTTAATGCTGACAGCAGGGAAACAGCACAGATTTAGCACAACCTGTGTTGACAGATGTCATCACCTTGTAAAAATCACCTATACTAGAGACCTATGTAAGACCAGCTGCAGTTTCTCTAATTAAGTGCAGTCTTGCTAATGGAAGTGTTTTGTTGCCTTAAATCTGGTTATACAGCACATGTACTGTTAGCATCTTGTGACATGGAATAAACTCCCCCAGGTGACTGCACCTCCATGGCATCTCAGCAAACAGCTGTTCACTCAAAAATAGCATTTTGCTTTTTTTTTCTACTTTGATAGTACCTTTCTCTATAAAGAGACCATTTCACATCTAAGTCAACGCTAGCTCTAACCACTACAAAGGATGCAAATACATATCACTTAGGTTTTCCAACAGAAGATTCATTCTGATTTGCCCATGGAAACTGCATGTCATTTCAGAAAACATTCCCTAATTAATATCCACACATTTTCAAGGAAAGTAGAAAGTGAAAAATATGTGGAAATATATGATTCTGAAAAGAAAATACAAGCTGTCAGGCACAATTTCAAGGAACAAGATCTAAGTTAGGATCTTCTGAAAGCTAGATCCCATTGCCCACACAGAGGTATCTGGTGCCACAAAGATGCCCTCCATATATGAGACTGCCACACTGAGCCTGCATGTGTGGAAATGCATTTAGGAGAGATTTCATCTGTGCTATTCTGAATTGACAGCTGGAGTCCAGGTAGTAACCCACAGCATCTCATGTGATAGTAGGCCTGTTATTTGAACGCAGTCAAACCCATAGAAGTGTCTTAGATTCCTAAATAAGTGACTTTTTTTTTTTGCAAGTGTTGAAACATGGCATCTTCTAGTAACTTCAGGGAAAGCCAGCAGAGAGAAGCACTTGAGAAAACCAGGGCATTTTTTCAGTATTAGATACCTAACTTCAGCATCTCTTTTTCTAATAACTGGAATCTGTTCTAAAAATACAGCATGTTTTATTTACAAAATCAAGTCTCAGCAAGTAAATTATTCCAAGTCACTGCTGCAAAATGAGATCGAGCCCCATGTGCTCTTCATATTTGGATTTAATTTGAGGCAGCTGAATCAAAGCTTTCAGTCTAGTTAAATAAAGTTACTACTTTGAAATATTTCATCTTCTTCATTCATTAAATAGAGGATCTAAGGTGACTGGGCTGATTATCTTAAACATTGATCTTTGAGTTTTATATTCCAAAAAACCCTATCTATGCAATGTCTGAGCCTATTTCCACATATACAAGCATGATAAAAATGATACATTTAATATAAAGTGATACATTTCTTTATGACAACATAAGCATCTTAATCTTCCCTGTCTATACTGGACAAAGTCATATATATGCACAAAGTTTTAGGTCCATTTTACACAGCAGCAAGTGAAAATACAAGTTCAAGGTAGTGAAGAACCTTAGCAAGCATAGCCAGTGCCTATGCATTCATTAAAATGCTTCAAAATGTCACCTCCATATGATATTTCAATAAAACCAAAATATATTACTACATTTCACTCACTAACCTTTGTCTTGCACGAGTACTTCCAGCTCTTCTCGAATCCCATCATACCAGCTGGTGATGTCCACATGGAGAGCATAATCACAACAGGATTTGGTATCAGCTGCCTCATGCCACTTTTCAAAGGAGGTCAGTAAACTTGATCCAGGTTCTGGAAGCACATGATCAACTGAAAAAGAGATTGACTGTGTGTTAGCAGGACAGTATGCACACTGTTCAGATTTCCCCAAAGGGAGCAGTCTTCCAGCATCTCAGTCAGAACAGCAGCCTTGGAGGCAGTCTGTGTGCTGACTGTAACTCTGGGGTGTCAGCCAGGTCCTGCTGCCCCAGGAGCTGCAGACTTTGTGAACAGTCCATACTAAAGATGAGTCTAGCAACCTGCTTGGTGCAGCATCAAGAGACACACAAAGGGGGAGCCAAACACCTCACAGTTTAGGAAACATTTGTCTTTCCCCTTACTGTATTGTAAGAGACCATAGGTTCTGGCCTTCACTGTAGTTCTAGTCTGATGTGTCCATTTCTATGTATTTCACAGTAAGCACAATAATTAAGCAGTGCCTCACAGTCACTGAACTGGCCCACTCTGCCCTACTAATACATCAGTGCAGATGTTCAATGTTTTCTCAGCAGCCAAAACTGGGAATACAGCCAAAGGTTTGAACAGGGGTGTCATTGAGCACAAACACTCAGTCACACTATACAGTCCATTGAATACCCTGCCCCAAGGCTTTCTGCCTGTCATGGTGCCACACCATCCACTGACATAAAGACATGGCTACTTAGGCGTAGGTACTTCTCTCTGCAGGGCTAGTTAGTATGAAATCAAATCCAGATGGGCTTATCAGTGCCATTTGAAAGCCTAACTCTGCACAGGAATACTCAAGTGAAGAACACAGACTGAAAAAAACTATTAACAAAAGGAATGAACAGCAGTGCATTTTGTGCCTATGGCCAAAGAGTCTTTCAGTTGATGCCTGCTGCTGAATATGGGTAACAGGTAACACCAAAAAAAGTCCACATCCCAATTCAGTGTGAGTAAAACTCCCCTGGGAAGCTCCTCTCCACAAGGAAGCTAAGACAATTTATGGCACATAAACAACTGCCTCACAAAATCTAACCAAAGTCAAGTCACAGCCAGAAGGAAAGAGATAAATCTTGTCCCACCATCTGTAGACAGAAGAAGGGTCTTTAACAACTAGAAACGCTTCTTTTCACCAACAAAGATGTTCCTCTGGGACATCTCTGTTAAGGTCTTCCTCAATCCCTGCTGCCAAACCCAAGTTCATAAATAAGCATATCTTGTTATTTCCAAAGCTCTTGAAATGGCAGTAGGTGGGAACAGCAGATCTTTGTCAGATTCTCTGTGCCATATACTTACAGCGCTACCTACACTGCTTTCCAAAAATCCCAAGATTACGTACATTATCCCTCAGTGCTTGTTCTGTATTTCAGAGGAAAATCAAAGAGACAATTCCACGCACTGGTATTTCTTTCTGAGGATAGGTTCATTTTCAGGCCAACCCTGGTTAACAGTGATGAATGGATCTTAAACACAATGCCCAGAAATTTGAAGATTCATTGCAGAAGATCTCAGACAATCAGAATGAAGCCTCTGGTAGCTAACCCCACACAGAGACAGCTCTGCTGGTACTCACTGATCATGGTGGTGCCCCCTGCTAGCGCTGCTTTTGTGCCTTGATAGAAGTCATCAACAGCAGTCATCCCTTGGTAGGGCTTTTGTAGATAAGTGTTGACATCTATTCCCCCAGGAATAACCATGCGCCCATTAGCCTCTACGGTCTTGACTCCTCCAGGAACAATCAGATTCTCTCCTATTTGCCTGCACAGCAAGGAAAGCCAGTATTACTTTATTTGAACAAGCACAGAGGACAAAGCTATTTGAGGCATGTAGGGGAGAGGGAGCCTGGGCCCATACAGCAGGAGGTGGGTCCCCAAAGGCGAGGTGAAGCTCAAGCACACGCTCCCTCTGTCCTGCCCTGCACAGCAGAAGCAAGCAGAGGAGAGCTGACTCGCTGAGCCGTGAGCTCTGTTTGCTTTGCATGGCTCTAGTGCCCAATAAAGGAGCTGTAATGCATCAGCATTAAAAATTGATTATTTTTATATGATTTCTATCTTTAAACAATTCAAATTATGTACACTTAATGCTCTCTTGGGGGCTCCAGTTTTGTATATTAGGTTCTTAAGTGAAAATAGGAAAACATAGATCAAATATAGGAGCAAGCTGGAATTGTAAAAATATATGGTAGAAGCAAAAGGCATATCAGAAAATTTTATAATTACTTTGTCATCATGCAATGCAAATTTATCCTTAAAAAGAAATCTAAATAACCTAACATACAGAAATACATATCTAAGAGACTAAACATGTTTAATCTACCATGTCCCATATTCTTCATCCTCTTCTTGAAGTTAAAAGTCAGTGAAACATTCTGCATAACTGTGTGGAAAAATTATAATTAGCTGTTGCCATCCTTTTCCCTTCAGGTCTTCAAAGCAGGATTTTTTTCTTCACTATTAAAAATATTAATCTGTCCCCCATACCAATATCAAACTCCAGACACTTATGATCAAAATACTTTCATTATTCATGGACTCAACTACAAATAAATTAAACTTTAACTTTTAAAGCCACACTACACTTTATTGTCTACTTTGCATGGTGCTGAACAGGGAGAGGGGTCTGTGTGGAAGCCATGTCTCTGTACTGTTACACCACAATATATTTGGGCTTAGAGGTAACTCTAAGGTAGTTAAAGTTCACTTAGTTTATCACATATTACAGACACAGACTTCTTGTCCTAATTTTCTTTTGTATGGATAAAATAACATTTATCCACAGCTAAATAAATACCTCAGACATCTGAGCTGCTGAATCTGTTTCCCCATATTAAAATGCAGCTCCCACCTACAGTTCAAAACACAGCGACTGATTAACAGCCAACTGTGATAAGGTAGAACCAGGAGTGAATATAACTGTTCATTAAAACCAGTGGGAAAAATAAGAAAAACAGGGATAATTATTCACACTGGAATCTGACCAAACTGGCAGAGTTAATGAATAGCCCCAAGAGGTCAGGAATTTGTTTCATATGCTATGCAAAAATGTCACCTCCAGCAACTTGTCTCCCCCAGTGCCCTGGGCTCTGGCTGGAGGGAAGCACAGCCATTCCATGGGCAAACTCCTCGTGGGCATCCCAGGATGGAGTCATAGCACTGAACAAATCCAGGAGGGCTTACTCATGAGAGCTGGCACCTCCACATCTGGCACCTAACAGTCATCAACATGTGCAGCACTGTCATGACCTGTGTGAGCTGCACAGTGTGAACAACACCCTGACAAACAGGGAACCAACCTGCATGCAAAAACAGCAGCTGCCCAGCACATCCACACAACTGCACAAACAAAAGCTGCAAGCAGCTCCTCTGTTTTAAAATGTGCCTCACAAAGGCACATCATAAGGCACTGCACCCATGAGGAGATTCAATGCCTACATAAAATTAGGTGGCCCCATGTGTAGTAATGGTGTTGCACTAATTTCTGTTAGTCAAATCTATCCCCAAGATTTTAATCAGAACAGCCCTCTACCTTTGTAGAGCATTTATGTGGCTAAGAAATTGAACTGGGAAAAAAAAATTAACTATGACCCATCTCCTTTGAGTATGTCCAAAGAGTAACTGCACTTCAAGGACTAACACAGTTTCTGATAATAATATTAATGAAAACCTTCACAAAAAAAAATTATTTTCTACCACACTCATTATCTACCAGTTTCCTCTTCAAGAAGACACATGTCCTAACAAAAGTGAAAAAGACACATGTCCTAACAAAAGTGAAAGTGTGCTCAATATATACTGAAGTTTTTTGATGACTCAGTGCTCATTATTTTCAGTGTATGGTTGAGTAACATCTTATTCAGCTGAAATCATCCATGTTGAAGTGACATGGGACCGAACTGCCTTTGTGGATAATGCTGCACTATCATCTGTCAGAAACTTGTCTCATCTCTTGCCCTGGCATGAAGATTAAGGCAGGGAGAAGTCTGATCTTCACCGGTGCTCAAGGTTATTTTTATTCTGTCCAAGTAGAACAGAGAGTAGGAGATAATGTGACAGGATTCCTGAATTGCTCACTCATTAATGCAAAGTGTATGTGAGTAAGAATGGAGTTCTATTACTTGTGGGTGAAAAAATACAACAGTGCAGATAACTGCATTCTAGACACTGTACAAATGACTGAGCTGGTTTCCTCATATGTCAACAACCAGAACACTCAGACCCACAGAAAGCTGATGCTGTCTGCCATTTTCAGTAAAACAAGTTGGTGAATTCTGTTGTACATGAGCTGATTAAAGCACAACAAAACCACAGGCTTCAGCTCTTCCCAAGCTTCATCCAAGGAGGCTGAAAACCTCCCCTAGAATTCCGTGGTGGTGTTTTCTGCAGTTATCAAGCCCAGACCTCTTTTAGGCATCTGAGGTGCCCCCTAACTTGACTCATCACTTGCCCAGCTCTGGAGACCATGCCCCCAGTCCCCCACCCTGTCACCTGTTTGTTCCTCCAGCCCAGAGGGACCCAACCCTTCCCCCTGGCAGGGATGGAGCAGAGTACAGCAAGCACCAGACCATGACCTGTCACTTGGCACAGGGCTTACTTCCTCATGTGATAACAGAGGCCAAAGAGATGTAGGCAAAATAAATTATTTATATGCCAATTTAAATTACCAAATATTTAAAATACTCTTCAGATACAGGAGAACTGCCTCTCAGCTGCCATCTGAGTGTGCAGGGCTTAAGTTTCAGGTAGGAAAAATCCACATGCACTGCTGCTCCTTGTACCTAGGGAGCCAGTTTGAACATTCATTGGCAGGAAGAAACATCAACCATCCTCCAAACTGTAGCTGATCTCCAAACATACTCAAGGTTACATCTGCTTTTCTCTCAGCAGAATCATCTGCATTAAAAGCATTAAAAGACCCAAAACTTTTCATTAGGCTGCAAGAGAAACCCAACTCTCTCTTTTCCAATCAGTCTTCATTTCAGAGTGAGAAAAATAACCCAGATCTTTTATAGCCTGGTAAAACCAGGACACTATTGCCTATTCTGGGCTGACTGGTTTGGTGTCTGCTCCATTCTATATTAGAATTCTGTACTATCAGCAGGATCTGCAGCTGGAAAATTGTAGCATCCACTGAAATGCAGATGACTGAGTTTCAAGGTCCAGCTCCAAACAAGCTTGAGCCACGCTGAACAATGATGTTAAATATTCAGACACAATGGGCAGTTCCACCTGAAGAAACTGAGAGATCAAACAAACCCAGAGCTTTCTTAGGTTGCAAAATTTATCATCTGAACACAGTAAGGACCCAAGCCCATCTCACAGGAGGCTGCTTTCACAAAATATTTCAGAGCAGGACTTCTTGCACAGTTTACAAAGAAAAATCTTGGGTCATCTAAATCTAGGGAGCCAGGTAACTCAGGGTGCTAAACAGAGAACTTGCCTCCTTGGGAAAAGATTAATGTTTCTTAAAAATGAAGATCTTGCCTGTCTGCTCATTATTAACCCTATTTAGCTTGGGCAGCTGAAATACTTCCTGGAGGTACAGATCCACACATGGATTTCAGAGGGAGTTTATGTTCTTAACAAGGGCAGGTGAAAGATTGGCATTGCTAACCTGCCTACTAACTACCATTGCATTTCTGGAATCAAAGCCAAAAATTCACAGCAGTTTCAGGCTCTCAGCATCTCATGCATTTAGTTGTTTAAATAGTTCTGATGCTTACAAGTGTTAATAGAAGATTTGCACCTGAACTAATAAAACCATAGAAAAACTCAAAAAACACCCATCCAAGAGAGTACAATTTGGTTAACTATTGCTTTAAAAATAGATACATGTTCAAAATTTTGTGTCCTCTCCACTTTTGTCACTTCTGCAATGCAATTAACAATGCAATGCAATTAAATGGAAAGGCAGAGTGAAGTATTAAAAAGAAAACTGCATTTTCCATGGATGAAAGTATTCAGATTTTTTTTTTGTTATAATAACCTGAATCATAATAACATAAGCAGTCACAGATATATAAGGAACTAGACTTTTAATCTGATGTTATTTTCCTAAGGAGCTCTGGAAACAAGTAGGCAATTAATTATTTACCAGATAACCATAATTATATTTCTGTGCATCAAATTGTAGCCTCTGAAGACCAAGCTTCTTAGGTCACTAGTGAAAATGTTTAGCAATCATGAAATGGCTTTGATCTTTATGTACATCAGAGTGCTCATACACACTACATAAGTTTGCAAACCTTAGAGACCCTCATCTCCACCAAGCCAAGGCAGGACCAGCAGAGCACATGGACATCTCTGTTACAGTTTCCCAGGCTATCCATAACGTGTACTTCAAGTTTTTCACCTAACAAATACTTTCCCAGTTCCTGTATTTTACAGCCTGACTTTCAGGACTTTCTTTCTAATTGTGTAACAATGCATAACAACATTGTAGGAACAGAATGTGCTGTGGTTCAGCTTTAACCAACAGGCAGGTTGAAACGTAGCAGGTCCTCATTTGCACCATGCAACATGGGGCATATTTCAGATTTCTGTGCCCTACAATCCTTAAGAGAATGGCTGCAATTGCACTGACTAGGTACAGGGAGAAAAGCTGTAGAGAGCTTCCTGCCATTCATGGACTCAAAAGGTTTCCACTGTCCTTACCATTACTTCTTTTCTTGAGTGCCTACTTGCCTTGACTACTTTGGAAGAAACTGTGATTGAACTGTTTGAAAAGCAAAAATCTTCAATTTACAGCAAATAAATTTTCTACTTATCTAATTTTAGTGAAGATAAAATGGAAGAATTTAATAATTAAACACTTCTCAACTACAGTCTCACATTTAGAGGTAACTGAAATTCTGCCCACAAAAGATTTTAAGTCAGCACTATCAAGAAATCACAGTAGTCTATGCTAACACGCATGCAAAAAAAGCAGTATTTTATAAAACCAACTTTATAAGTCCATCTTCAAGGTATAGGTCTGCATAGAAGGAGTGGTCATCATTGATAATTCTTCCACCTTTAATGAGCAGTCGGTCACTCTGGAGGAAAAAAAAGGGAAAATGTAGGTTTGTCAAAATAAATAAACATAATAATGTATATATGATGACAAATATGCTTATATTATAAAGAAAGCCATTAATATCAAACACTACTCTAAAGGTGGGTTCCTGTGGGTACACTGACAGTGGACAGGATAGTTTCATTGACTGTTTACTCCTGACTTTTGGAACATGAGACCTTATCACCATCACAGCTCATTTTGCTCAAAGCAGCAATCACTGCACATAGAAACACCTGAAATGCCACTAAACCCCCCTTTTACCACCTCACTGCACAAGGGACAAAAGGGAAAGAAGCCTCCAGAAGAAACTGCCCAACACTGCAATGGCCAAGCTGAGCTCACTTGGCACCCTTGGCACCTCTGGAAACGTGACAAAGCTTTGAATGGGGAGGGACAAGGTCATAAGAGGCTGCTTAGCCCTGCCACTTCAACATGCCTCACCAGGGAAGCTCCTTCAACAGCAGCTCAGCAGGAGCAGCTCCCGTGCAGCAGCCAAGGGACAGGGCCCATAGCTCGAGTCCCCTGTGCTGTGGTACAGACCCACAGCTGAACACAGAGTCTCTAGTGGGCATGAAGAATTAATTGTGATCAACTTGTGATTTCTGCAGGTCAAAGGCTGTTGATGAATTGGGGGCACTCTGTGCTGAGACTGCCCATGTCATATCTCACTCACTCCATGAATGAGAAGAGAATGCAGCCTCCAAAGTTTGGTTCACCCAAAATATCATACAAACAGCACAAAGACCCCCCACCTCCTTATATTTTCTAAAGTGCCAGGAAACAAACTTTTTTTTTTCCAAGAAGGACTGTTCAAATATCAAGTCTGCAAGAGTTACTGTTCACAACAATTGTCTGCTTACATTCTTCTCTATTCAAATGGTTATATTCTGTTCCCAAAAAAAAAAAAAAAATTATAGAAAGCAAATTTTACCAGTGCATATTCCAGAGAACCAGTATTTAAACTCTCTCATTGAAGAAGTCATACTGAAAATACCAGCCCCCTGCCACCTACCCAAACACAGGGCAAGTCCATAACTTCAGTGCTCTTCTGACTTTAGCTGGAGTAGTTAATCTTCCTCACAGCAACTTGTATGGGGCTGTTTTGGATTTGTGCTGATAGCACAAGGATGCTTTAGCTATTGCTGCACAGAGCTTAGAGAGTGAATGTCCCCTCTGCTCATCACCAGGAAAGAGGCTGAGTGAGCACAAGGAATTGGGAGGGGGGATAGCTGGGACAGACCCCAACTGAGCCAAGGGATGTTCCATAGCATACAGCATCATGCTCAACAATAAAACTCAGGGGGAGGTTGATGGGAGAGCACTGCTTGGGGACTGGCTGGGCATCAATAGGTGAGTGGCAACCAGTTGTATTGTGCATCTTATTTGGTTTTATTAATCTCTTTTTTATTTTCCTACCAATTGCATCATTATCATTATTATGATTATTCTGTTTTCGTTATCAAAGTGTTTTCATCTCAACCCATGTGTTTTTTCACTTTTACCCTTCCAATTCTCTCCCCCATCCCACAGTGTGGTAAAACTGAGCAAGTGGTTGTGTGGGGCTGAGTTGTCACCTGGGGTTAAACCATGACAAGTATGTAACACTTTTGGAAAGAATTTTGCCAAGTGACTGTGAATGCTGGAAAAGTCTTAAAGCAGTCAGAACCCTTTTTTCCCATTCATACATAAAAATAGCCATTTATAATAAATTATTTCCTTGGCTCACCAGACAACAATTCAGAATCTCCAGTTTATCCATGTTTTACACTACTCAGTCCAGATTCAATTCCTGCTTTAATTACAGCATGACTCAGGCATCCAAACTATGAATGTCCTGAGTTCCCATTTTAGAAAACAAACAAGTTGATATATCCTTAATCTATAAAACCAGGACAAAAAAACCAATAAATTTCTAAAAAACCTGTTCATTACAAAGAACTAGAGGTGTTACAATGTAACCTCTGTTATACAATACACATTTACTTTTTAGCTTGTACTTGAACAATTTTGCTGGTTCAAAGCCTTTATAGCCCTCTGCCTCATTCTAGAAAAAGGAAAAAGGGAGAAACAGACATTTTTAAGGGAGAAAGAAGAGGGGGAAAAGACATTTTAAATACAGTGCACAACAAGAGTATGTACACAGCATACACAGCAAAGGTCTGCAGCTCTTCTCCATGTGCTGCAGCAGCAATATGACCTTGGGGGGGGAACCAAGGCACAGAACTATGATGACACATCCTGTGATGTCCCCAGGACCTGCCTCAGACACTGTTACCCTCTCGTTAGAGAACAGAGATGAATGCAAGTCCTCCACCTGGAGTTTGCCAGAGCAGGCTCCCTGTTTTCTCCCCAGCCTCTCTACTGGCACTTGTAATTGCAGCAGGACTTGTGAATCAGCAGCCAGAATAGTAATAAGTCATTTTACCACGTGCTGGCAGTTGCACCTCCTCACAATGATGATTTACTACTCTGCCTGCTGACCTGCAGGGACCACCATCTTGTGAGCTCTTTTTAAGCTCATTCAATTGCCTTCCTAAAGATTAATACTGTCCAATTACAACAGGCATGAGCTTACTAATATAGGCAGGCAGTGTTCCCAGAGCACTGCATCTGTCACTGCTAAGGAGTCAAAAAATCTGCACCCTCATCAAGTTCTACATTTCATTTCTTTTAGAACAGGAGAAGATGCATAATAAGTAGAAACAAATGTAACACGCAAAAAAAATAAAACAGACTAAAAGCTGAAGCACAGCTCCAGAAAAATAACTGTAGACATAAGGATGTTATATGCTTTTTACATACACATATAAATATATAAGTAAAAAAAATTAGGCATTAGAATAAGCTAATCTAAAAAAAATACAAATGCAGTCTTAAGAAAGAACTCAGTTATGGAGCCAGTCATTAAATTAGGCCTCATTCTATAAAGGATTACTGAACATTCAGCTACAAAGTCTTGCCTTGTTCAGAATTTTGGAGGGTGTAGGAAATTCTGGTAGAGAATAAAAACCTGCACTTCATGGAGACTTTGAAAAATTTAACTCTTTACGCTTTAGAAGAAAATACAAACAATTCAGAATTGTTGCAAAAGCAGTCCTGCACCTGAGGCTAAGGTTCCCCCAGCCAGGTATAGGAAGTAATGGAAGACTAGGCTGCCAAAAAGGCACACAACCCCAGGTAGACTGCCAAGCCACTGGGGAGAGTGCTGTGGAGCCTTGCCCAGCTTTCATCAGAATCTGAGAGCTGTGGAAGCATCTCTAGCATGCTTCCATTCCAGCACATCAGCAAATTCAGAAGAAAAATAGTTTTGTTGGAACATCTCCCAGCCAGCTTGATCTGTCAAGTGCAGGACATGTTACAGATTGCTGCAAAGCAGAGCACCTTGAGACAGATGGTGTTGATGGGCACCAGCAGCTCAGGTGAGGTTTGGGTGCCCTGTGGACACCTCAGCAGCACACTGTGCCCAAGCAAACCAGCACTGCCTCAAACACCCTGCTCCAGAGCAGGGCTGGCTCATCCTTAGCCAAAGCAGCAGTACCCAATGCCTGTATGCACAGATCACAGAGACACCTTTCCATGAAGGGGCTGGAAAAATTACTCAAAAATAAATTACTAGAAAGGAGGCACAGATTAATATCAACAAGCAATTTGTTGTATTCTTCATGAAACAGGATTTCATACAAATGGGTGGTTCACATGCAGAATTCATTCCCTGCTACAGCCCTAGCACAGGCTTCAGGGACAGCCACTGGAGCCTGGGTGATCCCACACTGGTTTAGGTCACTGGTCCTTGCTGCAGTGAAATCCTGAAGAGAAATCTGGGCACACACAGCCTCTGTGAAGTGGGTTAGCCTCCTTGGGCATGCAGAAGGCTGTGTGTGACCAGGGGCCATTTATTATTTACCAGGGGCATGATGTCAGGCAGACTGCTTGCCATTTTCTTGCCAAGTGACAAATGTCCAGGTAAACTAGGGACCAGAGTCCTCCTCTCATCTTTCAGGCTGGAGGAGAGACACACTCTGCAGTTTCCTGGGGAAAGCAGTGAAGGAAGGGAAGAGTGACCTGAAGTTCCTGAACTAATCCTGACAGTGCTGGCCTGTATTTCTCCTTCCCAGCTGTAATCTCAATGAGGAAGAACACCCAGCTCCCAGAGGTACCCTCAGCTAGTCACTGACTCTCAGGTGCTCTCACAACACAAAAAGCAACAGGCTCATCACAGCTCAGGAGGTGACAGCACTGTCAGCCTTTCTAGGGTGGCTGCCACTTCTCTATTCAGCTGACAGGCGTCTCAAGCACTGGTGCCCTGCCTGCTGAGCTCCAAGGGCTCCATACCAAGCCTTCAGTGCATTGCCTGAAGTGGAGTGAAGTCTTGTACCTTCAGTGCACTCCTTGGCACAAGAAGCTGCCAGCCCACCTCTTCCCATTGCAAGCCAAAAGAAGCTGCTGGGACCCTCTCCTCCCTCCAGGCTGCCAAGGACAGACAGCAGGAACATGGCAAAACAGACAGGGAGTATCACATTGAACTGTTCATGGGATGCCAAGATGCAAGGGGTAAAACCCCTGCTCTCACTGACAAGGGAGGTGCAGAAAGCACACTGCAAATCCATGCTCTGCAGTCACTGCAGGGTGTGGGAGCCAAGGTGTTTCTTCTCCACCCATCACTATTGCAGTGATGCAACTGCATTGCTGCAATGCTGTTTGCCTCTGAGTTCTGTGCCTGGCCATGACACAGCATCAGCTCAGCCCCGATGCATATCTGCTGTCTCCCCTCCATTTTACAGGCGCTCTGGCACCTCCACTGCTGAGCACGATAGAGCCAGTGCTACCACTCCCAGCCCTTCACCTTCAAACCCTGCACACTGCTTCCCTGGGGATCTCTTCCTAATCACAGTCTAGCTTCTCCTGCTTAACCTGGCAGCAAAGCTGCAGAGCTTAGTCTGTGACATGACAGCAATTTTCATGGCAGCAGAAGGAGATGCCACAAACGCGGCTCGTTTGCTGCAGGAGGAGGGGCTGGCTGCTCAGACTGGAGGCGGCGGCTGTCGCTCCCTCACAACTATTGTTTCCACTACAGCAAGAGCAACACGAAACATCTGTAAGCCGGTGACTGGCACACTTTGTACTAACTGCCTGTTTTGCTGGGGTTTGAATCAGCTTGGCTCAGCTCTTGTGAAGCGTGTCCACATTTCCATGCACACCAATGGCAAAAGGCCAAGAGAGAAGCAGCATCTGACCATCTGACCAACCTTCTGGACCACAAGCCTGAGCCCTGCCATGGTCCCCAGTCCTGCACAGGGCTCCATGCAAATACAAATGAAACCAAATTCCCTTAGGCGGAAAATTGCTTTTCTGTGGATTATTCAAAATTACAAACCAACTGTTAGAGCAAGAACAGTTGCAAAGAAATTTAAAATTAGCCTTTTCCCATTCACCCACTCCCCTCAGAGCTAGAGGTATCTAAAAATACACAACAAAATTCAAATAGCTTTTAGACATGTAGTTCTCAAATCTGCTTCTTGAGACTACTAAAACACAGTAACAGAAAAAATAAAACTGCCATAAGATTTACCAAACATTATTTCAAATTGGTGCAGCACGTCAAAATACAATGCAGCACAAGTTATAGAAACCACACACATCTCTACAGCATCAATACCTATGCACTGCATCTGCAGGAACCTTTCAGAGAAAACCACACTTCTGTGACACAAGATAGAGTTAAAAAAAAAAAAGCCATTATGTATTCTAGCCATACAAAAAGATTCCAAGAGATTCCAAGAGTAGTGTTTCCATCAAATAGCAGCATCTGTCAAGACTGCAATTCCAATATATGCTATTATATTTTTGCTTTTCTTCCACAAATGGAACATCTTACTATTAGATCTTCATCTCTAAATCAAGTAAACCATATATTTTTAACTATTTACAGTTTGCTTTACCATTTATATACAATTAACATCAGATAACATATCCAGCATACAGGTCTAAATGCTATGCTGCTTAATTCTTAGTTTGGACCTTTACAATTGCTGCATTGCAGCTTTTGCCAACCAAAAAAGTCTTTGCAGCTCTCAAACCCAGATTTTCCATGCCTAGAGGATGAGGAAACACTCAGCAGTGATTTCACCCTCTGTGTAATTGTAAGGACTTACTAGAATATAACATTGTCCATACATCTCCAGAACAACAATGGCTGTTTTCTCTAAAACCCAGATTAGTCAAGAGCCCTGAAGATGACTAAGGATATTATGCTAAATAGCCATTTGAAAACAGTTTAAATTCTAGATCCACCTGCACTTCAGCTCTCGGTCTATAAAGGCATGTGGTTTAAAACACATCAGATCAAATGCAACAGACATAAAAAGGCATTAAGCTATGTTATCACACTTGCAGCCAAGACATTACTTTTTTAGCATTTGAGAGGCAGAATTCTTTGTTACTAAGGTTTTAAAGAGTCCACTGAGAGTTACAGAAGACACAGAATTCAATTCAGAGGGAAGGTACAAGAAACACAGGCTGATATTTGTGTTCTCCTTGATTATCTAAATCTCCACAAGAAGACTATTTGCAAGGAAGACATTTCTCAAAGGCTGAAGACCCACTGGCAAACAGTAGAAGGAGATACTCAGAGCTCCTCTGTGCCTCCATGTGCTCATTCTTGCAGACTTATTTCCCACAATATACAAAAGGTTTACTTTTTGTGTGTGTGTGTGCGGATATATTTGGTTGTCCTTTGTCAGAGCTGGTCAGATCCAGAGCCAGCTGTGATACAATAGTTAAATTACCTCACTTTTAGCAAAGTACTTACAAATAAGGAACATTTTAAAACTTAATGGCAAAAGAAGAAAGATATCCTTCCCAAGAGGAATGTTTGCTTAAAATCCTTTCATAAGGATCAAAGAGCTGTAAATGGGATTTCATGAAGTACTGTCTGCTTATAAAAGATCTGCTTTTAATCAGCGGTATCCCTTCTTTTGAATTTCACATCTAGATTACCCTCTACAGAAAGTGGCTTTTAGCTAGGGTGAACCCTGAATCAACTCTGGGAATTCCTTGTAAAACACTCCATCCTTGAGGCATCATTTCCGATAGGCCACTAATGGAGAATCCTGCTTTTAAGGTTTTTTTCTTAACAGATGCACTTTACTATATGACAATTAATTTAGGAAGGATTATGATGATTGTAGTAGTGCTGTATCTTGGTCCATAGCCAATGTATTCATTGATCTTTATTCATTTAAGAGATCTGATGTTCTTTTGTTTCCCCTTTTGAGACCTGGCTTCCTATTCAGCTGGCAGTTTCACTGCTTAATCACCCACTCTAAAGGGGCTACTCCTACAGCTACCAACTCCACGGGGATTTCTCCACTGAAAATGTCATCTTTGCTTTGCTTTTAGAAGGGAAGCACAACAAACATCTTAGTGATGACAGTATTCATTGGCATCAGCAGGGGTTTCATCTAAGCAGGGGCTGGAGGGTTGAAACCATTGCATCTATATTGCTATATCCATCCCTTGGGTTACACACAGGTTATGTCAATTAAAGAGGACCTCAAAATCCCAGCAAGCCATTCATAGGAAAGCTTAAACTTGGGAAGAAAATAACAGTCATTTACAGCATGGCTGACTTCTCTAGGCCACTGAACTGAAAATGTGTTTTATCTAAGTTCTAATCAGAAACCTGCACCAGGTTACTGGGACATATCTGACTTGGCACCAATCACAGTCAAAATCCAACTAAGACCATATGGAATCCCTTCTCTGACAGAGCAGGTGGATGCAAGGGAAACAGAATAGTAGAAAAAGCCTTTAAGATGATGTTAGCAATGATAATTCATGATCAGCTAAATGCAGTGGATACCATGTGTATTGTTTGCACTCAGACACTTTGTGCTGTCATGTTGCACCACATACCTACTTTTTCTGCCAGTGAGAGCAGGTTGTGATGCTTGCCTCAGCTCACATGGTATCAGCCCTAAATCCCCTTCCACAGCCTCTTCACTCTGAGCACTGCCTACTCCTCTAGCCAACCACCTGGGTCCTCACTATTACACACAGGAGATTTCACACTGAGTGTGGATTTCACTGAAGTCACTGAAGCAGGAACATTTACTATTCATAACCAATACCTTACACCTTAAAAAGCATTAGGACATGCACTACAGATGAAAACTTCTGTCTTGTGACAAGCAAACATAATCCCAAGTATCTCTGTTTCAGGGTACAAGGCCACCATCTGTACATGTACCAAGATTAGAAACCTGCAAATTATTTTGCTGCTCATCTCTATTCCTTCTTTCTCATACATACAAAAGCATTTATCTCTCTCATATGTACAAAACCCAAGTTTATTTCAACTAACTCCCAAGTTCTTCACAAGCCAGTGGCCTCTGCTGGCTCCTTCAAATGAAAATGGAAGTTTCACACTTTACCACTCAAATAATTCTTGATTCTGAAAGAAATGGCAGCAAAGCAGATAACAGATCCTGATCTCTCATCAGAAAAGTGGTTCATTGGCAGCAGTTGCTCTCAGCACTTGCAAGAAGATTCAGACAAGCACCCCACTGCATCAGATGTCTTCCCAGACAGCCATTGTCCCCTTTCCAAACCTGCCCTGCCTCCAGCAAAGCACAGCTCAGTTCTCTGTGGTAGCACCAGCTATGATGCTGAAAACACTGATGCCCTGCTGAGGGCACTGGCTGATGAACTTGCTGTGGCAGTTAAAGGAATCACTGCCCCAAACCCTTCCTTCTGTCCCTCTGCCAAAGGTTTCAGTCTCCATAGAAATGTCCCCAGAAGGACCTACTCTGAATGTAATTTAAGTCACCATATGGAACCGACATATGAAAAAGTAGCCACTTTTTCTCCTGTAGAAAAAAGAAAGGAAAAGATGTGTCACAGAATCATGGAAATGGTGGCTTGAAGTCCACAAACTTGTAGTGAAGCAACTAAAGCATCCCCAGAGCTTCCAGGCTGAAGTCCAGTCCACTACACAATGTGAATTCACACATGTTCACTGACAGATGAATTAACTGAGAGGGGACAAGTCTGTTAAACAGACACACATGGGAACATGTAATTTTGAGGATTAAGCAAATGTTCAAGAGTAAAAAGGCATCCAGAGTCCCAGACCTTGGTGTTTTAAAACAGGACAAAAAGTGCTGTCTAAATCAGCCAAAATCTTGCACCAAGAGCAAGAATAGTAACATGAGGCAGTGTTCCCATGCCCAGCACTCAGCAGGCTTTTCAAACACTTCTGGCAAGTAACAGAGTGTAGCTTCATACACTGTGTTAAACAAAGGTGGGTGGTAAAAAAACATAACCAAGGGAGATACAGAATAGATCCAAACCTAGACAAGAACTTTGGTCCACCATTCCAGGTAACTCACCATGTCCTGCATCAGTAGGATATATCCCCCCTGGTGTCCAAAATGAATTGGCTCACAGCTCTCACAATGCTGCTGTCTCACACCAGAACACCACACATTATCCCAGCACTTTGTTCACACCAAACAGAAAGTTTCCATCCTGAACCAGTGTGTCACACAGCAGAAATCCAGATGAATGGATTTTTTCTCTCTCAAAGTATTCTGCCATCTTCAACCGAAGCCTACTTGTTTCTCATCTCTTTTCATACCAATTCTAAGGTAACAAGTAAAATTATTCTCTGTGCTCACTCCTCTGAATTTCTTCAGTCTCCCCATTTTTCTGCATCTGTTTTTTTTTTTTTCCTCATGTAGTGCCAGATCTTCTATTTTCTTTTCTTGTTATGCTCTGTAGTGAGATCTTTCCTCTGTTACACCACCTTTTTGTACTCTCTGTCTCCCTGTGCCTTACAGTCTGTCAGCTCAGGACCAGCACTGCCTTTCCCCACTCATATGCTAACCCTTGGACTATACCCAGAAGGATGATTCCCTTTTTTTTCCAAGGGATTTGGGCACCATCTTCCTCTCCCAAATGTCTCCTTGCATTTGCTTTGGTGACTAGCTATTCTGCCTTTGCTCAGTAGAATGGTGTTCACACCTCCTCTTCACTGAGCTCACACAGATTATGTTTTAATGGGTGCAGTTGCTGCTGGAACAAACACGTCCTGTCACAGGCATTTAACATGCCACATGCCTTTTTTACACCGTGCTACAATTCTGAGTTCATCTAAGCTCAGGCCTTGCTTGAAAATTGCCAACTGCTACCAAAACACAGAAGCCAAAATAATTTGTAACAGGTATTTCCATGTCATCATCTCCATTGATTCCCTGTAATAGGCTGCACAAGAGGAGTGTAATAGTGATGCTAAAAGCAATAGGGCTGGGGGGTATATCCTGAAAAGTCTGGTCTGCATGAGAACATCCTGCACAACCGAAGCACAAAAGATTTCCACCTCACGCAGAAAGACACCTTGGCAATGGATGTGGTGGCTGTCCACACTGCAAAGGCTGGGAAAAGTGCTCCTGCACTCTTGGCCTTGACCCTTACAACATGCACACCCTGCTCCATCCCCAGCTAACACTCCTGAACCAGTGTTTTGAAACCCACCTGCCAATAACTTCAACACAGTGCAGAAGACATGACTGAGAGGCTTACACTTACTGGTTCAAAGCATTTCTGCTATACATCCCCAGACTGATCTGGTGTTTCAAAGACAGAGGTCCTTCCCCTCCGACAGTAGTTACACAAAAGGGACTAGTTTCTCCAGTCTGACTCACAACTCAATGGCACACTGCACACTAACACAGCTGGTGCTCCACTAACAGCAAGCCTGGATGCTGCATGGGATGCATAACAGGCAGCAGGACAGACACAAATGAGATAAAATGCAAGAAGCATGGATTTTCACAAGCTGAAATGGAAAGGAAAAAAAAGAAGCAGATGAAACAAGAAAAAATGGGCAGATTGGTAAATTAGAGCAGGGAGATGCCCAGTGCCAAGAGGGCTCTGTGTAACAGTGTCTTTACCACAAGCAGGGGGAGAAGGGAAAACAGGAATAAAGCTGCTTCAGGTAAAAGAGGTGCAGGGGCTATCAGTCAGGCCCTGCCATCTGAAGGAGTCAGGAGGTGAGGCACGGTCAGACTAAGTGCTAGGAGGAAATTATGGCCACGTGCCCCAAGAGCAGTAACCCAGACACGATAGGTACCACAGGGTTGTCTTCCCAAGAGTGGTATCTGCTTCTACACTGATCAGAGGTGAAACCAGCTGCTGCCTCTTCCTTCCCAGTTCTGATGCTGCAGACGTGACCCCAGAGGGAAGTTTTGGCTAGGTACTGACTGCAGTGCCTATGGCTGGATGCTGCTGGTGGGTGTTGTTCTTGTGTGCTCAGGACAGCTCCTGGCCCCATGCAAGTAACACTGGCTTGGTACTGGAAAATCCACAGCAAAGCATCAGTACCCAGGACACTGTCAGAAATTAGTTTTTCACTTTTCCAATGAACCCAGGAGCTCGTGTAGCTCCAAAAAGCAGGAGTGTGAGTAGGGGGAAATGTTAAGAACAGTAACAAATGACATTTTTATATTATTTCATCATCACTGTTGTTGCATACTCCTACAGAGCTATCACATTTCCTTAGAGCCCAGAAGACTTGAAGCTACATTGTATTTCCTTAGTGGCCGGATTAAACATCTAATTTACCACACTGGAATGGGGCTCCAGAAGATACACACAGACCCTGAGGGTTCTTGTGGGACAGGCAGTGTGTACAAGGTCTGACACAAAGTGCCTGATTTTCTTTTGCTGGAGGAGAAGGGCTAGAAGTGTAAAAAATCCCCCAAAATCAGTCCAGCCCTGATGCCTGCCAACTTCACTAATGTTAATTTATGCCTTTGATTTGGTCACAAAACTCAACAGTAATGTTAATGAATATTCATTTATAGAAGCTTCAGCACATTCCATTTCAAAGAGAAAAGGCTGAGGTTTGGGCTTTCTTTTTCACAGCAGTCCTCTCCCCAGCACAGAGAAGAAATTTTGTGAGAAGTGACGAAATTAAAAGGAACTGTTGATTCTAAGGCAAAGACTCATAATTCTTCCAGTTTCTCATTCTACTCCAAACTGGAGAGCAAAGAACCAGCTATGGGTGTGACCCTGTTACACTCCAGCTTCAGATGAAGACTGAGCCATGCACAAAGCACCTGACACTCACCCAGAGTATAACCAGGGTCTCCCCCAACCCAGACATGCCCTGAGTAACTGTAACACACACAACGCACTGAGGAACGAGGCAAGAGGAGCCATCACCCAAAAAACCACTGCAGCACCCAGGTTCAGCCTTGGCCACCAGGCACTGCTGCCTGTTGATAGTGGAAACCTGCATAAATGCGGCACTTTAGTATCATGAAACCAAGCTTTTAGAAGGATGTTGCTTCCCTCTTGATCAGATATTTTGACGGAAGGATGCTTTTATTGTACAGGGTGGAAATCTCGAGGAGCTTGCAGGCTTTGTAACACTGGCTCCCCTAATGCCGATAAGCACTGGGTTCGCTCAGGAAGGTGCCACACCCACCCGGCAGCCGCTCCTTCAGCTACCGAAACTTGCCCGCGTCGCACCGTGCCAGCTTTCCAGGGAAAGCCCCGCGAACCCAAGCAATCTGGGAGCTCACCCCGCCTCCCCGCTCATCTCTGCCCCAGGTGCCACAGCAGCAGTGACCCCATCACCCCCCAAGAGGAAAGCAACAACCTGGAGACCAACACCGGTGCTGGGGGAAACCTTTGCCGTGTGAGCAAGCTCCGGTGCGATTTCCCCCACCACACCCCTATCCGCCAGCTCTGCCTGTTCTTTATCTCAGCCCCTAGATCCCCGATCGTGTGTATCAAGGGAAAGCATATACTGTATCAAAAGACCCAGGTCCTTTCTTTCTGGCATGGAAAGCACACCCTATTGTAGCTCTCTCTGCTCGGGTACAAAAGCATCTAGCGAGAGACAGGCACCGATAGGAAGAGGATGGTTATGATTAACTCTTTGACTTCTGATTCCCACCACGCCTGATGTATTAATAGCGCGCAGAGGTGTTGGTGCTGGCATCATGGCGCTCTTTGATTTTCCACGCTTCCCCCCACGCCCACGCTCGCCCACCTCCCATTTCTCCGCACCCTGTGCCTCCCCCCGGCCCACCGCCCCTGCCCCGCCGAGGCTGCGCTGCCCCTGCCCGCTGCGGGGGGCGGTGGCAGGGGCACGTTGTGCTGCGGTGGTCCCCTCCCTCTTTTGTTCTGCCTCGCCCGGCGGCCGAGCCTCCCGGGCCCGGCTCCTGGGGAGGGCGGTACCCCCGGCCCCGGCCCCGGCAGCGCCGGGACGA
>WBNO01022611.1:352975-482749 GCA_013400575.1 Peucedramus taeniatus
CGAGCGCTGCCTGAGCCGCCGGCCACGCCACCGGGCATGAGGCGCCGGCTCCGCGGGCCTGGGTGTGCGGCCCGCGGCCCCTCAGTGTCCGCCGAGCCCCGAGGAAGGCGGGGAACCGAGCGTGTCCCCGCGGATCGCCCTCGGAGCGGCTGGAGCGCGGCTCGTCCCCCGGAGCTGTCCCTTCAGCACCCCGGGAGGCTCCCAGCCCGGCATGGTGCTTGCCTGACTTGGCCTCTGCAGAAAGAGACAAACAGGGAGGGCTTCGATTCACTGTGAGGGATCCAAGTTGCCAAAAGCAAGGGCAGGAGGAGTGGAGAGTGTGCTCCTCTCAGCTCTCCGCACAGCCCGCTTCAGAAAGTCCATCTTTACAGCCCTGCCTTACAGTCATCCTGAGATTTGGTGCCTGGGATCATCCACCAAATTCACAAGTCCTTGGACACTCCTCTCCTGCACATGCAGACAATCTCCGCAGTTGTCACAGGCTTTGACCATGCCAGTAGTTACATAAGGGACATTTTCTGTTGCTCTGAAATAATACACGTGGTTACAAACTGGTCTGAGATTGATTATGTGACTAAGCAAGTTTGAAGCAGTGGATCAATCACAAGGCCTGTTTACTGCTCATGTAAAAAGTGATGTTTGAATACAAGCCCAACCACACTGCACTGTTGTCTTTGGTCCACAGGCCTACTTGCTGCTCCCAGCATGAGAAAAATTGCAAGTTACTAACTGCAAATTAGGAAAGGTGGTAGGTTAAAGAGAGGTGTCCCTGAGATTCATCAGAAATTAGTCCAGATAACTGTATTTCTCATTAACAACTACCCCTGGACCCAAACCATGTGAAAAAGCAATGATGTGACATACCTGAGCAATGCCGAAATACATCCAAGGAAAACATCTTTCTTTTCTGCATTTATAATCCAGTGGGACCTGCTGTCTTAAATGCTGTGTGTGCATTCAACACTATAGGTGTTATTCACATGAGGGGAGTTAGTAAGATGGTCAAAATTTCATTTATTATTGGTTATCCACACACTGATTTTAGTCAACTGACATTTCTGAGCAGATATCGTCCAGGATTCTACAGCTCACTCAATAAACTATATTTCTGCATTAACACGTTAATATCATACAGAGGTTTCACTGGTGTATGTGAAAAAAAATAAGTATAGCTTGAAGGACATTGCTTCATTGCTTCCTCAAAGTCTTCTCTTCTATGGGAAAATATTGATTTTTTTCCTGATGGTAACATTGAGGTTTATTGATCATGCTGGGGAAAAAAAAGTCAATTTTTTTCCTACACAGGACACCAAACCCTGTCAGTTAGTGAAATATGCAGGTGGTACATGAAGTGTGATGTGTGACTTGCCTGTCTTTGCAAGTATTGGAAAAATATTCATTTTATGAGTTATTTATTTGCAATCAAGAGATTACTTTGAATTTCCAGAATAAAAACTTCTGAAGGTCCCATAGTAGGTCCGGTATGTTGCATAGTGCATACATCTGCTAAACGAAGAGCATATTTTATTTATCATCCATAAAGCTAAGAAAGATGGACTCTGTTTACACTTGGGATCTAGTTAGATAACACTGCTCAGGTTTCCAGATCATTCAGGGTTTTTTAAATAATAAAAAAAGAATAATTCTATTTTTAAGTATTAAGCCAGGAGATTCATATTAATTCTGATACATAAGGAGAACACAAGACTCAGAGAATATGTCAGATCAATGCTTTAGAAAACAGCATTAAACTTCCTAGTTAGAAATAAGCATAGAATAATACCAGAGTCTGGTTTTGCTTTTAAATGTTTTTGGTTTTTTTCATACCATAGCCCTTAGTTTACTAAAAACTATTCTCAGTCACCAGATGCATACTGTTCCTTTGTTAAATAAGAGATCAAATTGCAGTTTTAGGTGCTACAGAAGCAGACTCAATTGAACCCTGATGCCCTGGCATCCTGTGAGTTTGCCTAAAAGCAAGTATGCAGCTTTGGAGAAATACATTGCTTTGGTATATTCTGTTGCAGACAGTGCATCTCATCCTGTTTTGACATTGCTTGATGAAAAGAGGACTGAACTTTATTAAAGTGCACTGTCTTCCTATAGGACCTTTATTCCAAATAGACTAGATGGGTGATAGCAGCAAACCTAGAGACATACTTGCTTCACACTACAAAATCTACAACGTCGTGCTGGATAAAAGCCCAACAGGAAGGGTGTCACATACCTTGGCTTCGTTTGTAGCTGAGCTCTTCTTCCAACAGCGTGAACATCATGAGTCAGAACAGGACTTCCCTGGTGCAGGGCCTTAGAGAATGTAAAATGTACATTTTGCACCTATTTTTTGCTATTGTGCATTTTACAACAGAATCATCGGACTAAAAAGGCCCGAATGGTCCCAAGGGAATGCATGTGAGAGACACGAGTTCTCCTTCTTCCAGAGGAGGGACTGGAGTTGCCAAGTCACGGAGTCAGTCTCCCTGTCTGCTCTGTGGGACTGCTGTATGTCTGCCAGCAGTGTCCTCCTCCCCCACAAAACCCCATCCCGTGGGTTGGTGATTTGAACTGTCTCCTGACATACAGGAACTGTGACTCCAAAACACAGCTACGAGCTGGGGACGGCTCAGGTTACCCACTTCATGAGCACAGATACAGCCCATAGTATTCTGCCAACTCATATTAATCCCACTAACTCAGCAGAAGCTGAATGGCAGCTTCTCCACCAAAAGGAGCAAGAGCTTGGGTGTAACAACTTCCTTACCCTGTTAAAAGATCAGGTGGCCCCTTCCTCAAAACTGAGACTTCCTGGGTTGCTATCCATGAATACAGTTGTATATAAAACTGTATTTCAGAAGCTCTGTCATAATTTTAAAGTTAAAATAATAAAATTATAATGTTTTTAATTTAAAATATGCATACATTTAATATACAAAATTATACAAATTATACATTTAGCTAACATAGAAAAATACATCTTGTTAACAAGATAAAATGTCAACATATCTTACATAATTTGTGAGAGTTACAAATCTGTGATCATCAAGTAGACTTTGTGACTTCATTACAATTCTGTATCCTCCTAGTTACACTGAATATTAATACATATGTACAGTTGATATCAATGGCAAATGTCTTAGAGTGGAAATCTTTGCTGAGGAGTTATCCAGAAGGTTTTAATGAAACAGTTAAAATATGAGTGGCCTCTTTTATACTATTGAAGCTTCTCACAGAGCTGGAACTAATGTGACACCCAGTGACAGGGTGGTCATGGGTCAGAGTTTAAACATTTTGCATTTATTTACAAAACCCCTCCCTCCCCAGTCTAACTGCTACACCTGCTTAATAAGTATCACACCATAAATCCCAGCTTTTTTTGTGCATTCTTTGGTACCTCTTCAAATGGATCCAAATTTGTGGCCCTAACAACTGCTATTCATGACTTCTGGTTACCACCTCTCTTCTGTTGGCTGTGCAAAAGTGTTAAACAGTTTTACAGCACTAGAGCTCAAAAGGCAAGATCTCCGTACATTATTCATCCCAGATTAGTCATAAATACCTCAGGAGGTGGGGAAATATTTTTGTTTCAGTCAACAAAAGTGTGCAGTAAGTCTTCACTCCTTATTTAATTTACATGGTTTCCTTTTCCAAGTTCCAAACAAAAAACAGAAGTGTAAAGTTATAAATTAGCTATAAAAATCTGTTTCATGCTGGGCCTTGTCTTACATACTGCGAGTCACGTAATGATTTTCTTTTAACTATTTACAAATTCTTTAAAACTTGCTTGTCATCACAGGGAGCAAAACAGAAGACCACCACCAGTCTGATTTTCAGGCCTTCTTCTTTTTTTTTTTTTTTTTTAATTTAGCTCTGTACCAACAAATTGTTCTTAATTCCTAGAAGATAAAATTCACTCATGAGTTAAAAGCTTATTCAGCTTTTCCTAAGAGCTGCTTAGGACCATCAGTGAGTGATACATGAATTGCCTCATGCAGGATTTTTTGGCACTGGAGTGGCTTTCATCTGTTAGTTACATTTTCCCTCTTTTTGAGAAAGACCACAGTTCAGAGAGTAGAGAAATGTAGCTGTTTGGCATCGGTTAGTGCACGCTGCACAGGAACCTCTCACATTGGAATTTACATTTGCATATTCATATTCCCAAAGCAAGAGTCTACATTACACAGAGAAACAATAGTGAACAGAGCTTTATACCACAGATCCCAGCAACTCCAAATCAAGGCAGGTGTCCAAAACTACTAATCTCTCTTTTCCTCTCCTACAACGTTAAAGAGAACATGATACCCACATATCTACCACATCTGAGAATTTCTGAAGTCAAGTAGAAGCAAGCATGAAATCTTGGTCCCAGGAAAGCCTGTGGAAATTTGCCAGTCACTTCAATGATACAAGCATTTAATCCAGTATATTTATACTTTCTCCTTTTTTTTTTCTTTTTTTTTTTCTGCCTTAAACTGCAACTTGCAACTTTCCTAGTATGAATCCCAATGGTAGAATTTAAGTTAGCCATATTTTTAGATGATATCCTATACAAGAAATAGTATACTCTCTTTCCTAACATTTCTACAGGGGCAAAAATTCCTGTCCATAATCCCATGGCTACTGATTTCTAATGCAAATATATTTAGAGCCAAAGGCACAATATATTTTAAAGGAATTCTTCTAAAGCAGGAAAGAGGTTTGAACAAGTTTCTGTAATCCTAGGGCCTGTTACCCCTCTGCCTCCTTAAGGCACTAAAGGATTTCCAAAGGATTAGTGGCAAAAGCCAGATGCACATGTCCCTCCCTCCACTCCATAACCACAGTAAATTCAAATATTAAAAACGTTCATCTGCAAGTGAGAAATACAGGTAGATTTATGAAACAGAAAAATCAGTTTCCACTTTTCAAAAGGCGACAAGGACAAACATCAGCCATGCTTTAGCAGGCGGCTTATCCTGGGAACTCTGCTGGGTATGTGACACATTTCCCAGCAACTGCATTATTCTGAATATAACATGATTATCACGCCAGAGTCAATCATTGTACTTGCAGCATTTGCCAACCATAGTGGTGTGAAGAACAGAATTTGGGATTTAAAGGTCGCTTAAGGAGCAACCTGTAAGCTGTATTTTCAATATCCTCCAATGGTTCTATACAGTAAAGTATACATAAATAAGTGAACTGCCAAAGAAACCATATTTTCCATGTAACATTGCACATCTTGTCTAATTAGGGTGACAGAAGGAGATTGCATTTACTCACAGAACTTAGGAGCATCTTAATTTTGACTAAAGAATTTGGCCAAAACAATGTTGTGCATATAAAGCAAATCAGAACAAAGCGCTCAATTTTTCATTCTCTGAAGGTTTACCATGAAATGACAAATACACATAAAGCATGTACTGGCAACTCTACCATAGATAGCACATTAAACAGGTTAACTTCTGCTTAGTGGAAGAAACTCAGACTCCCTAGCAAGTAGACAACACTTTTCATCGTAAGGCAACTAGAAAATAATAGCTAGGCTCTCTGTCTTAGCTAGCAAACTCACATTAAAAGTTTACTGCTTTCTTCCAGTGATTTGAGCTAAAGTTGGGGTTTTACTTCCCAATCCTCAGCCACATGAAACACATCCACTGGACTATCAATGTAATTAATAAGCAGACTTTTCCAATATTGGTTGGACAATTTTCATATGAGGAGGTGGTAGAATTTCAAGGAGATCGATGTGGTACAAACCACAAAGAATGAAGAGTGCTCTACATTCCTTACACTAATTGTTCTAAAATGAAACCAAAAGGCAGAAAGCTTAAGATGCTGCAAAATGGATGGCTTAATTATCAACATTTATAATTTATAGTGGGAGATTTTGCATAAATACTAGGAAAGAGGCCTGATATTTTAGTTCAACACTTAATTCAGAAGAAAGTAGTAGGGTTTAATTGCCTGAGTGTTATAGAAATTATGTATGTTTTCATGAGGATAGTATGCAAATGGATAGAAACCTACACATATGTCATTGCTTTATTTTAGGAACTTGTAGTTAAGCTTCATATGTTACCATGACAACATGTCATCCTGTTACTAATTGTAATCTAGAAATGCACATTACATTAATCTGATTTGGGATTCCACAGTTTATTCTTCTTCTGCTTCCTTTCAAAGGATATCTGTAATTACTGGGCAGCTATGCATTGGAAAGACAGCACATCCTAGCAGTTAGCTCGTTAAAAAAGAAAAAGGGAAATACAAGTCATAAAACAGTTATCAGAACTGAAAGTGCATCATAATATAAGAGCTTGAGAGCAGCTGCAGCCATTCAGGTCAGCACAAGTATTGCCACTGACTCAACAGTGCCCTGTGCCTCTAGTTACAGAATGGATGGAGGCACCCACAGGACTCCTCAGGTACAGGCCTGGTGCCTGCATTCACACCTCCCTGCCTTCCCAAAGGTACTCAGAGGTGAATAGAAGGGGCTGTGGTGTGTAATCTGTATTGTGCAGCATGGTTGCAAAATGTGTTTGTGTCATATGTGCTGCTACAACCAGAGTGAATAAATGTGCCTGTTCCAGGAGAAGCATGTGTGCCTGCAAGTGCTTTATGTGAAAGTTAAATTCAGTGTGGCCTATTCATGTGGTTGAAATACTCAGAGTATTAGGATAGAGCACTTTGATGTCCCAAGTGCCTCTCAGCACACATGAAGATCATTCCCAATTCCAACTTACCCTTGTAAAAATGCCATTCTGTCTCATTTGCTAAACAGTTTGTACCCTCAAGTATCACATCCTCAGATATATTAAACATCCCAGCTCAGATCAAAGGCTCTTTCAGGAATGCTCAGAGCCACACAAGGCTGAAGATACCACATATCCACATAAACAGACTCATGAAGATGGAGATTGTGCTTAACTTCGTAATTGCTTTAAAATGCAAATACTGAGATCCCAAGAAAACAAAACAAAACTCAGACTCAAACCACACACTGGGTTGGCGTGCATGGCCAGCTTCCACTACAGCAGGTGGCTAAAATTGCGCAGATGGCAACTTAGGGCAAGTTTCACTTTTTCCCATAGCGGAGCAGCTGCAGTCACCTTCAGGCCAAACCACGTTTCATCAGTCTTTCAGAGTTCTACTGCTTCTTCTGGTACATTCTTCCCTGGACAAGAGGAAGGAGGAGAAAAAAAAAGGAAGGAAAAAAAGAAGCGTAAGGTAAGTATTTGTATTTTCACAATTTAAGGAACTGTGTGTTATTCATCCAAGGTCAAAATAAAGCATGTGGGAAGCAGTGCACCTAGGTGCTTCCATACAAACACAGGATAATGGCAGCACATTGTAGAAACTGAACTGTCCAAAACATGGTGAGACATTCACCCATGATTTACTGATTTAGGTGAAAAGCACATTCCATGCTTTTCCCTTTTGCTAGTCCTTCTTGTACACAAGACAAACTTCCATTCATCACTATGGAAATAAACATTCCCTGCCATCTTCCCAACATCATTCCATAACCCACTTGGCAGGGATCTACAGAAGTCTCATGGATAAAGTTCAACTCATAGGATGACAGCCATCACAAATCCAACTTTCCAAGTAAGTCCTGTTTCTATGACTCTTCTCAGAGAAATACTCAACATTTGCGTCCTTCCTCAGATATTAAATTTCAAAGCCTGCAAAACATTTTATCAGGCTTTACAATTTCCAGTGAGGTTGTCATTATTACTTTTAAACATCACCAGTGATGCACTGCCTGCATACTTAACTCTGGCTGAAACTAGATATCTTCTGGAGAAACACACATCTTTGTACATCAGGAGTACAGGAAATAATAGCACAGAGAATTTTGTTTAAAATATTATATTGCAATTATTATTATACTAAATGGCTCGTGACAGTAATTAACTGTCATTACTAAAATGCATCCTAGTCCCCAACATGCCCCTCAAACAAGAAAAATTAAAAACTGGGAAAGAAGAGAGTCTTTATGGCTTATACTCCAGAATGGAAAGATTTTTCCACGCATGAAGAACAGAACTGAAGAAAAATCCTGCAGAGCAAGGCAAAGTAATAAAGAGGAGGACATTATTTTTTGAGAAGCAGCTAGATGGATTATTGTTGGACATAAAACCAGTGAGATATGCAAGAGTCAGTCACTGATCCAGAAGAGTGTCAGCTGGGAAGGAGAACATCAAGGATTCCTAGTGATGAGAGGCATTTAGAGCCCTTGCATATCCCCAGATCAGCTCTCCATCTTGGATCAGAAACTGGTAAATGGTCAGACTTGCTTTTCATTCAAAACAACACCAGAAGCTTTCTGCAGCCTTCGTAAGACATTATACATTAATTCTGCTTCTGCCATAGGTGCATCCAAACAAAATTGGTTTTGGAATTCCTTCTCTTTGCATCATTTAGGAAAGTCTAGGCTGTACTGCAAACAAAGAAAATCCACTGCAGTTCATTCTTATCTCCGGGCAAAGAAAGGGAACACTACTGGAATCTCCATAGATCATCATCTTTTTGATTAATGTCTTTGTAGCCTAAGTTCAATCAAAACAACGCTCAACAGAACTCACTTTCAGCCTTTGCTATTCACACCTTCCAAGGATTTTTCAGGACATCAGGTACTTTTTCATTTCTAATTAACATTACAAAGAGAAGCATGACTTAGTACCAGCAGAGCTGGCCTTGTATTTTGGGATAGTCTGAAATACATCCCTGTTTCTTCCAGTCATACATGAAGTCTCTTTTCTGTGATCCTATTGCTGTGCATAGGCTCTGGGGAGGATCAGGAAGGTAACTCTCTAGGTTCTCCTAAAATTTACCTTTATTTTAGAAGACAGAGGCTGCAATTTTAGTTCCTCAACTGGTTCCAGAGCAGCTACCCACTGTTACCAGCTGTCACTTTATTGACTTGTTCAAATGGAAGAATGTCTCTAAAGTATCAGGGATAGTTGTCATGGAAAGCTATGCTTGAAAAAACTATCACTGAAATCTGGTGTGGCCAGAATAATGGAAATCTGATTCGAACTTCATTAATTCAATGAACTTACATTTTTTTGCACTTTAGTGATCATAACTTTTGTTATCCATCAGCTTAAATTTAAACAAAGTTCTCTAGTTTTCCAAAATCGGGGTTAAAGAATATTTGTCAAACATGCACTGCTAGACCAAGAAAATTTACAAATGTAAAATAATTATTTGCATAATATTTCCTTCAATTTTTATTATATTTTTCTTGAAACATTAGCTGCCATTTATTATGTCTCATTTTGTCAGACTCTTCACATTCTTTTCATCCTCTCTGTCTATCCTTGCTCCTTCTTATGTGAATTATTCACCCCCTTCTTTCATTGTCCACCTGAAGTCTTTATGAATCTGTGTGCTCCTTGAAGTTTTATTTCTCTGACAAATTTATCCCCCACCCTTCTCTTACTCTTTTTTTTTTCATACCACTTATGTAACTAAGAACTGTGGAACATAAACCACTACTGAATTGTTTTGTAATTACTCTGGTCAGGGAGAAATTCTCTCTTGTGAAACACTTGAGGAAAATAAGAAAGGTCTTCATGATGTTACTTTACCAAAGAAAATATTGATCAAGCATTTCCAGGACTCAAGCACAAAGGTTCAATTTCCAACCATGCATCACAGAGATTAAAAACCAGCTGAGTCTTTATCAATACTGTACCTCAGAGTTTCAGCATGGATATTTCTGATGCTCAGAAATTTGCTGGCCTCCCATTCTGTGGTAGGACTAAAGCACACGGGTGAGCAGCGATGCAGAGGCTGGGCTTGTGCTCCTTCACATCACAAGAAAAATCAATTTCAGTCACCAACACAAAAAACTGCTAATGCAGAAGGTCATTAAACAAAACTGATTTCTCTGTGACATTGGAACCTCAAAGGAAACCTTGAAACATAAAAGTGATGACTGTGCACTCTGCTCTCTAAGCCTGGACCAAATAATTTCCAGCATAACAAAGATCAGTGATCCATATTCATGCACTCACTTGATGTTCTCCAATCTTTTACCACCTCTGGGAGCCACCAGCATTTCTTTGTTCTAGCTGCTCCCAGTCCATACATCTGTACTTGTTCATCCTGTGCTAAGTATCAGGAAATTTCAAGACCAAAGGAAAGAACCTCAGAAGGTGATTTAGATCAACCTACTCAGAGCAGAGTCAGTTTCAAAGTCAGAGCAGGGGTTCACCTAATCGAAGCTTGAAAAACTCCTGGGATGGAGAATGCACAGCCTTCCTGGGCAGCCTGTCCCTCTGCTGGGGTGTCCTCATGAGGGAAATGCTTTTCCTATATCCAGTCTGCACTTTTGTTTCATCTTATGCCCACTGTGTCTCAGCCTCTCACCATGCATCACTGTGAAGTGCCTGGCTCTCTCTGCTCCGTGGTTCTGTGTTTCTCAGTTGCTTCCTCACAGTTTCAGGAAGGCTGTTATGAGGTGCCCCCAAAGCTGGCTCTTCCCCAGGGTGAACCAGCCTAGACCCCTCAGCCTCTTCTCACATGAAAAGTTGTCTGCTCCCTCCAGTATCTACACTACCATTTTTAAGGAAGCTCAGAGAGCTCATACTGGTGGAAAAAAACTAGTGCTGATCACCTCCTAAAGACAGCTGTCCTGCTGGACTGCTCCACTCCAGTCAGCTCCCAGGAGAGCAGAGCTCTGTGCCCACTGCCAGGGTCCATGGTCTCCATCCCCTGCAGAGCACAAGGTGGATGGAAGTCATCTTCCTGCCATTAAGAATGTACAGCAGTGAAAGCTTTGCTACAACTTTCAGAGTGTGCACCAAAGTCTCTTGGTGCAAGGAAAGGAACGAGCCAATAGAGAAACTTTAAAGACAAACAGCATCTGGAAGGAAGAACATTAGGAGCTGCAGGACTGTACACACAATCCTAAAATCTCTATGGCATCTTCAGAGAGAGCCTGTGCTCACTTAGATTGGAAAAGATTTTTCAGATCATTGAGCCCACCTGTAATGAATGCACACAAAGGATTTGAAGTTAAAGAGTTCTTCCATTTAGAAGACAGAGATAGTAAAAGTAGGGTTATTATTTTATTTATTTTATTTTGGTCATCTGAAAGAAGACATGAAACACGGTGATACCACAGTAAAAACATGTTTAAATGAGGCCTGATATCTGAAGTGGGTTTGGGTGGCAGACATCATGCACTTCCAACTGCTCCAGTGTGAATTCAGAATATCAGTCAATGCATACTGGGGACATTTCCCCAGTGTGCAGCCCAGCATCAAAGATCTCAAGTCAGCAGTGGCTGCTCAGTACCTCAGCCCCGATGTGCAGGGCCAGAAACACCATATTTCCATTGGTTTGTAGCACTAGAGGTATTTAAAGAAACTGCAAAATTCAAGGAATTAATAAAATTTTTTTACATCAAGAAAAAAAAGCATATTTTTGCTATTTGTGAAAAAGTATTTGAAGAAGATCCTATGCAAACACCTAAGAAGAGTTTCTGCTGTAAATATAAAAGAAGTACTCTGCTGTGCCTCTGCCCTTATCAAGGGTCACAAATTATCCTTTCTTTAGAACCACTGAAGCATCACAAGTTTCTATCACTATACAGGAGCTACAGTACTAGAAATGAGAGAACATGCCAGGCAAGTGGGCTTGTGCTATTCTCTAATATTTTATAATGAAATTACAGATATTTCACTTGGTCTAACTTATGTAACTGTGAGCATCCAGTCATTTTATCATTTCTATTAATCACAGAAAATCAATGTGTCTGTGACAAGCATACACTTTAATAGAAAATTATCTACCATAAATTGTTTAATATGTGTTTTAAAATACAAACATCTTAATTTAGATCTTAAGATCTAGATCTTAGATCTTATTAATCTTAATTAAGATCTTAATTTAGAGAAATTTTGATTACTTGCAAATAGAAAAACTAGAAAAAAATGAAGTGATTACAAGAAAGGAAAGGTTGCAAAGCTGCATTTTGCCATAATATACATGGGATCCCTCAGCTGTTTGGTAAAGAAATGCTATATAACTAAAAGCATGATCTTTGCAAAAACATTTGATTTCTTTGCTTGGTAAAAAAAAAAAAAGAAGATCAAATAGTATTCAATGTAGTCTTCTCATTCACAAATTGCTGCTTCTAAAATGCATTTCTACTTGATGGATTCACTTTGCAGCTCAAGAGGTGTGAATCTCATTAAACTCTCAATGAAGACATATTGATCCCAATTATAACCAATAGCCAACAGAGCTTGCCCATATCTCAGGGGAAAGGAATTGCATCCAAGGGGAAAAAACTCAGCAACCAACTAACCAACCATGAATGCTGAAAACCACAAATAAATTATGTTCTCTTCTGTTAGAAAATGATATTATGCATTTCTATATTCTTGTGCTTAATAAAGGTATTAAATACTAGAAAAGGTTACATATATAGATCTCATTCAACATCATTTCTCTGGCTTTATGTCAGTTTCTTTCATATGAAATTAATGGTGCAATTCTGGAAAAATGAATTCATGAATGATAAATGACCCTTGTCTTACTCAACTGTATGGAAAACACATTCTTTTCATTAACAGTAGAATATGGGCAATGTACAACAATACAAGTATTGCTGCTATTTAATGCCACAGAGCTCTTCATAAAAATGTCACACACACACAGACACTCATTTTCACACTGCTTGGAGAAGAACAACTTAGGAGTCTTAATTAAGGTTGGGTAACTATAGTGAAGAGGACTTGCAAATGTTAATCAAAAATGTTCATGGACTGTTGTGCTGAACATCATTCTGGGAGTTAATTTCTTCTGTTAATGGCCTATCTATATATATATAATATATTTGCTTTCAAAAAATGTCTTCTAGAACAATATTCCTGCAATCCTTTGCAGCTCGGAGATGCAAATGCTTACAGAAGATCCCCAATGTCTATCCTCCAGCTCATCAAATATTCCACAACTTTGCAGGCAGGCAGCACTACATGCATACACACTTCTGAGATCAATTGCTAACCCAAAATCTCCAACATGCAGCCAAGGATAAGCTAGCTTGCCAAGAGGCTTAGGGTGAAACGTGCTGATATAAGGCAGTTCAGCAATTTAAAATGACAGCCTAGGAAACCTTGAAGACTGATCACAGATTGTTGGAACACACACATAAAAAAGGAAAAACCAGCTGGATTTTTTTTTTAAGATAGTGTTCACCCAGTGAGAGTCCTTATTAAAGAGTGGCCTTATTCCAATTTAAAATAAGAAACAATTAAAACACCTTTGTATTCAAAGGAACTTCCACAGGACTCCATTTACTTTGCTGATTTGATTTTCCTGTAATGGCACTGCCTCATTTAGACAGCTCCAAGCCTTTAATAGCCTTGAAAACATAACAGCATTTATTAAACACAGGCACTTTTTTGTGGTAAATTATGCACATGAACTTAATGTTATTTACATTTCTCCCATTAAGACAATCATAATGGATTTAAAGGCTAATGTAAATGAGTTAACATCATGCTACAGAGACAGTAACAGCATGACATGTCCAAATACCATGGCAGAGTGGTACCTTATATGTATCAAGCACATTGCTTTTGAGAAGCATCTCACAATAATAATGCAACCCAGTACAATGAAAAAGCAAATTCCAGAATGATTATCTTATCAAGTCAAAAATGAAGAAAAACCTCCATCATGTGCATGTTTTGCTGAGGTTTAAGAAGTGAGCATTATCAAGAACTTACTTACAGTAGGAACAATCCACAACAAATACTTCATATGCAATATAATTGACTTTGTGCTTTAGCACTGTAGTGCATCCAGCTACAACACAGTGTTCCTTCCAGTGCTGAAAATGTAACAGACAGATTGACCCACAAGAGTCCCACAGCCTCCCTCACCTGCAAAAAAATCCAATAAAAGTATGTTCAACTTGGTTAATTTCACATCCTTCCCTTTTCTGTTTCTCAGGGAGGCACCCTTAACATCATGATAAGATGTGTACAACACATCTTGTGGTCCCATTCCCCAAATATACAAACTCCAGCATTAGTCAGCAGACTGATCTTGCATCATATTAACTGCCTCCTCTCCTATCTGCTGGCAATGTGCAGTATCATGCTCACAGAGCAGCTGTAGAACACCCCTGGAACAGATATATTTGCAACAGGTAGCAGCCATGAACCTTGTAAGTATGGCCAGGATAATATGAAAGACCTGCTGAGATTGAAGAGCACAAATTGTGAGCAGGACAAAATAAGGCCTTTGGAAGTGGAGGCTATTGGAGCCCTTCAGTCTCTGGAACATGCTGCCTCCTTCCTAGAGCCTCCCAGGCAGTTCTAGTCACATCTGCATGGTAACAGCTGCACACAAGACTGAGGGCTGTATTCATCTAAGGCACAGCACCCTTTGGGCCAGAAGGGCTTTGTCCTGGGGACACCAGTGATGCCTGCAAATGCAGACCTGCCCATGGTCCTTCAGGAATTTTAATGATCTGAAAAGCCCTGCAAATATCCTACAGAAAACCATTAATTTAAATTATTTGACTTAGGGGAAGTCACAGGCTTTATTTTTTTTAAAAGTCAAGGTCATTAAGAATAGCTCACTCAGTATGAGACAAGATTTTATGACTCACAGGAGACTGGAAAAATCAGCAGCAACACTGCATATTTAAAGTATAATGTTTAGTCATCAAAGACACTTCCAGAGTTATTGCCTCCTCCTTAGACACATTTTTTTTAATTGCTACAACAAGAGCTGCAGCAGTAACAAAGAAATATCTTCCCCTAAAATGCACAGTCATAGGAGTAACTGATCAGCAGGTCTGCCTTGCTGCTATCAGCCTAAGAAAAACAGGCAAGTGAATTCACATTTCAGCAAAGCATTTTTTATCTCACAGCCTCTCCAGCCATGCAGGGAATAATGATGTATATGCATCCAGAGCAGACTAGCAGCATCTGAAGAAGAGGATTTCTAGATGCTCTGCACCCCATAGCAAAACCTTAGGAAGACACAAATATTTGAACATTACTGTTTTGCTTTGTTTTCCTTGCTTGATCTTTATAAAGTCCTGACAAGTGCCAGAATAACTGCTAGAGTAGGTCAGATTTTAATTTTTTTTAAAACAGTAATCAAAGCAGTATCATTACAAGTCTGTGAGCAAATAGTAGGCTTTGTGTTCCCAGATGAACCCACTGCAGATTCGTGTGTCAGCCTGCACAGTCCGGTCAGACAGACACAGAGGATGCACAGCCGTGGTTCCAGGATCAGGAGGGTGATGGTACTTTTGAACACCCCATGGCAGAGCCAGACACAGCACTTGTCCCTTCCAAAGCCTCCAGACCAACAGTGAATCTTGCCCAGCTACAGAAATCTCAACACTGCAGAGTTTAATAACTGCAACACATTGAAGGTAAGTTGCAGTGACTGCAATGCATTTTAATGTACCACCAACAGTAAAAGCCTAGATGGTTTTATCACAAATTAAACTCCTTGGAAATTATTCAGTAAAAGAAAAACATCTGCTACTCCCATTGATATTTACAAATGCAAATCAAGTTTCCCTGGTCCAGCTTTATCCCTGTGATGGAGGATTCAGCATGCAGCATGACCTACATAGGAATTCGAACTTTGTTATAATGCTGTCCCCCTGAGCACTGAAAAATTTGGAAATCAGACAAGATGAACACAGTGGCCCAGATTCTCTCTGTCATTTGGGCAATTTTGCATTGTATCATTAGTCCTAATTCACCCTGCAGGGGCCACAGTCATGACAGTGAGCCACAGGGCTCATCATCCTCCAGCTCTATGTCTAGGAAAAGCAAGAGGATGCTCACCTTCCAGGGCTCCCCAGCTGCTAAAACATCACTCTGTTGCTGTAGATTATAAATATAAATTACAGCAACCTTTAGAATGCTATAACTCACATTGGCAATATCTAATGAATTTTGAGTACATGCTTGGGGCCCATGTGGGCCCAGAAAATTCTCCTGTGCACATTGTTTGGACCAGTATCTCTACTCAGACACAGACCTCAGGGTCAATCCCAAAGCAAGCATGGGAAGAAGGGAAAAAACACAGGATACCAACATGTATTTAATCTACTTTGCCAGCACCATCATTCTAGCCACTATGTCAGTCAGGAGCCTTCCTGGAATAATCACATGTTCCAATACCTTCAGGACAGCTGGGGTTTGTAGGCCATCTGACTACAGGCAGGCTAGTGCTGTGTGAAGAGCTGCAGGTGACCCACATCCCAACTTCAAAGATACTGGAATAGTGTAAATATTTCTTTGTCCTCTCTCTTGCCTCACTGAGCTTCGTACCCATGATATCTGCAGCAAAGGGGTGCAGGACCCCCAGGATCAGGTGCTGACACGTCAGGATTTCTGCATGGGGTTACTAAAAGTGGTCAGAAACATTTTTAATGGCACATTTGACTTTGATGACACTGCAGAAATCACACCCAATTTCCTGCCAGGTCTTCTTCCCTGTTCTTCAAGTGTATTCCTGACAAGTTGACAGAGAGTGGGAGTTAGAAAGAAGTTATTGCTCCAGGATTATCTCAGAGATTGAAGAGCTCCTAAGCTGCTGGCTCCTCTACAGATCTCATTAGGCAGAATGCCAAGAAACTCAGAGCAGAGTATCTCTGCCCATCAAATCCAAGGCTGCCAGCTCTCTGTTAGTTCACCAGGCAGAAAGAAAAGAAGGAAGAGCCTGAAAGCTCTGGAAATGTGTAACTACTTGGCACCCTAGGCAGCCAGAGGATCCAGACAGAATTCCTCAAGCTGGGGACCCCAGAGCCTGATGTCTCTAGTTCTAGATGCCATTACCTCCAGACTAGATGATTGTTGCAGGTCCCTTCCAACTGAATATTATCTATTTTATTCACTAAGAATAAAAAAAAAAATACTAATTTTAATTTCAATTCAGAATACAATCAAATTAAACAAATCCATCAAAATCCTCTGCAAATTGGCATGAACTTTTTTCATGCTGCACCACTTGAATAATAGGCTGTTATGGCTGGTGTACAACACAATTTGTGGTCCCATTCCCCAAATATACAGACTTTAACATTAGTCAGCAGACTGATCTTGCATCATATTTACTGCCTCCACTCCTATCCTCTTTGTCCCAAGTATGTGAGTCCTCCCAACTTAAATTTAAAAACCAGGGGAATTCCTTAGGGAACAACATGTTTTGTGGAGTTTCCCATTGTAAACATACCTGGATTTTCTATCTTCGTTTAAGCTAAATTGAATAGGATTTATTTTTCTGAAACTCCTATTACCACAAAGCTCTATATGCAGGTCAGCAGGCTTATGTAACAGTGATGCATCTGGCTCTCTGTCCCACATAAGCAAGGCAGAATATGCTGTGACTGCTACCTAACCTTGTGCACTGCTCATCAAAGGCTCAAATCCATCTTTTTTTTTCTGTTAAGGGAGACCCACTGAAACCACAGTCTTCCAAAGACCAACTTTTCCAAAGACCTGTTATTGTTGCAAGTTCCCCACAGGGTGCATTTTCATGAGGCTTTTTTTTTTTATTTTTCTTAATTCACTAGTGCTCATCCATTAAAGTTAGTTTTGTTTCTGGAAATAAGGTATTTTGATTTAATTCATATTAGTTGTATTTTAATATAATCTTTTAAACGTAGTTGTTATCTTGTGAGTTCACTCATATTCTTGCAGCTGCTTCTTGCTCTGCATTTTCTTTGACCTTTTCCATTTTGTCACACATCCACCAGTCACCCCAGTGAAATGTTCATGGAAGTGGTCAGGGGTTCATACATGCACGTTCACAGGGCACAGCATGGAATAGTCTATCCAGGCTCAGATGTTGTAAAAATCTTCTCCCCATTAAAACTAGGTCAAGGTATCGTGCAGGGAGCAGAACACAAATCAACAGCAAGTGCCCAGCTCTCATGCTGAGAGGAAGCATGCACAAATTCATGACACACTCATACATAGTTGAGAACAGCAAATTTACTGCAGCAGGCACAGTGATGGGCTTTAGTCAGCTCTCAAATACATGGAGACATCTATGCATATCCCAGGTCTAGATCGACCACATAACTCTAACTTGTAACTCTAGCCTCCAGCTAGTGTGGAAATGAAATCACTGACTTTCTACAAAGATGCAAATATGGTTACAATGCAAGGTGGTCTACCAGGAACAAGGAGTGCAGCCTCCACCCGCAGAGTGTTGGATGTGTCCAGAATGGCCCTAAAGAAAGATCAGAGGCTGTTCTAACAGACAAGTCAGCTCATCTAACAAGCACAATCCAGAAAGACCAAACAGGGCTTGGCATGTAAACCAGCAGGCTGATTGACAGACAAGCCTTTGACACCTCTCAGGGGTACTGATGCTGAGGAGCATATGTGAAGGAGGATTTCCCTCCTATTACTCCGAAGTCTGAGACTTTTCAGAAGAAATGGTCTATTCTGCAGATATGACTTTACACTTTCTTTTTTTTTTTTTTTNTTTTTTTTGTCTAATTCCATTTTTACAAATAAAATATTGACACTAGGCCAGGACAATAATTCAATATCAAGTTCACCAAAACCAATGGTTTTCTCTGCAGAAGAACCCCAAAACTCCCTAATTCCACATCTGTAATAACACCCAGAGCATGGCCTGTTTAGTTCATGCACAGAGCAGGCTCCTCCACTGAGCAACTGGATGCTTAGTTAATATATTCAGTGCTATACTAAGCCCAGTTAATCAACACTGTCTATTCTAAAAGCAGAAAAAAAAAATCTGTGTGTCTATCACACTCCATCAGCTTTCCCCACTCACTTTAAGCAATTAGTTTCAAAGACTTTCTGACTAAATTTACATAAAATGCATCCTTCCCACCTACACTTTGTTAAAGCATTAGGCTATAATTTTGTAAGGGGTTCTTGGAGATCAACAGTGGCAGACAAGTACCAGAGATTACACTATGCCTTGAGCACAGACACAGGAATTTATGAGAGCAGCAATTTCCTGGATCACCTCATCACCTTCAATTGACTTAAATACTCATGGAGCAAGAATGTTATTTATTGTCAGAGATTTCCTGGGTCTGTCTGCAGAGAGATGGCCGTGGTTGCAGATGGAATAGGCAGATGAGAACAGCTATCAGTGGACATAAAGCTGCAGCTGAAAGGTCAGCAAGACTCATTGGAAAACCTCTGAAAGAATGAACTTCAGTCATTTGCAAGGGGAGAAAGTGGAATGACCTATCTGGGTTTGAAGTCCAGGCTTCTGATGGTCAAAATGTTTGGTTACCAGGGTTTTGGGTTTTTTTAGCCAAGACTCCAGCTGGCATAACTTCATGAGCTAGCTCAGTTCTAGACTGATGAATTAAGCAGGTGGTGATGTATTTGTGGCTTTCAAGACTTGGTCTTGCAAAATCTCCTCACATGGATGTGTTCAAAGTGTTGTAATGGGAACAGCATATTCAGGAGACTCACAAGATGAAGCCCAAAGTACTAGGACACAACAGTTGTGTTGGCAACAAGCTACTGCAAACAGTTGCATAAGCTGAAGAGAAGCAAGAGCAATAGTTCCAAGCGTCTGCTTTTAGCATTATATTTACAGCTTCTCCCTGACTGTGCATATATTAAGCAGATTGCAAACTTGTAGTGAGTGGAGGGAACAATCTGGGTATTTAGAAGGCAGTTAACCTTTGGCAATGGCCTTTGTATTAACATTAAACAGGTCTGCTTCACTTGCAGATGACCACGGTTTTCATCATTTGGAAAAATGAGAAAATATCTCATAGCTACCTATGGAGATAGCCAGAAAGATTTTATCCTGTGAAAGATCTTGGCTGATACAGGCTACCTGAAGTCAATGCAAACCTGGAACAGCAATGAAGCACAGACATTGGCAGAGAGAAGCAACTCCAGAACACATGCCAGGCTGAGGGAGACTTTTCACCATGTAATATTCCCATTGACCTTCTTCTCATCAAAAGAAATATGCCACACCTGTCTTTGTTCAGAAGCCAGCATCAACTGTCAGTTGGACTCCTCAGGCACATAATTTACCCAGCATTATGATGGAACCAAAGAAACCGAAACAACAATGGCTGGCGTGACACTTATTTTTCTGACCTAACTTCAGTGTTTTCTTGTTTCTAGGACAACACACAAAATCCATGTAAGAAAATCCCTGTCATGATGAGAAAATAAGATTTTATTTTTAGATTTGGTAAACCCATCCATTAAGAAAAGGAAACGAAATGAAATTGAGAGCTTCAGTAATACTGCCATAGGATAAACACAATGTTGTCATTGACTACATCTGTGGAAACAATTAACTGAAAGTACAACAAGCTGCTGTTTACAGAGGTCCAGGCCTGATTTACTTGGATTATTTCCAGCTTAGCAAGTAATTTCATAAAAATATTTAAAATACACTGTACATACTATACTCTTGAGATGCGTACTTTAGTTTTATTGGCTGATTCAAAATTTTCTTTCTGATAAAGGACCACAGAAGCCAGAACCTGCCTCCCACTCATCTTCAAATACACAAAACCAGCAAAGCAACTTTTGCTTTTCTCTAGGGAGAATTTATGATGGTCCTTAATTGCATGTTAATACTGTGAAATATTCAAAATCACAGCAGGTAACAACAAACATTCTGTTAAGCGTAATGATACAGCTAAACATGAAAAACCATACAAGGAGTATAATTAACAGCTAGAAAAGCAGAGTTCAATTAAATAACAAATCCCACAGTTGCTTATGCACTTCATTTGTGGATGGTTAATGCCACTAACTTCAGAAGTGCCAAGTTGCCACAGCCCCAGGACACACGAGGCTTCAAAGATTTCTTTTTTCCATGGGAAAACAGACCAGGAGGTTTATAAGGACACCCACTACAACCAGTCCCACTTCTCTTCAGCAAGAGAAAGTCTCTATCTGCTTTTAGTTTGCTGTTCTCAATGGGATTATTTGGAGGGGAATTTGAGGCAGGCCATACTCCTCTCCATCGAGCACATTTGTCCACTAAATCTTGCCCCAGATGATCAGAATTCACTACATTATTCACTGTTACCATCAGTAATACCAGCTCTGTTTTCTGATTGTTAAAAATGAGGCTCAGGTTTAAGAAACACGTTCTTTGCTATTCAGCAAAGCACAAGGGGTACTTATGGGACCAGTTAGTACCTCTTCTGCACTGTTGCCTGACTCAGTGTAATTTAAGGGGGGTTGTAATGACATATCTAGAAGAAAAGAAAAAACAAATTCCAATCCAGGAACACAAAAATGAGGCATAATATTTTCATGGTTTGAATTGTTCAGATAGAAATTGTAGAAAGTGAGATTTTTCAGAAAAAGAAAGCAAAGGGAAAAATCTCACATTTCCAGAAAACTAGTGAAGATCAGTCATTCAGTAAAGTACAGATCCCCTGCATCCTCTGTCTCATAAACTACAACAAAAGAATGTAATTTATGCAATCTAAGAAGTCATGGCTTGTGCTTTCTCAGAAGAATGTTGCAGTGGTTATGAGGAGAAAATTCAACTCAAAAAAGAGGAAAAGTGAAAATATAAGTACCTGCTGCAGTGCTCTTTGATGATTACAGACGACCTTCTCTTCTGACTGAAGCTCTCAGGTTGGTGATAATGCATCTAACATATTGCCAGCTCTACCTCGTTCATTTTCAATTTACATTTCCTATCTCCCCAAGCAATCATTATTTAGTGATACAGAAAAGACAATTCAAATCTTCCTTACACCCAGAAGTCATTTTATTCTAAGTGATATGAATTAAGGGATGTTGGCAAGCTCATAGGGAAAACCAGAACTGTGCTGAAAGCATGAACTAATTTTTAACTAAAATGGTTTGTTCACACTTTATTTCTTCCCACCCTTCCTCTCTCCATTATAAATAGATTTTTATGTGATGTCTTTGAAGATTCAGCAGCAGCCCTGGGATGAACTAGCCCAATTGGTATGTTCCTCTGATGGAAAGCAGCTCCCCAGACCACAGCTTCTTCCACTTCTCACATCTGTGCACAGGCTGCAATGAGGAACAGAATGACTGTGCTTTCTCTCCAGTCATCCCCAAGCCAGGATTTAACCTGCAGTATTGAACACCAGGTTGAAAGGTCAGCTCTCTGAGCCTTTTTTAGCTAAAAAGCCAGAAGCAGATAGTCCCAGCTAACTATGCAGACATTCTGTATCCCACACCTTTGCTTGAACATACCGAGTCATTGGGATTATGTGGCTGATTATCCTGCAAATTCCATAGACCTGAGACTGAGAAAGGGCACCAAGCCCATAAAGAATGACACTGGGCAACTTCTAGGTACCCTCACTTTACTAACATTTCTTATGGAAGCATTACACATTCTGTCTTCACTTCAAAATATGTAAACCACCCACTTTTGCAGAAGCAAAAGGAAATAAACAAATTCCTTCAAGCTTCCTCTATCATTGCCCAAGGAATTTAAGCACAGAGTTGGACATTCAGTTACCCATCTGATTTAGTGCCCAACTGCCTTGGATATAGGGGCCATATCTATCTCTTCTTGCTGGAGCCTAAACTCTGAAAAGTGCTCCGCAGTGCTTTGTGCAAGGCTACATTTTTGTAAGATTAATGTACAAAAAACTCCCTAGTCTGTGACAGGAAGAAAAGCAATGTGGATACTTCCCTAATCCTGCAAATCCTTGCTTACACAAGAAATAAGCAACATGGATAAGATCTTTTCAGGGGCAGAACCTATTTTATCAGCAGAGATTGAGGCACTATACACTGTATGAGTGTACACTGGGGTGTACAGCAGTGGGAACTACTGGGAGAATTTTTATTTCCATGAGTCTAACATTATTCAGTCTGCTGAAGTAATGCTCACCTTGAGAAACCTAAGTGAGTATCAGCTGCAAAGGAAGTGCTTTTCTTCTCTCCCACTTTTAGCAGCACCAGATACTCTGAATTGAAAAAAATACCAATGTGAGCAAATTACAAATACCCAAATATTCCCTGTGTCCCACCAACAAGGGGAAGCACTTTTTTTTTTCAAGTCTTCTCCCATTTAACTACATCACAGAATAAGAATAAAATATTCCAACTTATGAAATTACTTCTTCAAGGATTCAAACCAGCAACTGCTGTCTCATGAGCTGCCCTGCAGCTGTGGGAAGTAACACAACAAACCAGCAAATGCAACAACCATCTCTAGCCCATGACCTGCAGGAAGGAGTGGGTACAAGTTTGTGTCTGAGGCTGTGTGCCACATGTTCCACCCCTTCCCCTCTCTCCAGAGGAGAGCTCATTTCATGGCCAAACTTTTTAGTTGGTTCTTGAGCACAAACAAAACCACCTTTGTGCTGGGAAGGAGGCAAGGAAAGCAATACAAGTGGAATTTGTGATGCAGAATCTTTCTTTGCCTTGTTCCCCCTGCAGAAAGCTGCCCAGCCAGCAGCAGCCTCTCGGCAGGAGCAGGCTGACAGTCTCAATAAAGCAAGCAGCAAAACTGATCTGCCTTTTCAGGGCCAGACAAAAAGGAAAAGAGTTGGGACCCTTCTAAAGCAATGAGAGGTTTCTTTTGTAGGACTGAAGGCTGAACAAAGGCTCACAGGAGACCAGAATTTTAACTCTTCCCTTATTTCATTGGTTTAGGCTCACGTGGTATTTTACAAGCTTAGCCAGCAAATTCAACTGGTAGCACAGATGAGCTGTGGCTACAGCAGTAGTTTTAGGCTTGGTTTCCAATGACAATGGAGTAATCACCATTACTACATGATGCCTCTATTTATCTGCATTCCTGCATTACTTTTGAACCCAATGGCCATGCTTAACTAAAAAAAAAAAAAAAAANCTTCCTAGAAGAATTTCCTACAAGAAGGAAGTGCTTTCTGAAAACTCAGAGGCAAGGTAAAAGCAAACAACTCTTATGGGAAGCTTCTTCACTGCACAAAAAAAGTACACAAGTTAGGATTTTCCCACCTGTAGAGTTCACACGGGTCCTCTGCATACCAAAATAAGGCATGCATATACCCCCTTCTTCAGGGGCTCAAGCCCACAGAGTAACTATGAGAAATATTCAACTCACAGGCAAATCTGATTCAGAATTTTGTTGCTTCTCATTTGAAAATTCTCATTCCTATGTCATCAAGAGAGGTTCCCATGAGAGACCAGCACTAGCATTTAATGATGCCTGTAACAAGGCACTCTGTAATCAGGTTGTTTCTCCTGTAAGACAGTGTCTGATCCCCACTAGCACTGGGCTGTGTCTTCAACAACTGCATCCAACAGCATGGGCTTACCTCAGCTTCACAGAAAACATCTTTTCTTGGTTTTCAAAGTATCTAAACAACATCTGCACCTAGACAGCAGGTTCCACACCCAGGATCCACAGCAGCCTGTCTTCTGACAATGTGACTGACCACTGGAACAAATGAACATTATCTGTGATACAAATTGTGGGCCTTCCCAGTGAAGAGCATCTCTAATCACTAACCTGTTTCACAGGAAATTGGCTTCAAGTGCCAGCCTTCCTCACCCTCCTCAAGGCAAGGCCTTAATCCACACAGGACCAAGGGCTCATTCAATGGATCTAAGCATTACATGAAGCAGAATGCTGTTGCAAGCACCCCTCAATTATTTTATTTATCTAGATAGCCAGATCCTTCACTGTCTTTGCATTGGTAATGCAAGGTTACTATAGCAACATCTGTGACCTGCATGATCAAGATAGCAGAGAAGAGCTGATGCCTGGATTAATGTATTTCTAGGCTTAAATAGGAACTCTAAAGATTAAAGATTAATAGTCTATGAAATTCATATGTACTCTACTCATGATGTTACATTTATCCCATTTCCTCTCCTTTTCCAAAACCACTTATCTCTAAATAGTACAGTATGTCATGCAATATATTATGACAACACTATTTAAACTTGCTGTTTATTTTCTGTTTTCAGTTTAGCACACAATTAAACTTCTTCATGAGTCCTAAGACTAATGTATATTTTATACTATGGTTGGCCAATTTATTAGCCTCTTGTAGAAACTGGAGTTCTTGACCAGATTTGCAGATTATTTAGATCTCCACAATATTTCAAAAAGAAGAACATTCAGAATAAGTTATCCAGCTAATGCAACATTAAACACAGAGACATCTTCAATTTGCTTTTTATTTTCCTGTACTTAATAGGTTCTTTTTAAGAGTCAATGACTTTCATTCAGCTAGAGATTTGCTTGCCAGCAGTCTGCCACAAGTTCATAACAGATCAACACACATTTAGATGCTTCATTGACAGCTCTTCTGTAGACAAGAGAAGACCTTGCTCCTGAATCCAAGCCTGGATGAAAGCTGCTCACACAGCCAGGATGGTGACATGAAGGAGGTTAGGCATGGAGGGAGGTTCTGGAGAACTGAGGTAATTTTTTTCTTTTCTTTTTCTGGTTTCTCATTAAAGTACAGGCTTAGCTCCTGTAAGAATTTCAGCCAGAAAATATAGTTTTACTCAGTGTTTCTTCCATTAATGCTGCACAAACTGCCTGAGAGGGCACATGTGATCACAGATCAGAAAAACATGAGTAGTTCTATCCAGTTTTAATTGCTCCAGGTGCAGGAGAGGCAAAGAATTTTCATTCTAAGTAATCATTCAAGCAAAAGAGACAAAACAGTGGGCCCTCAAGTGAGACTTCAGCAGCATATAAGTCATGTGGCAGTCTTCCACAGAGTCACAAAATGTCTCCATGAGACAGAAAATGAGTGTTCATAGTTTTCTCTCAAGCAAGTCTCTTCTTTATTTTTATATTTTTTAATATTTTATGCTAATATAATTCTTCTCTGAGCCAACTTCTTCTCCCAAAAGCAGCAGGATTACTATTCTATTTTCAGGAATGAGGGGAACTGAGCTTCAAAGTATAGTGCCTCAAAGCCATGCACTATAAAAACCTCCACCAGTATCAGTGGAAGAACTGGTGGGGATGAACTAATTCCACTGTAAGAATCTTCCATCACTGCAGTCTTGACACAAAATGCAGAACCTGGTTTGGCCTTGGAGTCTCACAGAGCAGACAGCTTAAAGGATTCTTGGACTTGAAAACTCTATCATCATATGGCCAGTTGCATTTGGGGTTTTTTTGTTGCTTTGTTGGTTTTTTAGCTTTGATTTCATACCACTGGTGATTCAGCTAACAAAGAGCTCTGTATCTCCTGCATTTGGCCTTTTCTTTGTCATTGTTCCAATTGCAGTCTGTAGACAGAATAGGAAAGATAGGCCCTCACAAATACAGTAAGAAATTTTGTTAGTCTGCAGCCATTTTCCAACAGAAATATTTATTTCAAAGATATCCAGCTGAGACTGCAAAGGGAAGAAACTGATTACATTGGGTCCCTCCACCTGGTTTCCCAGTATTGTTAGAGTTCTATTTAATTCCAATCAACCTGCATAATTGACATCAACCCAAGAATCATTGCACCATATGTCAACTTCACACTTCTAACTTTTAGATTTACTTCCCTTTGATATTTTAAGGCTTTTGGCTAAGATTTTTAAAACTCACCTTCCCTAACCTCCCAGCTATAATTAAATGGCCTGGTTTTATAAAACTGCTGAGTGTGTCACACCATCACAGAGGCCTGAATGGTACTTAGTGTTTCTTGGTTTCAGTCTCACACGTCACAAGTTAATCTTCAGAAAGTCTTAACTGCATTTTCTTGCAACACTCACATCAACCACCAAGGAAAAATATTCCTATGCTCCCAGCATAACAGGAAGATGAGAAAGGTTTTTTTTGTCCCATCATCATTGTATTCTCTTGTGTCTTTGCAAATGAATATTACACCTCTCCAACTAATATGACCATACATCATTTCTTCTCACCTCTTTGCACCCTCCTGTGTTCTAAGCCTTTTATTTTAATTGACTTAAGAAAAGGTTTTATCAAAGAGGACAGCACACTGGCTAGCAATTAAAATCTATCAACATCATTTTTGCAACCTCCCTTGAAATCCTAGCCTGTCCTTGTCATCTTTTGCAGAAAATGGTAAAATAGTCTCTAAAAACAACACAAAGACAAGGAAAAATATACATAGATGTATCAAAGGGATGACTTAAACTTTTAAATTTTTTTTTGTGTTAAAATTTTCCTTCACTTTCATTGATAAAACTAGCCTAAAATGTCTTATCCAAAACATCCGTCTAAAGATGCTTAGTAAAAACCCCTAGTGGTACAAACACTGGATTTTTTTCCCCCATTCTACCAGGATTTGCACCAACAAATAGCAATGTTGACATCATCTGCATTTTAGGGTGGGTTTTTAGGTCACTCTTGAGTCTAATCTGGGGTCTAAAGCACAAGAAAATTTAGTTCAGCTTCTTTCTTATCCCCAGACTTCTGGGAAACTGTTGCAGAAATCACTCAGGCTGTGTCTTGACTGTCTGCTTGTACAAACAATGATGTAAAAACTACTCCAATGTTTAAACATTTGCCCAACCCCTCAGTTTATCTACATCTTTGGTGAACTGTCTTCTGCTACTGAAGTTCATGAAATTTCCCTAAATATACACTTAGGCAGTTTTGCTGACATAGCCCTGTAGTGTACAGAGCATTCCCATCTCTATGGTGATGTTAAAAATATCTGAAGCTATATAATAATGTATATTTTATACTCATGGACCAAGTCAATATTTTCTTTCTTAAATCCCAGGCAATCATGTTCTGCCTTTGTTGAAGAATCCATGTGGCTCTGTGTGCCCAAATTGAAACCATTAATCTCTCCTGTTTGTCACCTCCAGATTAAAGTAGTTTTGCAACCAGAGACAGTGTAGTGTGCTCCTGATGCTGGAACAAAGCTCTCTCTCAGGAGCCTCTACTTACGCACAAAGGGTGAAAATTGAATGTTTTATGAAGAGCATCACAAGTAAGGAGGAAATTGTGTATTCCTTCAGGCTTTGATCCTGCCTAACTGAACTGCATTTCACTATTGACTTTAACAGGAGCTATTTTGTGCTACTAAAAGCATGCAAGTAGGTATTTAATATACTGTTAGCATCAGAAACTTATTTGTCTTAAGTTACACCAGCTTTTTCAAGATTCTGTGATTATCACAACAAAGACCATATGTTTGCAACTGTCTAAAAATTATCTGATTATGAAATTCTGTTTTGTTTTGTTGGGTTTTTTTTCCTTAGCAAATGTCTGCTTTTAAAGGCATTTCCTATTTTGTGAAAAATATTTGGGAGAAAGGACATTTTTTTCTTTGGCAATTTTTAAATATTTTTGTAGAGAGTGTTGAAAACAAGTTTGTCATCATATAGCCTGACCTACTGAGGTGTTTGAAGTTACCTTTAATGACTACAAAAACAGCTAAAGCACAGTAAAAATGTAAAATTACCATTAATATGTTGTGCTTTGTCTAACTTAGCAATTAATGAAATGCAATAGGAGCACAGAGAAGAGAAAGCTGGTATTCAGGACTCAGTAGACACACTGGAAAAGTTTTGGGGCTTGATTTTGGAAAAACTTTTGTCTGATCTGATGAACTGAAAACCTCAGCACCTGGAAAGTATTTTTCAGTATAGAGTCACTTAGAAGAAATTAGTTTTGCCTACTGCACTATTTTATCTATACTGCAGCAGAGGGAATGAGCAGGGGATTAATTTCAAAAGTGTAAACTAAACACTCAGGCCAACACATGCAATCCGAGTGCAATTTAGGGATTAGAATGTCAGTCAAACACTTTAAAAAAAAAAAAAAAAGGAAGTAGTGTCCATCAGCACTCACAGAATTTTTTATTTTTCCCAAGACAACCAGTTTTCTTCATCATTAGCTTTCTCTTCTATTTACTACAGTATGGTATTTGCCAAGGCAGTTTTCCATTTTTACCTGAGGTAGGTCAAAAGATACAAAGGTTAAAAAAGGCAGGTTGTTAAACTAAATTAAAGATGTTTTAAAAATATTATATCTCCATCTGTTGAATAAGCTATTGAATATAATCAGAGACTAAAGATTTTGTGTGAAAAATTTCAATTTAAGTTTTACATGCATTAATTAAAAATAAATCAGCAAACATGCAGAATCTGCTGTATGGCAATAAACACATAAGAATCACTTCTTTGTCATTTAGATGAGTAAAATTATTTTGCCTTGAGTAACATACAGCATGAGCAAGGAAGACACTCTCTCTTATTAGTCTGGATCAAGATTATTTCTTTTTACTTTTTCATAGCTGTCATCAAGACTAATCCTTCCAGAAACTGTGTGAAATCAAGATTTTCCAATTTTTATTTCAAAGGTAAAAAAAAATCCCAAATCAAACAAAGTGCTGTTTCAAATGAGTAAATTTGTGTTGTCTTTGTCATCCAGCATGTTCACACATGAACATTTGTCACTCTGATCTGGGTAAAAAAGTCACCTTTAGACCTAAGTACTTATGTTACAGTATCTTATTTATTATTTTAAGATGAGAAACCTGCCACAGCTCCTGTGCTGAAGGGCTGGCTTGGTGGTTTGTCAAAAACACTAAAAAAGAATTTCCAAAACTGAACCAGTCACAGATTTTAAATAGATATAATTTCTTACTGAGGTCAGCCTGTGCATGCAGGGGCCTGAAACAGCAGGAATTTGTTATTTCCACTTGCATTCTAGGATGTGTATAGCACAGAACTGCTCCTGCCAGGGAAATCTCTGGGTAGCCAGCACTGTGTAATGCCTCACCCAGCCAAACCCAAACTCAGCTGTCACACCTTGCAGAACAGGCATTCCTGCTGAGAAACTCTTTTCCTTCATGCAGTCAGGAATGCCTTTAAAGGCATTTAGATTACCATAGAAAGACCTAATTAAAATCTTTTTGTCAGAGACCCTTTCTACCAGGCCAGCATTTTCCTTCGTTCTTCACCAAGACATAATGTCTGCCTCTCCCTTTCTTCAAAATGAGAAATTGTAACTTAATCAATCTTCAGAAGATCCTCCAAACTTTGAACTCCCTGTATGTCTAATCTCTAAGTCCTTACATACTAGTTTTATCAAATCCTCAAAGCAAACTTTACCACAGCAGAGTACTCTTTCGCTGTGCCCTTACTGACATTTTTTCATGTTACACTGAATAAAATCAGGTCCTAATCAGGTGATCTGAGGTTGCTCTTTATCTCCCAGCTACAGTAATCTCCTTATCAATCTGTATCAAATCCAAATATCTCAGAGTTAACTAGGGCAGGAAGTTAGATTCTTAAAATGGAAACAGAACACCCTCAGCTCTCACTTTCCTTAACAATTAATCCCAGCTCCTACTCCATCTGCTGTCACTTGGAATTTGGTTTTAATGAGGCACTGAAACTCTGTTCTACTCTGATACATGATATCTACTCAGGAATCACAAACAGATGCTTCACTTAAAAAAAAAAAGCACAAAACTACTTTGTGCATTTCTGCTGAATAACCAATAAATGAATGTAGTACTGACCCTCTGCGGGTTCTTTGCCATAAAAGTGTCTCCGTATTAGAATGTGCCTATATTTAAATTAAAGAGGCTTTTGCCACAAAGACAATAGCATGAACTCAGCACAGTGATGTTGTGGGGATAAACATTGGCATTAACTTTCCCATGAAGAGCACAACTGCTGCCTTACAAGAGTCGGTGACAGGCTGGTGCTTTTCAGAGCAAAGCTGAACTTCAAATCATGGGGCTGCTCTCCTACAGTTGTGCTGAATGAACATTTGCCTTCTCAGACAGCAAGCCAGAAACACCAGCAGTCTGAACATTGGTTTGAAATGGACACAGAGGGACTGAGTTTTCTAAGACAGCCTGGAAAGAGAAGAAATATTAATGGCAAAATAAATGAGTTTTGTACAGCCTTTTTAGCAATATTACTCACTTCACAAATTTTTCTGATACAATGCTAGGAAATGAGTACTGATCCTTTGCCCAGAAAGTTTTACTTGATTGCAGCAGCAGAGATTGCAGTACTTTGTGTGCTATGTAGTATATATATGTAATATGTGGTATATGAAATGAGAAAGGAATAGCACTGAGTTTTCTTTTAATCTACAACACAGGAGTGTCAGAACACTTGTGAGTAATGCAACTTTTCTTAAATCTTTACCATTTAAATATTTCAGTATCTTTAAAAATATTTGAAATATATTTTTGGCAAAGTATTTCACTGCACTATGCTTTGGCATCTGGACTTCTGCTAAAGACCTCACTATAAGTCAATAAATTGTTTATAAATTAAATTACTTATTTAATGCTAAACATTATTATGGTTTCAAGTCTGTGATTTCAATCTTTTAGGGAACTAAGCGTTAATGGCATTGAAAAAAGTTCTCTTTCCTGTGGGACAGAATACTATAATATCCTTGACATAAAAATGCTTGTATTTAACAGCCCCTGAGAGAATCTTACTCCCTTCACAGCATCTGCAAGGGAGCAATTAGTATCTGTGAGAATTTCACATGACACAGAAAGAAATGATCTTTTATTGGCAGCTCCTAGGTCACTGGTGTAGGGTCCTGGAAGAGACCCCTGCAGCAGAGATCAGATGGACTGGGGGCAAAGGGACAAGATAAACCCATTTGCCACATGGCTACACAGTTTCTCCTATTTTTTTTCATACTTGTATCACCCACACATACAGTTGACAGAGAAAGGAACCAATATCTGCAATGGAAGAAGGTATGCTACTGAATTTCCAAGGACAGATGCAAGGTGTTGACATGAGAAACAAAGGCTTAAATGAGCATTTTTAGATCACAGACTGAATCAAATAATTCTAGATGATTAAGACATCTGGGAAAAAGGACACACAGGAAAAGCAGCACAGATAATGACTGCACAGAATTTGTTTCAAATAATATTCAGAGTAAACTCTTGCTCAGAGAAATGAAACTGATCTTGGTGTACTTAGAGTAATAACTGCAAATGATGCATTTAAAGAGCTGCTGTAAGAGACTCAGAAACTGCCTCAGCATTCAGAGCCCACAAAAAGATGGATAAGGCTGAGCAGGAGCAATACTACCAAGGGCAACCCCACTGAGTCTCATCCCACTGCTTAGGATGAGTAACTTGGTGTCTGCAGGGGCTCACTGGGGGGAGAACCACAAATCCCAGCAGCAGCTGATGTGTGCCTGAGGAGGCACATCACACATTTGTGCTGGGAACCCACCTCAGTGTGCCAGGAGAGCCCCTGAGCAGCCAACAGGCTCAGAGACACTGATGAGCCCCCAGAGGAATTCCAGGAAAGCAGATAGGAAAATTTATGTGCAATACCAAGTACTCTTGGCTTGTTTCACACCTTTTTTCCACAATTCAGTGTTTGGTGTTTATTTGTTTACATTCCTTCTAAAAAGTGAAGAAAGCATGAGAGCATTAGAGGTGTTCAGGGAGAAGCTTACCCATCTCTATCAAATTATGCAGGTCAGTTGTTGCTCCAGATTAAACATTAATAGAATAAATAATGTCTTTCAGCAAAGACTTGGGTTACCTTAGTACTTGCTGAACTCATGGCAGACTTCCCCAGTCCCTCATCTGGGTATAACCATGGCAGAAAACAAAAATAGTTAAAAGGGGGATGTGAAAAGCACAAGATTATATTATTTAATATAGGCTAGATAACTACCTTTGGTGGTCAAGAAGTTGTAGCTGAGGGTGATTTATAATGATTTGATTAGATGGACTCAAGGGAAAGCAGATCTTCTGTCAGACTTGGAGACAAATATAACAGTCTCTCTGACCCTAGCCCAGCTGTGGAATGACTGACAGTCACATGGCTGACTAGAAATGGTCCTATTAAAGCTTTCTAATACCTGGTTTCAAGCTTATTCTCTGATTTCCATCCACCAATTACTGCAGAAAGGCTATAAAGTAAGTAATATATATGTAAACAAAGACAGTAATATATATGTAAAAATTGAAAAACCCAGGCTAAGTATATTAGGCCAAATCCTGTAGTCATTATTCTTCTTCCCCTCCTCCCCACATACATATTTAGGTAACTGACTTGCTTAAGCATTTTTAAATAATTAAACATCTTTAGCATTCAGGTAACTCTCAGGCTAATTCAGACAAAAGATAAATTTCCAGGCTTTCACAGGAAGCTACTAGCTTGTTCTGCTTGTGCCTGTGCTACAGAAAGCCACAGGAATGTCTCCAACTTGACCCAGTGCTCACTGCATAAATGAAGTGGCACATATTCATGCCAGCTCCCCCTGCTTGGGGCTGTGCAGATATACCCAAATTCTCTTTTAAGTTGGTGTGTACATCTTCACTCCATACAGCTAATTTGGATCATTTGGAATTAATTTCAGCTTTGCATGGCAAAGTGCAACTTAATCATCAGGAAGCAGTGGATTTCAAAAAGACTGCTCAAAGAATCATCTCTTAGTTGATGCTGAGCAAGGGCTTCAGCCATGAAATGGAAATTTCTGTTCGCAAAAAATTCTCCTGAGTGCCACAGTATAAAAACTGACCAAAAAAACTGGACATAAACATACAGCAACTGTGAGCAAAAAAATTCTTCAACTGCTATTTTAGTCTGATGGAACACAAACAATTTAAACAGCCTAAAGATCTGTTCCTAAATGCACATGTCTGTACTGACATCTTAACCCACAAATCATTGTATGAATACCACACATTATTGTATAATAATAAAGAAAATGGGCCTACTATTTATTTATTTATTTACTATTAATGAGACAGGACCGAGGCCTTGATAAGAAGATGGAAACAACATCCTTTTGAAAGTTCATAAGTCATTTCAGATAATACTTGCATAAACCCAAATGACAGGATGACGAGGAGTAGTGATGTTACACTCATGGGGACTGTGTTTTGAGTAATGGCAAGGGCAGCAAAGACATATTTAAAATTAATGTGCACAGGAAGATGCTGAAGAATTGCAAAGAGTACATAATTTTAAACTAGAGATAACAGTTGTGAACTGTGTACCCTTAATGTTGCATCTATACCAAAATAATATAAAGAGAATGTATTAAGTTTATATATTGATAACAGAATGCATTTTCAATAATTAATCAGGAAGTTATTTCAATTTTCATAATAAAAAGAGAGTCAAGTGATCTTGACTAAGTCAGCACAGATGTGTTGGTTAAAATGAGCACATACCTAGACCCAAGTGAGCTGCACCAACCATGTCTGCTGTCCAGCCAGGGCCAGGAGCTGTGAAAAATGGTTAACAGCATTGCAGGTCTCCAGAGGGAGTGAAATGTGGAAGGGACATAATGGGGCAGACAGAGGAAACACTGATAGAGAGGAAACTCTGATTTGTGGAAGGGGAAGATGGAGCAGCAGGTAAGTACTTGGAATCTCATAAGGAATCCAGTAACATGTTTCCTCCATGAATAGTGATCTAAGCATTCAGGCAACTAAAGGATCAAAGTACAGACTGAACTCTCATTTTTGTAGAAAAGTATCACTTTCAAGTCCACACAAGCTTTCAGTAGCTATATCAATGCAAATTATTGTGTCTATTAATGAATATAGGACTCCTGCATGTCCCAGGTAATCAGTATGGCACCATTCACAAGCACTAAATCTATTCAGAATCACAGAATTGTTTAGGTTGGAAAAGACCTTTAAGATCATGAAGTTAAACTAATAACACAGCACTGCCAAGTCCACCAGCAAAGAAACCATGCTCTTAAGTGTCACATCTACACATCTTTAAAATACCTTCATACTCCACCACTTCCCTGAGCAGCATGTCCCTGACAACCCTTTCTGTGCAGAAATTTTCCCTAATATCTGATCTAAACCTCCTCTGGTGCAACTTTGATGCCTCCTGTCACTTGTTACCCAGGAGAAGAGGCCATCCCCCACCTGGCTACAAACTCCTTTCAGGTAGGTGTAGAGAGTGATAAGGTCCCCCCAAGTCACCTTTCTCCAGACTAGTTAATACATAAATCAATCTCCCATTAAAATAACATCTTAGCTTTTAATACATTTATTTGTATTGGGTAAAAATGTGTCAACTCTTCCTTCTTGATGTAAAAGGATTCAGTGCTTAGTGCAATGCCCTGGGATTTAGACCAGATTTTGATACCCTGTTTTGCTACAGACTGTGTATGACTTTGGACTTAATCTCTCTGTACCTCAGTAAAGGATAAAGCTGCTGTATTTCAAGGGCATGGGGAAGCAGGCTAGGTTAAGACTGGGGAGATCTTGAATACAATCAAAGCAAGCATTACACAGCTCAGAGAGGCAGGTAAATGGTTTATACAAATTGGCTGACTCAGCAACATTGCACAACCCAAGTCCTGGCTAAGTCCAAGTGAGGGACCAGAACCAATGAGAAACCCAGCCTTCTAAAGTAAACAGGAAATATAAATAAATATGGTATTTCAGCTAAAAAATATAATAGTTACATTAAGACTAATTTAAAATAGTTTATTTAAAAACTATTATGATATATATTTCTACTCAGTTTGCTGGCTTCAGTTTTTTCTGGTAAGGCAACAGAATAGATTATATGTCAGTGACCATTGTGCAAAAAATGAGAGATGTGCATTTGTCACCAGAAATGGTTCTATTGACTTTATTGAGTGCTTCAAGATCAATGTACTGTATTTGAAATTTAACACTCCTAAAAATTAGCATAGAGGGTTTTTTCTATCTAAATAAAACTAAGAAAAAAAAAGCACGACATTTAAATAAAATTTATTTACTGTTGAGATGAAACTTTAAATGTTCATTTTTATTGAACCTATCTTGCATTCTGCATTGTAAGTTATTGCAACATCCTAGTTCATCCTCATCTCTGAATTGAACATCAGGATGCCTCTCTGCACTGTTAAATAATACAGACTGAACCAACTGGAGAGAAAACAAAAATCATACAGCAAGAAGAGTGCTTTCATTTGCTTTTCCAATCACTGACACAGTGTAAAAGCAGGTACTGGAGCTTTTGTTTCAGTGAGGAAAGTCAATTTAACAGTGTCCCCAGTTCAGCACAACCTTTCATCCGAGTTTGTGCTATTAAGTCAATTGTTACCCTCCTGGCCAATACAGCATTCCAGTTACAATGCAGTTCCAGATCATGCTTTAAAAGCTTTGGTTCAACAGGGACACAGTTTTCTAGTATCAACCACTCCTGATCAACACTGTGATTTTTCCCTATTAATTCTATATTTTGGAGATTAGCAAAACATTACTCATCTCAGTCACTATCTTCAGCATTAGCTAGGCAGTCTAATAAAATTTTGAATTAAAATATGTGGTGGACTTAACAGACAAAATAGTGAATGAAAAGAAGCAGGGGTAATAGAATAGGATGGAATAAAAAGACAGTATCTAAAATAAATAGCTGCTAAATTCACAAGGCAGGAATGTGAGGAACACAACACCTCAAGCAGAAAAGGCTGACTGTCTTTCAACGGTAGAACACGTGAGAATTTGGGGTAGAAATGTGACTCAATGACATTAGGACTTTGGCTTTAGAAGTTCTATCAGAATGGGTAGCAACTGAAAAGGCAAGAGGAAGGCTGGTGATGTTAATTGTGCATACACAGCTGAAAAGGGCTGACAAGAAAAGACTCTCATTCTGTTTTTCCTCTTCACTTTGCCCTGGACTTTAATAACCTAAGACAATATGCAATACTGAGGTTTTCCAGAGTGAAAAATATTTTGCAGCTGTACAGGACACAGAACATGAGAAATGTCAAGTATATCAAACAGAGTACTTAACTGAAATACAAAAAAAAAAAAAAAAAAGGGGTTTATTTTGTAATTTAGTTCACCATCCCACCACTTATCCTATGTTTGTATGACAAGGAACACAGGTTACAGTCTTAGTTATACCTCCAAAATTTTCCTGTGGTCTGGAATTGGCCCAGTGAGTACTCTCTCGCTCAGAAAAAAAAAAAAAAAAAAAAANAAAAAAAAAGAAGAAAAAAGTAAACTCCATTTACAATAAAGACTTTAATCCTGGAGAAGAGAGGTTTTAGGTCTTTTCAAAAATGTTCACCTTATATATGGCTTTAAATAGCTTTGGAAATTTGATTCCAAAAGCTAAGAGAGAACTAAGATGTTGCTTGCTAGATAGATTCTTGTGCAAACTTTATAGTGTAGAAGATGGATTCCTGGGTAAGACTATACATAAGTGGAGAAGGAAACCAGGAATAACAAGATCTGGGATGCACTGACTGGTAACAAGTTCCTAACAAAGTGTTTTTAACATCTAACTAAGTGGTGGGACTCCTTCCCATGGAATACTGCTAGGAGAAAAAGTTTATATGGGTTCAAGAGAGCCTTGACAACTTAAAATCTATCAAGGTTCACTGAACAAATAGAAATCAATTCTGCTTTAGGAAATCCTTGAGCAAGAAATGATGAAAGCCCTGGAGAGAACCAGTCTGCCCCCATCTCTTCCCCAAGGTATCTGCTTTCAGCTGCTGGCTCATTTTTTATGAATCTTCCTTTTCTGACAATAAGCATATTTTTATCCTATCCACAAACAAGTTTCCTTTCTCTAAGCATAAGAAAAAACACAACAATCTGGCTATTTGACTTCACTAGCTGTGCTCTACTGTATGCCTGCAAAACACATGAGGAGGTAACTTTGCAAATAAGAATGAAGCCAAATTTTAGGACATTATACCTTACAGTAATTTGAATGCTGTAACTTATTTTCTCAGAGGATGTCCATGCCACACTGTCAGCATGTGTGGGGGTACCACACAGGCACAATGTGCACAAGCTCTGTCCTGCCACGACCCAGCAACAGCAAAACCACTTTTGGCAGCAGTAGCCACTGTCATCTCATAATTAGAAGGTCTGAAAAAGGCCTAAAATAAAATTTTAATTATGGTGCCCACTTTAATACCTCATTAAGGACAGAGGTATTAGCCAGATCCAACTGTCACACATCACCAGGACTGAAAAAGGCATGATGTGTCTGGATAAAATCTTAGAGTGCACAAAGAGAGCTCTAAGTGCTCTGGCAAAGGAAGGACATTTCAGTTAGTTGTTTAACTTGTGTTAGCTAACTAGACACTGCTTCTCTCTGATTTAAAGATACTTTCAGAAGAAGAAAGAAAGGAAATCCACAACTGCAACTAAGTGGCATGGAAGTAACCAACATCAGCTCTCTCTATGGGATCCCAGGTGTTGCGTTTGTCACAGCTGGTGTTAAGGGAAGGCTCTCAGCTGAAAACACATCACCGTAGGGTTTCTGTAGGTGACCAAACAAAATGAATGGGAATTCCAGCCTAGGCAACATCTGTTCCTTTATTCTCACCCTCTTCCCCAAGAAGTCCTTCAGCATCTGGGCTCAGCCAGATGTGCTTTCCCATCTGAGCCAACCCACCTGAAGATTTCCAATTCCAGCTGTTTGCTGTTTGTGGAGGGACAAATGCCTCCAGCACAAGACTGAACTTCATATGAAAAATGTTTACATTGACTGTCTCAGCCATGAATTCTTGAAACTCTGGGGAACAGAAGGAGGCTCCACTCTTCCTCCTTTTCTCTCAATTTTGAAAAATAGCTTAATGCATCACATTTTCTTCTTCAAATGCATCTCTAAGAATTCTACTAAAAACTCGGTTTTCTCCCTTTTAATTATTACATGAGCAACATATATACAAGACAATCCAGAACTAGGGCTCACCCTGAATATTATTTCACCTATTTTGTTGAAAATGCTCCATACAAACACCAGTTTGAGAAAGACAAGCAATTACAATACTTGTAATTTTTTTCTGATATAGGTCATTTAGCAGTATATAAAGCCTTCCACCCTGAAGGAAGCTGTTAATGTTCTCACCACAAATCATAATGTTTCTGGCTTTAACTATGCTTTACTGAAGAATTAAACGTGCACTATGGAATTAAATATATATATGATTTATGAAACATAATCATCAGAACTGAGAAACAAGGATTCACATGTAAATTTTGTCCTTCCTAACACAGATGTGCATGATTTTCTTTTAGTGCTTCTGCCTCAACACAACTTCATCTCTTTTTCCACCAGACTCTGCTTCTGTTCCTGGACAGATTCTTGTTTCCATTGTTTCTTCTTTTAAATCTTTTTCCTCTCCCTCCTCACCTCCTTTAAAATGAGTAGGAAAGAAACTTCTACCCAACTCAGTCCACTAGCCTCAAATCCTTCATCATTTCACTGTGGCTTGGGGACTACATGAATAATGAGAGTCCCTGCCACCAAAAACCTGACCAACACTGTATCATCACCTCCTGTCACATGACAGTTATGAGCACTCCTGAAGGAGACAGGCAGCCAAGCCAGCATGGAATCCTTTCTTTCCAGCTAAATCCTTTGTTTCCAACCACAGGAAATTTCAAAACTTCTCTGCAGAGAGAAGATCTGTATCACCTCAGTGGGAAAACTTTGTGTTTGGGGCACTGGTGGGTGAGGTCTGGCAGGGCCCCCCCTTCCCACATCAGATGCAGACTGTGAAAGAGGCACGAGCCTTCCCACCAGCTGCCTGTGACATGGCTCTGTTCACTGGTGCAGATTGCTAAAGGTCAGAACGTGGAAAAAATCTGATTTTCTGGAAGTTAGGAATTGTCTTTTGGATTGCATATCCCAAACACAAGTGTTATGGCCTGGATTATCTTCAAGTCCACCATATAAGCAGGCAGAGCTTGCACTCTTTCAGGTTACCAACAAGTAGACAGAACAAAGGAAAGTTTAAAAAAATTAAAAAATTGAAATCCAAAAGCCATAACTCACTAATTAAATATGTGATTGACAAGGCACTGAAATCCTCTGAGGACCAGACCCTAACTGAACTTCAACTGAATCAGGGGAAGCCTCTGTTGAAATTGGAGTGTAATCATCCTCAGACTTCTTTAGATCACAAGTACCTGCAAGCTGGAGGTCTCAATTTCCAGCTGTTTGATAAATATGAAAATTAGTAAAAATCCAGGTGCAAAATGCTAAGAAGCAATTGCTGCTAAAATCACAGCTCTGGTACTGAATTAGTGCATTTGGAAACCATCTGTGCTCTTACAGATCTGATTACAGGTGGCAATTTTGCTGATAGTGGCATATGATTATCAGTGGCAGCAAAAAAGGCTGTTTTAACTCTGAACTGTTCTGTGGATGAATTTGCAATCAAGCTGTCTGGGCACAGCCACAGCACACCAAAAAAGAGAGAATAGACAATATCTACGGCCTACTAGTAAGAAGTGGATGAAGGAGGTGTGGTTCTAAAACACCAGGCACTGATTCATGCCCTTTTCCTAAGGTTTGCACCTTTCCTCAGCTCCAGGCAGTCACACAGTATCCCATTTCTGCACGATTCCATCACATGGGTTTGGCAAAGGGAAAAAAATTCCATGTTTGCTTTTCATGAAGAAAATAGGGTTCTCATCTTAAACTACAACTGTTCCTTCCTGCTTTTATGTGCAGGGATATTGGAAAGAGATTTCTACACTTTTCCAAAGGTTTTAGACTCAAGCACTTCCAAAACAAAATATGATGCGGAGAACAGAATCACTTTTCAAATAAAAGTACTCCAAGGAAAAAAGCATCAATGCCTATGTGCTTATTGCACTTGGGTAGCTCATGACATTTTGGGAGGGAGGAATTCCTGCTGGAATGACTGTGCTCAGCCAGGGCTGCAGGGTACAGACCTGCCTGCCTGCCCAGGGTGCTGAAGTGAAGCAGCTCTGAAGCTTTGCCTCTGATACACGAGTCTTATCAAAAGCTAGTAACAAACTGTACAAATGCACGAGATCCAGTAGTCCCAGGGCAGTGGCAAAACCTCAGCATTAACCATTGTCACCTCATTGCACTAAGAAAACAGTTTCTCTCTGGTTAGCCAAGATGAAATTATGATTATAATGATCCTCTTAATGTTTAGAGTACTTCACTGTTCCAGAGTGAGAATCCTGAGGTGGAACTTGCTTAATTTATGCCCAAGATTGCATGACCTGGATCCCACAATAGCCTGGAGTCACTTGCAGACTTCCACTCCTCCAGCATGGTCAGGCCCAGAGGAACAGTGATAATCCCAGTCTCATGACAGCTAACTTGCTTTCTGCTCCAACAAGCAAGGTTTGGTTTAGTAAATTAAATAGTACCGATATATACAGAATAATGAAAGTCTTTCTCCTCTCTTACTGATTTCTGGGAAAAAAAAACAAAACAAAACAAGAATATTCGACCCACATCCCAATGCACCTAGGAATTAAGGCTTCTTAGTGGATCTTAAAAAAACCAGAAAGATTAACAACATGTTTGTAAATGTAATAATATATGTCCATATGGAAGGAAAAGCTAAACTGTCCTTTTTTGTGAAAGAAATTCAACAGATTGCCTAGAAATAGGCAGCTCCCGTTCCCCTTACTGAGGGAAGCAAATGCCATCCAGATGGAAATTATTAAATGGATCAAACAGCTACATTTTATTCCCAAATGATCTTTGTTCTACTTATCACTCATTACACCAGGAAAATTATTTTTCCTATAGCCCAAATATAGTAAAAATAATATTATTTATTGCACGCTCGTTCAAAATACTTTGTATTGAAGGTTTCCCTGATGAGATATCGATCTTGACATACAAAAGGGGTGAGAAGAAAAGAATCCTTCCTAATGAGAACATTCCTTTAAGATCTGTGAAATCTTTTAATTCCCATTAAGCCCACACTGTCCTGGCAGCAGTTGCATCTGCAGCCACTTTCTGATGCCCAGGGTGATGAAACTCCCCTTCTGCAGCCCTGTCACTTGCCAGGTTTTAAAAAGGGGAATGATATAAGTCCCAGTGAAACCACACTGAGGTTCTTCTAGTTCCATTTATACTGTCCAAAGGGTAAATACTTCCACTGTAAATTTGCATTGAATAAAACTGAAATTTAAAAATCACAAAGAATCCTTCTCTTTGACCCTAAGTGATTATGTAGGGCATGTATAATAAAATTCAATATTTTAGGGGGCAGTTTCAAGGACATAAGAGGCATTCATTACCACCTAAAAGAAAGGCAATGAAATCTGAACTCTTTTTTTCTAATGACTTTGAAAAATTTCTTTAGCATTTTATGTGGTAAAAATAATATTTGTTTAAGCATGTCCTCCTATAAATTTATGATTATATATATGGATAATTACCCTATTCTTTTATATAAGCTCTAGCTATTTAATTATAATATAATCTTTTTTTAGCCTGAAAACCGACAGCAGCACAAGTACAATCTTATATGAGGACATAAAATGTTTAACAGCTGTGGCTGACTGACAGGACTAGATCAAGAGCATCTAATCCAACTGGGCCATGTAACACTACCTTTTATTTCACATTAATCATTGAACACGAGTTCAGCTGTGTCATAGATCGATCAAGTGGGCCTATAAATTAGGCAATAAATTAGAAGTTGATTTTTTTAATGGTGTGGTCACTAACAGATAACACTGGGTTCAGGTGCAGCAATCCAAAAACACAAAGGATCCCACAGCTCCATGAGTACTGATAATCAAGGAGGACTTTAACGAGCAGTGTCAGATATTCTGTACAACTCAGTGACTTGGTAATTAGTCCCAAAACAGTCATTCTGAAATGGGAAGAAGCCCCCAGTATTAAGCTTCCAGAGTATGCAGCTGAGACATACAAAATAATGTATTGCTACAACCTCTGTTCAACTGAGAACTCAAAAGTAGTAATTCATAATAAGTTGTATATTATGACATTTCTAATAAAACTTACAGACAGGACAACCTCTTCTAAGAGAAAAGCTAGGCTGGAATAATAAAAAAATGAATGCTTTTACATTTTAAAAGGGTCACATTAATCCATAACAGAAGTTATTACTCCTAATAATACTGCTAAGGCAATTGTCTTATTCATAACCTATTTATCTATACATTTTACAGGGTAGCCCAGTACTGCAGATGTTTCTTTCAAAACAGACAAGGAGTGTTTGCTTTCATGCTAGGGTTTAAAATTTTTTTCCCCAAGGACGACTATTAAATTGAAGCAAAGTCTTCTTTACAAAATGGTTTATTAAAGTGAAAGATGTGTCTTGACAATAGCATTATTCTTTCCCCAGTATCCAGTTTGCCAGTGCAGAGAGCAGTACTCATTTTTAGCTGATCTGTCATCTTCTTTGGACTTGCAGGAGTCTGAGCAATCTCTTTTCATTTAGGAGCAGCAAAAACCACTTCCCTCCTGTGCACTCTCCAAAACTCCCAAGGAAGCACACCAACAAGGAATAGCTTTAATATCACCTTACTCAGGACACAGAAATTAAGAAGAATAACACAAAAGAGGTCAGAAGCCCTCTAAAGGAAACACTTGTGCTTAGGTGATTTCCCAGGAGAACAGCAGTGCTGCAGCCTCTAATCCACTGCAGAGAACTCCCCCCAGCTCAGGCTGACTCCATGCTTGAATACACTATTTTATAAGCTGCTGTCTGTGCTGCATTGTCCTCTTTTAAACTACCCAAGAGGAAGCATGCACAAGTGGAGTGCAGAGTTCACAAATAAAGAATGATGAATCTGGCTTATTACCATGCAAAAGCTCCTGAGTGTTAGCACCACACCTGGCATGTGCTCAATACCTCACTTGATGAATGCTGCCTCTGATCTTCTGGGGCCTTGTGAGAATCTGTCAGGTCAACAAGGCTTCAGGTATGCATGTTCATTTTATTTCCTGTTTAATCTAGTTATAAACTGGTACCTGAACATTTTACAGTGAATCCAGAGTTTGTGACTGTAAATTAAGACAAAACTATACAGTTAGTCCAAGCTGAAAGTACAGAGGGAAAGTCCTCAGGCAGAACATTAAAAAAAAAAAAAAAAACAAAAAAAAAAAAAAAAAAAAAAAAAAAAGAAACAAAAAAAAAAGAAAAAAAAAAAAGAAAAAAAAACAACCAGATAGAGCAACACAAAAGAGAGGTTCCCAAGTATTAATGTCCTTTTTCTCTTCTATAAAGACTACTCTGGTGTTCAGAGCAGTCACCTAGGACTCAGGAGGAAGATTGCAAGCCTTTGTCCTGCTAAGCACAACCAGGTCACCACAACCAAGCATCACATGACCTTGGTCACTTCACTGCTGAAGTACTTTGGGTGGGAATCAGCCCCCCTTTTCCTGCAGATTTGACATCTGAGGTTCCATTCCACTCATCTTTACAGTCAGTGAGTTGAAAAGGCACCTCTAGAGTGCAGATCATCTTGCCTATTTTATTTATGATGAGATTAATCCTGTCCTGTAGATCAAGAGATGATTTCTCTTCATGATGGCAGAGATGCCAGGAGACTAACTCAGACTTATACATGTCCCAAGGAATCCCACTCCTTGGAGCATGACTTAAACTTAGTTCTTAAACACATGGCAACCAACTCCCTGCCAGGGAGACAGACACCTGACAATCACTGCTTGAATGTCTGCAGTGTTGGCTGAGCTGTAAGCAATAAACAGCTTAATTCTGTAGCCTATTGAAGAAATCTTGTCACCAGAGAAGACCAGGAAATGTTGAATCAATTGTCTGTCCCCACGAAAAAGTCAGTGCAAACAGCAGTCTCAGAGTAATCTCTAAAGGGGACAACAGGAATTGCTGTTCTGGGAAAGATGCAGATGTCAGATATAACAGAATCACAGAATTACACAACATTTTGAGTTGAAAGGGACCCAGCAGGATCCCAGAAGTCCAACTCCTGGCCCTGCACAGGAGAGTTCCAAGAATCACACCACGTGCCCGAGATCATTGTTCAAACACTTCTTGAGCTCTGTCAGGCTGCTGCTGTGACCCCTTCCCTGGGGAGCTGTTCCAGTGCCCAACCACTCTGGGTGAAAACCCCTTTCCTGACATGCAGTCCTAACCCTCCTCTGACACAACTTCAGGCCATTCCCTGGGCTCCTGTCACTGTCACCACAAAGAGATGAGTGCCTGCCCCTCCTCTTCCCCTCACAGGGAAGCTGGAACTGCACTGAGCTCTCCCCTCAGTCTCCTCCAGGCTGCACAGACCAAGTGACCTCAGCTGCTCTCATGCAGCTTCTCCTCAAGGCCCTTCATCATCTTTTAGCCCTCTTTTGGACACTCTAATTGCTTTATATCTTTTTAATATTGTGATGCCCAAAACTGCACACAGGATGTCACCTGTTCTTGCTTCCACTGCTCATGCATCCTCCTTTTTTGCCTTATCTCCAAAGGAAAATCCCTGCTCAGCCAAGCCAGCCCTCTGCCTCATCTGATAGACTTGAGAAATTTAGGAATTGCCTGCTCCTGTGCCCTTAGGAAGTGCTGCTTAAAAACTGACCAGCACAGATGGACCCCAGCATCTGAAAAAGCTTTTTCTCAGGGAACCTTACTCACTAGTTCCCTGAGGAGTCTGAAGTCTGCTCTCCTCATGTCCAGGTCTGAAGTTTGCTGGCAGTTTTCCTCCTGTTTAAAACAAGTGATTTTAAACTCAATCACTTAATGGCTGCTGTGGCCAAGACAGCCACCAATCTCCACCTCATTCAAGACCTTGATGTTAACAAGCAGCAAATCAAGGAGGGCATCTTTCTTAGTTGCTTTTCTTATGATTTAGAGGAATCTCTTTGTTCCTCAAAGAAGAATTTATCAGTGTCATTGGCCTGGCTAGGCAGTCTATAGCAGAGTCCTACAATGATATCCATATTATTTGTTAGCAAGTAGTGTTTTTTTCTGGCTCTCCTGAGCACCATCACACAAGGTACTTTCTGTATGAACCCGATTCAATCCATGTAACAGACCATGATTCCTGTCCACACCAGCTGCAGCTTTGTTTTTTAGGTTTCAAAACCCTGAAGAGGTCATTGCCTTCCACATGCTCTCCAACACTCACTCAGGGCCAGCCACCTGCTACCCACCACTAATTCTCCAGAATTACTGCACAGCTCCTTCTGTGGTCATCTGCTCTTGAGATGCTCATTGTGACAGAAATGGTTTCTGGTGATGCTCACCAGCCACAGGAGACACACAGAGTACTTCTGCCTTGCAAAGTGATGAGACATCACATCATCTAGGAGTTATATAATGTAGAGTTATTATTTATTTCTGCCAAGCTCAGGTACTTAAAAGGAGCCTGTCTGCTCATTCATAAACAGTCATTTGCACAAGATCTACCACCCACAAAAGGTCTCTAATTAACTGTTAATTCAGGAACCACATCATATTGGTGATTATAACCAGCACAGAAAAGGCACATAAAATTGCAAGGGTGGCAGGGATGAGCAGAGCCCAGTCCTTTGCTATCCACAGAGCACCTACATTATGGAGTACACTTCCTCCTACAAATCAGCTCCTCTAAGAGACAAGAACTGCCTTGTGTCCCCAAGCAAAGCTCTCTGTGCAAACAGTCACAAATTATCAATACCTTACAGATAGGCAACCTCAGCACGAGATTTTAAAGCCCATTTACCAAAGGGACTGTCTGCAGCCAGCTGGAAATAGAGATGTGGCTGCTGAGACAGAGTCCCCAGCCCACAGATGGAAAGCAGGGAGGCAGCACTCAGCAGATGGTGGGGGCAAGGGACAGCCACGTCCTCCCTTTTTAGCTGCAGCTTTCAGTGAGGGTGAGAAAGAATCACTCACAATTTTCAGCCTTGGAGCCACATTATAAAAACCAGCAATGTGCTCCAGGTGCTTCCCCTTCAAGGAGGCTTTGCCAGCCAGCCATACACTAACAAGCCACAGCACTGCAAATTCCAAATTGTCCAAATGCAATTTATACAAGCCCAACCAAAACAAACTCCCAGCAATTCTTTACTGAAATTCCCCTTTGCTCCATGTTCTCACACCATAATCAAAAATAAAGTGATTAGGCAGAACTAGGTATCATCTTAATTTCTGAGTAATCACTGATTGAATACTCCCAGTAACCATGAAAAAAAGAACACTCTCTCCATCCTTAGATATTTGACCTGGTTCACTAATGGCTTGAACACACAGTCTCAGTGCCTGGAAAGCCAGGCTCACAGCTGCTCTGGACCACCAGGCTGAAACTGAGCTGCTCTTGCACTCTGCTGAACCTGACCCACCATCTGTAACAGGATCCTCCAGCTCTTTTTCCTTTCTTTTTCTTTTTTCCTCTTTTTTTAAAGACCTGCTTACTTCACAAGTCATAGCTTTTTCTCTCAAGAACTTTGCATGCTACATTAAGATTTCCAAAGGCAGATAGTTTACATTACATGAAATACGACAGTGGCCACAGTTCAAGAGCCCTTTAACAAGGGTGCAAGTCAGTCTGGCTCCCACCACAGCAGTTTGACACTTTCCCTAGTGGTGCCTAACTCCCACTCAGAAAAGGCTCAATGGTTTATGCAGATAAAAGCCAATTTGTGCTAACAATGTTTTATGCAATCACTGATCTTTTTTTCCCCCCACTCTTTCAGCAGCAAAGGAGACAACAGGGAGCTAAAGTGCTATAGGACAAAGTGTCCCCCACTGGCCTGGTCCCACTGTCACCTACATTTGGGCTGGCATGTGGGGAACACAAGTGAATGTCCTTCCCATGGAATCTAGTTTATTTGGGGAGACAGATTGATACACACCTGGGATTTTAATCTGCAGTGTAGTCAAGGTACAACCAGAACTTCCACTGCATAGTCTTAGTTCCCTCTTAATTTAAGGTTTATATTCAGTTTTTAAAATAAGAATTAAAGTCAGTCTCTACTCTTGTCCTTACTTGTATTTGCAAATCCTGAGACAGAGGAAAAAACAAAGCACATAAAAATGAATGATCTGCAGAAAAACACTTCTCCCTATTATTTTAAATTATATTTATTTATGCCAAACTGCATGCAATTATACATATATATATATGTACATATATGCACATAAATATTTTATGCACATTTATATGTAAATGAACACATTATTCTATGGCTCACCATTATCCTGACTGATAGGATGATCAGAGCCAGATAGACTGCTGACAGACTGTATTCCTAGTTAAATATAATAGGCCATTCTTTCTGAAATAGCTGATTTTCTGTCCCAGCCTTTGTTGTTCTCCTCATTCCCAAGAACGTGGTGTTGTGAGAAGGATGGACCTAACTCAGTGCTACCAGGTGCCTGACCTGATGAGAATACATTTGTGCAAAGAGATATGTGAGGGTTTTTGGTTTAATCAGGCATTAAGAGAAAGGTTTGTACTGCAGAAATCTTTCATGAATTATCTGGTTTTAATTAGGGGCTTTAATATCCATCAGCTTACGGACTGTTACTAGGAAGGTACTAGACAGTGCTTTTATAAATCAGAATTGCTACTGAAAAACAAAAATAAACAGGTATTCTTGGGACTAGAGCAAATTCAACCATGGGCAACTTGGTTCTGTTCTCATGCCTATAAATATTAGTCCTGAGGATGAAACAGAGTGACCACAGACTGAACATAAGACCTGATTCCCAAATTTCCTATGGGAATGAAAGCTTTTCATAGCACAAGGTAAGCAATATATGAGGAGTGGCAGACTTCACACATTTTCTATGTTTAATGTTTAATATACAGAATAACCTAGGATCCTGGCATCTTTTACCTGAAATACACTGAGTTTTGTCATCTTCCCTACTTTCCTGTGCCTTCCCAGCCTTCTCCAGCATATCAGTTCTCAAAGAGGAATGCAGAACTTCTTCCTTCCACTGATTCTGATCAAACCATTTCTGCTGTAGACATTCATAAGATGTAATGGGCAACTTTACCTTTTTAACTTGCAGGATGAATTATTTCTAGTTAAGTGAGACTGCATGCACAGCTGAGTGCAGACAAAATACAGAGCAACTTGCCATTTAAAAGAAATATTATGAATGCTATTTTCCTGAAAAATAAGAGAAGTAGTCTAACACAGGAATTGCACTGACTAAAGAGAACTCTTAAAATATGCATAATCTGTCATTCTAGGTGTTCTTTTCATTTGAACATAAAAACTGGCATTACATTCCCTGTTTATGATTTCTCCTACCAGTGAAGAGCAAAACAGGTAAAGCACAACTGCAGGAGGATTATTAGTTTTCTTTAATTTCAGGAAAATGCTCATTCAGAGCTGGAAGAAAGTGATGGATTTTTTTTCACCTCTTACAGGAAAAGGGCTATCCTTTCCAGTGGTTTTTAATCCTCAGATCCCAATTCCTCCCCCATAGTGGGTGCAGACTACTCTACCATGCATTTTTAGCCTCAGATAGACCATGAATTTCCCTTTTATGTTTATCTCTCACACAGCCTTTAGAAAGCACTATGCACTATTTCAGGTTACTGCTTCCATGTAGTTCTATTTTTTAAGTGATACTTCTGTTGAAACTAGAGACAAAAGATATAACTTTGCTGCTAAAAAGAGATATTTTGATTTCAGTATTAGGTAGCTCAAATCTAGAAAAAAGAACTGGGCAAATATTGCCTGTATATATTAATAAACACTCGCTTGATATTAACTATTGATCCCATAAAATAGTTTCCTGTGCTGTTTCAAGCAATATCTTTGGGAGTGGAAGAGTCTGAATGGGGAGCAGGCTCAGTGAGCATCAGTCAATAGGCAGCATGCTGTCATCCAGCTCCTTCCAAGTATCCTCATCATCCAGTCCAGTACAGATAATGCCATTTGACTCATGCAGGTCCATGGATGCAAACAGCAGAACACAGGTGGCTCCACACAGGCCAATTCAGATGTGCTCTGCAAGCACATTGCTACTGATCCCCCTCAATACAGAAAAAACTCAGCAAATAATTTACAGAATAAAGGCCAAAATTAATTATCCTGTATAACTCACTGAGCAAGCTGAGACTCCCTCAGGACCTCAGCTCAGCAGGACACCAATATAGGAACCATCTGGCCTGACACTGTACATTTTGGGTCAGGTTCCTATAAATGACCATGTTTAAATAAATTGAAGCTCCTTATTTGATGATGCAATGTACCCTCTCATCTTCTTGTAAATCAACTAGTGCATAATTATTTGGTATGATCTTACTATCACTTCTCATTTGTCCATTCAGCAGTGGGAGAAATGGAGTAAGACATAGGTTTAAAAGAGAAAACCTTTAGCTGACTCACCTTTTCCAGTGCTGCTGCATGCAGCTCTCCAAACTGATTGCTGCTAATTTATTGCCCTTCCTCCACTGTAGTGTCTGAACCGTCGCATTTTTAATTAAGAGAAATGAAAAGCGCTGAAACAGCTGGCCAAATGGTAACTGTGGTATCTGCACATCTTTAAACAATGCTTTGTAGCAGGAAAAATGGGTATCTTAAAAAATTAAAACCACAAGGGGCTACAGGATTTTAACTGAAATCTGTGACTTGTGAAGCAAAGCAATGAAGTGCCAGCACAGAATTCATTTGCTGGATGAATTGCTTGAGTCCATTTTGAATTACTGTGCTTCAATGCAGGTAATATCCTTGCAAATGCCTGTTCTTCCATCTACAGCTCTGTGTCTGCAGCCCTTGTTTGGGAAATTATCAGTTCCAGCAGGAGGAAGAATGGGGCCAAATAACCTAATTAGCTTAAAATGAAGCCTGAACACTTAAAATAAACCACTCTTATCTGTGATAGAAAGGGACTGGACTGACAAAGGCTTAATTTCATGGAAAGTCACCATAGCCCCAAACACAAAGTAGATTGCTTCACTAGGATAACAAAGACTTATTATCATATTATCACAGAGTATTATTATTAATACCCTCATTATTAGCACACTTCATGCATTATGATCTGACCTCAGACTGAACTGGCAGGCCCTGTATTTTACTGTCAGCAAGATAAACTTCCAAAAAGTTGTCAGAATGCCTAATTCTTAAAGCATCATTTTATCAATATGACAGTTATCATGTTCAATATTTACAAGTGGTTTTGCATATCAAAATATCTTAATACTTCACAAGGCAGCTGATGGCTGGATAGCAGGTATATCTGTCTTCAAAAGTTCTGGCCACCCAGGCATCAGGAAGAAGAGAAAGACACACAAAAGCAAAGCCCACATTTTGGAATCTTGCTGTTACCTCCTGCTTAGGCAGCACTCAACAACATCACTTCCAGGGATTATTTCCCTTGGCATCTGGGGTGTGCTTTCTAAAGCTGTGTTGGATGAAGAGCAATTCAGTTACTGCTGCTCTGCTACCTTACTGAGCAGCTGAAGGTAGGTTTCCACTATAAAGTGTGAGTGTGTGCATTAATATTTCATCAAAACCAGGCATTTTATTTCTGGCTTCTGAAAAACAAGTAGTAACATCCTATGAACCAACTAGGGTAATCAATGGAGGCAGAGGAAAAGCACAGCAACTGTGACATGCATTACTGTGTGTGAATGCCCTTTTCTAATAAAAGTGATGAAAAATACAGGATAATGATAAAGAGGTGTGAATAATGGATGTTTTCCAAACGTACTAACTCTGGTGAGGTCACAATATAAATCAGAATTTTGCAGAATTTACAACCATGCTCAGTTAAACTTCCCAGAGCCAACCAGCATCAGTGCACCCATGCACCTGCACAGACACACTATTCTCTCCTCCCTTTCATAGCCAGGATGCACCCAAGGCTCCTGCAGCCCAGACCATAACTATTTCTGTGCCAGACTGTGAGGAAGCACTGTTCTGGTGGTGCCAGCACAGGTGGCCTGGCACTCCATGCACCCCTCCCTGTGGCAGGGGTCTGGCAGCACAGGGTGCAGCCTGCATTGTCCATCCTGGGAACTCAGATGTTTCTGTACCCACCATGCCCATGCAGGCCCCTACAGAAAGTGGCTCTGGACATGTCCAGTAAAGCTACTCAAGCTAAGCTGCAATTTTTTACTTAAAAGCAACAATTGAGGGATACTACTATACAGATACTAGCTCCTACAGCAATACACTGATTGTCCTGCTGTAGCTGGGCCTATTAAAAAAAATGATATTTTTTTTTAACTATCCCAATAGTAAAGAAATACAGCAAAATTACCCTCTAATTCTTGTAAAATTAATTTCTAGGAAGTCCATGACACTACATTTCCTGAAATTCCAAAGGAAACAGTCACACAAGGGAGATGTTCTTTCAGAACTTGCTACTGCACACTGAAGAAATAGGCTATACATAAAAGCAAAAGTGATTTAATAGATTTGTTTCACAGTTTCAGTCGAAAGAAAATCAAATCACCAACAAAAAGTGAAGAGAAAATGGGGAGGCGGCCTAGGTAATGAAAAATCCATGGGTTTCAGTGATCTCAAATGTTCTATGAAATTTTGATCATAAAAAATAGAACAGTTGTTTTCCATATAAATTTTCCAGTCATCTCAAACTACTTGCTAGGCCATGCTAAACAGTAAAATATCTGTGATTTAAAAGAAAAAAATATTAGTACTTTTGTATCAATGGGAAAAATCACATTGCTAAGATGTTTACCTTGTTTTATTTTTGCAGGTTTCATTCTTTCCCATGCAGCTGATTTCTCCCCAAAGGATATCGACCTTTATTACTTGCTGACAACATGTCTGGCAAATAGCTTTCTGCTGTGGTAGCTGAGGTTGAGCCATCTGTTTTTTCTCTAGAGAGCCATGCCTTATTCATAATGGCATTTTTGTGTTTCATTCCCTGGGCAATATCACCTGCATGCTGATTTCCTATTTGACCCCAAAATACATCATCGTGTTTGGACAGCCGATCCCGGAACACGGCACGCTCCAGGGGCTCCAGGGGCACTGCAGCATCCTTCATCCCTGGCAGCACAGGCCAGGGGGCTTCCTTGTGGATCATGGGCAGGCTGGGACCAGCCCAAGGGTTTGAGGTGGAGGGGGCAACTGAAGGTATCTGAGGAGGGAAGAAGAACAGAAACTGTAACCTTGGATGTCGCAGTGTGCTGCTGCATGTTTTTATGGAAACAGGATGCTCTCTATGCATTGTGGCTGATTTCAGCAGTGGCCTCCCATGTAACTGTAAAGAAGCCCATGTCCTGCTTTCATTGGGATTTAATTAAAGCTCATATGATTTATATTAAAAAAATCTCTAAGTTCACGAAGACCAATCAAAGAGCTACTTCCATTCTGCTTTTCATAATAGTTTTCTTTTATGGCCATATTTCATTGGTCTTTCTTATGCGTGAGTGTGAGAGAGAAAAGGACCAGGAAACTTGATTTGAACTGTTACATATATCCCCTGGACTAAGTAACATGTTATCAGAATTCTGAGTCACCATTTCATTGCATTATAAATTACTTAACTAAAAGGAAATCTCAGTATCTTCCATGTTCTTTTCATTAATGCCAAAAGCAAAAGCTATGCTTTTAATTGTTTCATTGCATTTATTTTAGTCCAAAATTATAAAGGAAATTCACTGGAGTAATATTTTTAACTGCTCTACCTAACTGGCTCCAGTAATTGCATATTTGACTTTTGTTTCCATACAAGTATGAAGAGGTTATGTTATCTTAGAGAGGCTGAAATCTCTTGCGTGTTTAGTTTAGCAGCAGACTGTCACAAATGCAATTGCAATTGATCAGCTCTGTTCTTAACAGGATTCCTGCAGTTAATGGAAATTACTATAAAGAGCTTCAGGGCATAGAAATAATTGGATCACTCAAAAAAAAAATTGGAGGGGAAAAAAGGTAGGACAAGATCAACATAATAACTTTTTTTAAAACATCCAACAATTTGCAAAGATTATCTTACCATAGAGTACACCATGATGAAATCAAAATCTTTTTATTATTCTTATAAATCTCAAGCCCCTCTTAAACAATGGGAAAGAAAGTGCATAATGAAAAACATTAAACAGTTATTATTGTCAGCTTGTCTAAACTAACAATCAACTGTGCCCCTCTGGAAGGAATCATTCAAACATCTGTATCTTCTGCCAAGAATAAGAGATTTCACTGAATTAAAAACAGTGAGAAAACTTTTACTGACCTGGCAGTTTTTGGGATGGTTTTCTCTTAGTTCTGGATGCAAGGCTGTGACCCTCTCTGGACTTGTTAGTCTGACAGAAGAACCAGCACACACGTTTGGGGTGAGGGGAGAACTGTGGGGGCCATCCACCCCTGGCTGAGAGTCTGCAGGTACTGACCCAGGCATCCCATTCCTTGTGGCACGTGGCACACAATCCTCTGGCTCTCCATCAGCCTGTGAAATGTCTGTGGAGGAAGGCAGCATCTGCAAGAGAAAATAGCATTTTAACAAATTCAAGATAGATTATGTTTTCCAATGTCACTCATTTCAGATTTTGGAAGCCATTTGGATGAGTTCGCTAAAAGAAATATTCATAGAAATTACCTGTAAACAAACTACATTTAGCAAAACAAGGGAAAAAATAACATACCAATTATTTCAGATGTGGAGCATTCCTGCACCTCTTTAAATAAAGAATCCTGTATTCTTTATCAACAAGTCATCCTCGAAACAAAACAAAAAAGATCTCTGAGCTTTAACTACAGCAGAAAATTTGCCTTGGGCTATTCAGAAAACCTAGATTAAAACTAGAAAAAAAATCCTAATTTTAAAAATTATCTCAGTTCTCTTGAAGAATCTAAACATTTTATCAGGATTCCTTCGAAAACATATTTTCCCACTCCACACTAATTCAGGTTTGTCTGTCTATGAATGATTAAGAAAGTTAAGCTGAACAGACTCTACAAATGTGTTAGTTCAACTGCATGAACTCTTATCTGGACCCTCCTATTCAAAACAAAGCAAAACAAATTAATTCAGTTGATCTTATTTCACGTTCAAACTGACTTTAATACCAGAGCAAAGTATCCTTTCAGAATATCTTCACTGAGCTGCAGACAAATTTAAGAGAGAAATGGCAGTTCAATTATGCACATTTTCATAACAGTTGCAAACAGATCTCCCAGAATACAAATTACTGCCACAAGGCAGTACCATTTTATCATTCAAAGCCAAATTTATTATACCTACCAGATCACTGCTGCATTTTTTCTTGAGATTGCAAGCCTTGCCATTTCAGCCTTTCAGTTTTTGAAGAGTTATTTATTTCTAAAATTAATACACCTCATTATGCATTAACATCTCGTTGCCATTGCTCCTCTTGCAAAAGCTCCAGAAATGCAGATACATATATATGCCAGGTCAGGAAGAATTACTTAAAAGAAAACACATTTTACTTAAAGTAATATATTGGGTTTTTGCTCTGGGCATCTTTATTGAGTTTTAGCTACATCACTTGTGTCTTTAAAAAAAAAGAAAAATCAAAGGATTCTGAAATGCAATAGCAGTGTAAGATTGCTCTAAAATGACCCAACATAAAAATGAGCATTTATTGACAAGCTCCTGCATCTAAATATAGTTCTATCATGACATGAAGAACACATGGTGTTTTTGTTGTTGCCATTTCCCCTCCTGTTCTTGGCTCCCCACCATGAGCAGAGTTCTGATGAATTGTGGCCATCAGTCTCCTTAAAGTACCCAACACAAGCACGTGTGGCCAGCTGAGACACTGGCCAGGAGCAGCTTCCACCTGCATCCTTTATTTCAGACTGAAAAACAGGCCAGGGAGCAAGGCAGGCACATCTAGGAATGGAAGGACACTCACATTGGTCAGTCTGTGGTATGGAATTTAGATTGCTGTCCTTCCCTAAAAGATTTGCTTTCTCTATGCTGGTTACAGAGGGGGCCTGTGACACCATCTGGACATTGCATTTATTTAGGCAAGGTGGCATGAATACCCAAATATATCCAAGCATTGTAAGGATAGATCAGTTGGAAAGTGAAAGCTTTACATTTGGATGTTCCCCTTCAAACACAGGAGCCCAAGGCATCTCCAGAAGTCCTTGGTTCCTAACCAAGGTTACAAGTGCAGTATCTCTCCCCATCACTCACAAAAAATGCCAGCTGGCTCAAAGCAATGAAAGGTCAGCCCTGAAATGTTTTGAGGCATGAAGATATCGGATCTAAAAATATTTGATGAGAATTTCCTCACTACAGGAAGCACAGTTAGAGGCATTTGTGGTGATAGATGAGAGTGAGCAGGAGCAGAACAAGTTCTGGAGCTCAATGACCCATGCAAAGGCAAATCACTGTCCTGCTCATAGGCAGAGGAGCTGGTAAAGCTGCCAGAAAAAACACAGCACCAAATTAAAGCTGTGACACTGACAGAAGTCATTTCTAGAAAAATAACCTCCTTGCAGAGTCATTCCTTTCCTTCAGCTCTTTACCCCACAAACCCTTTTGTCCCTTGGCATTAGCAAATTCTTCTGCACCCAAAGTGGTGACCCTCAGCAGAAAGCAGGGTTAATGCAAACCCCAGTGAGTGAAGATGCTACTACCCTGACAAAGATTTCACCGTATAGCCTGCACTATATTTGAAAGTTGGTATGATTCTCTCAAAAAAACTCATTTCTGGTGTGTCATAAGATTGCACTAAAAATTACATTTCCTAGAACACTAAGGATGCAGCTAAGCAAAAATTCTGTGTTTTATCTCAATGCCCAGACATTAACTTGTTCCTTTTCAGGTTAGTTCTTTTTTATTATTATTATTATTTACTATATTTATTCTATTTTCCTATTATTTTTTTGCTTTCCTCTCAATTTTCCACAAATTATCCCACCTATGAAGAAATGAAAATATTGTGATATTTGACCAAACCGAGAAGAGTTTGAACTTGCATAACACCAATTTCTAGAAAGGATTGCTATTGAAACCAAAACACACCAGTTTCCCCCAACACTACAAAAAAAAAAAAAAAAAAGACAGTAGTGTCAGAGAGAAGATGAAAATGTTGTAATTTATCTGCATATTTTTAATTGTACATTTTATGTTAATCTAAATTCTATCATTGATCAGAAAATAAAGGAAGGTTAATTTTTAAAGCTTTTCTATTTTTTAGTCATGGCTACTCCTGTACTGGCATGTGCTGCTTAGACAAACACATGCTGTTGCCCATGAACTACAGCAAAAGCACTGCTAAAATATCTGTATTATGCAGTCAGGAAATAGATCTAAATCTTGTCAGTTCAATCAAATTTTACTTTCAAAGGGCACTAACCTTGAGTAAGAACCTTCTCCTCAGCCACCACGAATTCTTGAGATCCCCTCTATCCAAACAACTACTTACATAATTATTGAACAGCTTTATCAGTTATTTCATTGGAAAGGCCAGGCTGCCACTAACTTTTAAAACATGTATTTCATGTCTCAGTATTTTTAGTAATTTCTCTTAAGATCAAAAATAACACATCTCTCAGCAATGGACTTCATCCTTCTTTAAAAAAAATTGGTAAATAACTAATTCCACTCCTTCATCCACTTGCAATTCCAATTATTCCAGGCATGTTTTTTGTAATGTCAGGTAAAAAAAAGCCTCTTCCTGCAAAGAAACCTTTGTCTTGAAAGATTCCTTGCTCTTGATCAGTCTTGTCCAAAAAAGACTGAAAGCCCAAAGTTAAATTCTTTCTCCCTTCTGAGGGTGGGACTCATCAAACCAAAGCACATCTCCCCCTGGCCACCTTGACAACCACCGGGGTCCAACTTCTATGGCTCTTCCCACCTTATCACAGAATCAGGATGGGTCAGGCTGGAAGAGGCCACACTGGGTCATCTGGTCCCCCCTCCCTGCTCAAGAAGGGTCATCCCAGAGCACATGGCACAATATTGTGTCCAGGTGGTTCTTGAAGATCTCCAGTGATGGAGACTCCACTCCCTCTCTGGGCAGCCTCTCAGTGCTCAGTCATCTGCACTCACCTCAAGCAGGTGCATAAAATGGGCAGGGTAATTCCTAGGAAGAATGTCTGCTTTAACTATGAAAATAAATAGATAAACTACCACAGATGACTATCAGAAGTACAGACATCACACAGGAAATGTATTTCACCCTCAGTACCATAAAAACCTCTGACCTTAACAGCCACACACAAACCATTTTAAGGAAAGTATCAGAGAATTTTATTTCAGCCCTATTATCTTCAAATACGATTCACTGGAAAGCAGTAAGTGATTTCTTGCAAAGTAATGAGTAGAAATACAAACCAATAAACAAAAAAAAAAAAAAAAAAAAACATTGTTCTACCAAAACGTACCTCAGAAGAAATCCCTTGACAGAAAGAAGAATTAAGCTATGCTGTTCTGTGCATTTAATCCCCTATTCTGTAAAACAATTCACTGCACTGGACACATTCCTTGCCTGGAGCTTTCCATCCATAAGGTTTAAGATGACAGCATGAAAAGCATTAAAAAGCACTACCATTTATCCCTACATTCCTTGCACAAATTCCCTTTCAGCCCCAAGAAATGAGGGCAAACAGCCACAATGGTTTCAGATCCACTATGGAAAGAATATATAAAATATATCATCAGTCAAAGTGTTCCAGCCCAAGAGAAACTGGATGAGCAGCATTTTCCATTACAGACATCCAGACAGAGGCTGTTTGCTCAATCATTTGAGGGAAAGAATTAAACATACTCCTTTTTCTCCACACCTAGCCCGAAAGAGAGAGAAAATGCCCAAAATATTGCATAACATCCTGGGCTGAGTCCACATGAAAGGGGAGCCCAGCTCACTTGCTCCTCTGTGTGGTTCTCTGATCCATCAAAAGAAGCATGGACACTGCCTCATGTTCATGCCAGCCAGACTGGGTAAATCCTGGTTCTTAAACTGCAAGTAGACATCTAAACCCAGCAAAAAACCGAGCCTCCTCTTTCACATGTCCTATCACTCATCTGGAACATTTTCTCTTGCTTCCTGCTTTTACCATCCCAAGTAAAGCACCCGTTGCAAAGCCAAGTCCCAGTCCTTTTTTGTTAGACATTTTGTGAACATGAATGCCCACGATCAGCTGATGAATGCTGTCCTGTGTTCTTTTCACTGGGAAAGGCAGAAAAACAATAACTGCTAATAATGTCCATGAATTAATTCTACAAAAGCAAGAAAAGAAAGATGAGGCCAAGGTCCTCTCAATTAAAAAAAAATCAGCATTCAAAAGGAGGTGATTAAAATGGGACATGACAAAGGCCAAATGTGGACATACATTTTGTGTCTGACATTGGGCATGTGAGTGCCAGCTCTGGCACTGTGCCGAGTGCCACGTGTACCCGCTGGAGGCAGCCCTTGTCCCAGGAATGTGTCCTCTTCAGCCACACACTTTTTAATTTCCAGACACAAAACAAGACAAGGTTTTAAAATATTTCTATTGCCAATTTATTATCGCTCCCCTCCAACGGGCTGCAATGGTTTCTCAAGTCTTTCAAAAAGAGAATATATCACAAAGCCTTAGAAATTACCTTCTTCGTGCCTCCAAAAATTTCAAGACCTTGTAAGACATAAATTGTCATTCCAATGCCTGCCCAAAAGATGACTTTTTTCAAAGCTGAGAGGCAGCATTTGTTCACCATCCCGCGCAGAATTTTTGCTTTCACCAAAGTGACAAAGGTGGTGGATGAAAAAGAATTTAAATAAAACCCCTTTTATGCAATCATATGTGTTTATTATGATAAAAAACCCACTAAAATTAAATTAAATTATATTAAATTGCTCAATTAAACTAAATTACAAATAAAGAGCTTCATGGTGTACAGTTTTATCATGAGGAAAAGTAATTCAAAACTTAGTTCTCTTTGCAGGGACTTACTAAGAGAAGGAAAACTGGCTTTCTTTTATGAACATAATACTCTAGCATGTATCTGACCTCACTGAAGAGTGCAGCGCTGGAACAAAATTACGAGATACTGCATGATTCAAGCAAATTTTATTTTTCACTCACAAACATTTGAATGTAATGCTGGGCTGTGAAAATAATCAAGAATGACAAGCCTCAAAATGTGTGCTGCTCTGCTGAACTGAACTGATGGAAGTCTTGAGTTAGTCAGCAAAATAAAGCCACAGGGACAACAGGGATTTATCATATCTGAGAGCAGGGCCTTGAATGATGAAAGTGAAATCTGAAGAGAAGCTCCAACGACAGTGGGTTTTGCATAACACCATTTTCGTGGTTTAATATTTTAATTGGGATTAAAATTAGGGAGAAAATACTTCTGGCAAACAGAAGGAAATGACCAACCATACTTTGTGTACTGAACAGCAAAGAACTGAAGTTTGCCTTGGTCTGTAAGTATGAATAACTTGGTGGTGCCCATAAGTCCCCCATCAAAGCTGGAGCATCCCAGCATCCCAGCTCTATCCCCTCTACATGTAATTCCATGTACCGATGAAAAAAAGAAAAAAAAAGAGTTCTTAACAGAACTATGAACCAAGTTTTTCTCTGAGAACATGACTCTAAGTTTTTTACTGAACTACAAAAGGCCAGGCACTGAATTGAATACAGATTCCTCTTTCCCTTCAAAAGGCTCTGGATAGTTCTTCATGCATCACTGCAAACTTTGAGCTGAAATTCATCAGTAAGTCAAGGCACAGAGGTTTGCTGCCAATGTGTGACAGGTTTCCACTTGTTACTGGGTGTACTAATGAATAAAGCCAATTGCAAATCTTTAAGAATGAAAATAAAAGTAAAAAAAAGAAAAAGCAATCCACCAGGTTTTGTATAGTAGAATTCTAATGTTAGGAATGCTGTGAGAGGAAGGAATGAATGAGCTTTCAAAGGAATTTTATGTAAACGGATGTTGGGTATATCTCTGGAATCTTAGAAGTAAAGTCCAGCGAGAATAAGAGTTGAAAGCAAGAAATAAAACTTCCAAGATGAAAAGTTAGTTCCCTTAAACATATATCTACAGAATCCAGTACAAGATCTTTTAAACCAAAGGAATGCATCACATGAATATGAAACAATCCCTCTCTTTTTTTCTTTTTTATTATTGTAACCATCATTAAATTAGCAGTAGTGAAACTTGGACATTTTTTCATTGAAGTGTCTTCCATTAGAAACCTGATGCATAGAAATATACATTTTTCATGGGAACATACAACTCTTCCTTGATAGGAAAGTTTCCCCTTGTTATACGTGGAACTACGTATCACAGACCAGAAGAGCCTTAAGCTCAGTGTCCAGACACCCAGCAAGAGCCAGTCTGCTCTTTGCATGATAAAAAACCCAGATTTGAATCCTATTTGTGCCTGAGCCTAAGTGAGACCTCTGGCCCCTACAGTGCTAGACACCATGGGAAGGGGCTTGTGCTCCACTTAGTATGAGCAGCTAAATATCTCTCAAAGCAGGGGAGTTAATGTGGGGCTCTATGCTGTGATAAGTTCACTGGCTATCAGAATATATATTTAATCTAATTCTCTCTTGTTGAACCTGCTAAGTTTTCTGATAATTGAACATTTAGGGAGACAGTGTGAGTGTGAACAGTATTTTGATACTTATTGTGTTGGCAAGCATTAGTAATTCTCATCTATCACAGCAGTGTCTGAGAAAAGTCTGAAGGCAGTGGAGTACTTCCTCCCTCCTGACAGGTGAGTTCCATAAAAGACTCCTGTGCAATGGAGGCTTGGGTGAGGCAGTGGTGGACCCACACATGAGGTACTCTAGGAGACACAGCCAGACACAGAGTCCTGTCCCATCCTGCAACCAGGAATCAATCCAGTTTTTCCTTATCAAGCAGTTAAATTGCTTTTTGCCACAAAAACAAGTATGACTGAGTGATAGCTTGCAACAGTAACACTGTAAGAATAAGCACTATCAACATGATACAGAATACCACTCAGTGTGTGAAAATACAAAATCATCAGAAAAATAAGCCTGTGGATTTACTATATTATATGCCCATTCTGAGCATCTTCTGCTGGTCTAAGTGCCAAGTGCCATTAAGATAAATTATTTTATGCATTCATTTTGCACTGCATTGTGTCAGCTGAAGTACAATATATAGTATGAACCAATATTCTGTGTTCTGTTGTGACAAGCACACAATACTATACAAATGGGAAACACTCCCCCTACCCCACTTTTAACCAGAAAGATTCTACTTGAGTGTACTTGACACAAAGACACAAACATTACCAAATATTGTTTGGGTACTTTTACAGGCTTAAAAAAAAAAAGAAACAAAATCAAAAGGAAAAGGAACTTGTTGATGGACACTGAAGTTCTGCAAGGGAATTCCTGTTTCTTCAGGTTTCTTCAGATTGAGATTCCTGTCCTTAAGAAAGTCTTCAAGTAGGCATTACTCCAAAATTAGGAAATTTGTTCCCAGCATCCAAGATATTAATGACAATATTGAATAGAACCAGGTATGAAACAGACTGCTTCCCTCTTTTGCCTTGCCAGAGAAACACAAGTGACTAACTCCCTTTCAAATACAAATATCCACTGAGTTAAGTCCTAAAATATTCACTGTTGATCTTTTTTATCCTGACTTCTTCAGAAATCTGAAACTATGCATTGTGCATGAATGAATTGCAAAATTCATATTTAATATGAAATTGGGTAATATGTGCTGCATTATCCATTAGATACTTAGTCAAAATATCAGGGGAGTGTTTCTTGCATGGAACATTGATGCACTTTGCTTTAAGCTCCTGAAATTTAGAGCCTGCCTACAACAACAGTAAAATGGCCAACTCCACTGATTTGTCTGAAGCAATACTTATACTAAGCAATGAAATATATTTTATAATTACACATTAAGTCTCACTAAACACTTTGAAAACCACTTAATTCAATAGTGTAAACATGAGGATCCTACAAGGAAGTATGAGCATTTACCTCTTGATCACACATTTGTGTAAAAGCAACCATGTACTCTGCCAGGGTCATGTCATTCACCAGGTTCTTCATCTCCTCATCAAATGCAGAGTTAATAAATCCTTGCCTGTGGAATTCATCATGCATTCTCCTAATGAAGCTGTTCCTTTCCTGGCACTTTTGGGTGAGGCAAGCCAGCTTAGCCTGTGGGGCATGAACACAAAAACATTCCATGGTTCTGTCATTTCACTCCCTTCTGAGACTGCAAGATCACGTTTTGTGTCTGATCTGTAATTCCACGTTTTGACCCAAAGCTATAGATTATATTCCTATGTCTCTACATTATTAGAAGCCTCCACACCTTCAAGAGCAATATATATGCACAGATAAACTGGAGAGAGATGTTCCCTTTCCGTGTGCAAGGTTCCCCTTTTGACAGGCTGAAAGTTACCTTGCAATAATGCCAGTGAGCCCTTGCCTAAGGTGAAGGCCAGCAGCATCCAGCTAATCAGGGACAACTGCAGAAGGAAGGCACAGGCACAGAAGCCTGTGAGCAAAGGGATACCCCTTAGGTCCTGAATCAGTGCTCAGGGAAACACAGTACCTTCAGAGGAGCTAATGTCAGCTTCACTTCAGACTTTCTCTTCTGCAGTTCTTTCTCCTGAAAAGTTACAAAATATCCTGCATTAATTTATTCAAGAATCGCTTTGAAGTACTCTAGCAGTTTTTTGATATTCGTTTTAGACCTGACTCTGAGGTGTATACTTTGCCTATCTGTGTGACTCTGTATCACAAACAAGATGAATCAGTGTAAGGCATTGGTTGCACACAGAGAGGCTCTGGCATACAAACACTGCCCTACTCACATTAGCATTGGTCTTAAAAATCAACAAAGGCTTTTGGAAGTTCTTAGATGGAGACTCATATCAGTGAGGTTATTTAACCAAAGCAGCATCACTTGGTATCCTTCATTATTCACTCATGTTCATATTTACTCTGTGAATCTTCCAAAACATTCTTTGGGGGAAAATTTTCCCTTTCCTTATCAATATTATATTGTAAAATTAGAGAAAAGAGGAGGGATTTTCCACATGTATATTCTACTCTGGAAAGGAAACATCAACAACCTTTTCCTCTGACACAGCTGATACATCTCCTCTATTAGGAGCTGAAGCAGGGGGGGCAGATTACTTAGTCTGTACCTCATGATTAAAATCTACTGATGGTAACCCTCCTTTCTGATTATGCAGGAAAAAATAATACAGTATCTTGCCACATAAAATCCATTACCATTATGAATCAATACAGTATTTTTACAATAAAGTACAAGTTCTTTTGCATTTATTTTGACAATTTATATCTCTATAACATTTACAGTAAGTACATTATATATTCATCATTAAAAAACCCTCCTTTATGAGAAATCAGTTATGTTGAAAAAGGTCACATTGTCCTCAGCTAATAAATTGTGTGCTTGGGAGGAATCAGAGCAGGCAGGACAGAGGAAACATGTCTTTACATTGCACTGGGGGAACAAAGAAAGAGCTGGCAGTAGATCCCTGCACTGGGGACATTCAGCTCTTGATGAGGCAGGGAGCAGCACATCTTGCTGATGCAATAGAACAATTAGGATTTGTCCATTTATATGGCAGCACATCTCACCCTTTATTCACCTCCCACCTGATGTGACACCAGACACTACAAAACAGTTTCATTTTACCAGCACTGTTCTTCTAAGAGGCATTCCCTAACCCATGCCTGAGAAGCCACTAACCCTCTTTACAGGACTGGTTTCAACCAAGACACAGCACAGGATGAGGCTAGGAAAAACAAAACAAAACTACCACCACCAAACAAACAGACAAACAGCAACAAAACAGAAACCAAAATTGTAGAAAGAGGGGTTTACTGGGGAGAAAGTAGAATGAAACTTGTTCCCAGTAGGGAGAAGACAATAATCTCTTGTATTTCAGAGTAGAAGCATGCTCTACTCGTTGTATCTGGCTATGAAGAACAAAGAGCCTTATTGAGAACATGCCATTTAGAAGCTGTTTCAGAGCCTGATGGGCAACTCCAATTTGGCTCACATTGTAACTATTATCCTGTCCCAAAATATTTTTGTTTCCCAATAGGAAACAAAATCTAAGGAAAAGAAGTCCTAGGAGGAATTTGTTTCCACCCAAGAGTTCAGTAGCTGTAGTCACACTCCCAGCAGCCCCTTTGCTGTTATACTGTAAGGCAGCAGCTTTGCAAACCTTGATTTACCTGCTCTGGTTTGCCAGGTGAAATATAATGCACAAGTGTACAAACTGCTTGTGTCAGTGCATTTGTGCATGCACGGGGGTTCTCATTAGGATAACTATGACAAAAATCCAAACCACACACCTACCTGAAAATGTCTTACTGTAACACTTAATCTGTAACCCAAGCAAGTAAACCAAAAAAGTTAGGAAAACTCTATCAAAATTCTATTATTAGCTTGGAGTTTCATAATCTGATATAGTGGAAAAAGAGAGTTGGAGTTGTTAAAAAATCCTGACAATTTAAGGCAAGGAGGTGGCTCTGTAAGGAATTTCAGCATCACTGTGCTTGCATTACACTATGGGGATTAATTAGAACAGAGACTGAATTTTCATGATCATCTATCCTTTCTCCATAACAAAGATCACTCAGACAGTTTACATCTTTTCCCTATTTCTCTGAAGTCAGGAGTACTTTTATAGGCCTGGAAACCATTTAACTATCCTCAGATTCATTCCCAGGAAAGAAGACTATTTTGCTTCTCCCCTTTGAAAAGAGAGATGTGCAATCTGAAGTCTAAGCTCACATTTAAGCACACAGAGAACAATTTTATACCTTTTCACACAGCTGAGCCTGAAGGAGTCCCACTTCATTCTGCAAGTCATGAAACTGATTTTGTAATGCAGCCTGGTCCCTGAGCTGGGCTTTCAAGGTCAACACTTGCTGCTCTAATCTCTTACTGGCTATTTTATTCACCTCATTTTCCGGGGCATCCTTCAATGTGCACACAGGCTAGAGAGAAAATACACAGATTTTCAATTTAGGCGTATAAAACAACAAAAATATTCTTAATCATGTCTTACCCCACAAAACTTCTCAATCAATATAATTACCTACCTTGTACATTAAAAAGAAGCAAGCTGTTATAAAATGCATGATCCCAAAACTTCATGAACATATTAGCACTAATATTTTGCACTAATCTTAAACTCTTTATATGTAAATAGCACTTGACCCCTGTGAGAAGAAGAAGCATAGAATTGGATTCTCACAACACTTATTCAAGGTCAATATATGCATTGCAATGATTTAATAAATGGGGAAACTGGGCAAAGACAGATGAAGTGACCAACCTGTGGTCACCTAGTGAGTAAGGAAAAAAACTCAGAAGTTTCCAGTCTTCTGCTTCAACAAGAAGCAATATGTCCCTTGTTTTTCTACATAAATTTATCTCAGTGAGATAATTCCACTCTCTAAAATATTTATTTGTTCTGGAAGATTATTAATAAACTAATCAGATCTTAAGTAAAAATTTCTGAAAATATACTTTTTACAATAAAATGTAACAATAGTGATACAGAACAAGTGGAAAGAAAAGCTTCTGAATTTAACTCCTCCTCCCCCACTCTTCAATTTATTTTCTCCCCAGTTTCATACACTTAGATTGAAAGGATTAGGATTGAGAGCTTTAGATTGATGGTCAGCATCATAAGGTCAGCTCCTACAAGTGACATTGCCTGATTAAACATATAGATTTAGAATGAGGCAAATCTGAAGGAGAAGGAAGTATTCTGAAAAACATTTATGCTATTGTATTAAAAAAAAAAAAGAGTTGATACGCACAGCTGGTCAAGATTTCTGATAATGTAAGTATCAATATAAAAGCGAGTCTAAAAGATTTAGCTATAAATTATACTCTGACCCACGATATACTGTGGTAAAACCATATAACAAAACAGAATGATGGTTTGCTTTTAATGGTTACAAACATTGATACAACTGAGAGAAGCTTATACTCAGCCCTGATGCACAAGACCACAGTAAATTTTTCCCAGCCTTTCTGACAGCCTTTCTGGCTTTGACACCCTTGACTAGAGCACAGTGAAGGCACCATTCCATAGGGAACAGCAAGCTGAACTGATAAATCACATTACCCTGCCTGCAAGCCATCATTGCAACACAGAGAAAACCAGAAACATGTCACTGTCACAGTGCTCTTCCTCCTGAAGCCAGTCCCCTGTGCACAGCATTGGAGCAGGTCGAATGCTTTGTACCAAACTTTTTGGCTCCCTCTTGTGTCAAGAGAACAATAGGAACAGCTGGACACATCACGATGGATTAGACCAGGGCTGCAGGGACTGAGGATGAGTCCATGTCATGGCATTTCTCTTATCTTCTCTCCCACAGGAAAAGCATGTTAAAACCAAAAGGGAAACACTCCCTAACTGAGGATGATTTATGGAAAAAGAGGTGGGGAAGTAAAACAATTCTGTGAAGGTTAGAGACAGAGAAAAGTTCCCTCTTTCCTTTTGCATTTGGCTGACCCACTAGCAGTTTTCTGTAGTTTCAACACACAAATGAGGCATACAGGATTTATTTATGAGCATTCAGATGTCCCAGTTTGCGGCGACCATAGGTTATGTAGTCAAGCTCCAGAAGGATGAAGGACCCAGCAGCTGGGACTGGGAAATAACCAAAGGATAGCTAAGCCTAAAACAGCACTTAACACAGTGCATTCTTGTAAAACCTGGAAAGATTAATACTTTTTGAAATTGGTACCTAAACATTAAAAAGAAAACCAGTATCTTCCTCTTCTTATGTGAATTGTGCTTGTCTGAAAACTCAGTGAGGAAATGAGAAGAAATATGACCTTTTTTGCTACAGGCCTTTTTTGCAGACAGTCATCAGGAGTTCACTGGGGAAGCCTGGTGCCTTTTTTACCAGGCATTGGTAATTGAGCATTTCATACAAAATTCTTCTGTTAATTACTAAAGCTGTAAACAGTACCCTGCCCCCTTCCTGCTCACTCCCATATATTTTTTTTTAATTCAAGCACAGCACCACCTCAACATCCCAGAAAACTCACCCAAATACTTCTAGGCTAAAGCATATTTCACCTGTTAGCAACTTCACTGAAATAGAGCCCTAGCAGTAAACTTCAAATATATTATCTTAGCTCTCTTTTACTTGCAATGAGTAATGTCCTGACAGCCTTATGGCAACCAGGATCCCTGGGCACCAGGGCCTGGAGAACATAAGAAATGCAAAAAATTCTAAAAGACACACTCAAAACATGGCATATTTCAAACACTTTAGGTTCTAGGCCCAGAGTCTCATATTTTCACTTCTTTCAAGCACTGCAGCAAGAGGTGCTCAAGAAAAATGAAGTTTAGAACAGGAGAAAGCATAAATTACTGTGATTTACTGTATAAGGGTTTATTAGTAACTTTGAGTAATGAAAAAGAGTTTTGGTCAAGGGTGGCAAATAACTGAAAACAAAAACTGGATCACCAGTCAACAAAACTGCCCTCAGGAGTGACACGATGCTAGAAAAGTAGACCATGATCTTTTTTGTGACAAAAAGTATTTTTTTTTAATCTAGAAAAACTTATATTTTAAGGCCTCACATAAACCCACTATCAACAGCTTGGTATATATTTAAAATTTTATTTTAAAAGTGAATTATTGAAATAAAGTTGACCTTTGTTAAGATAGATCTACTCTATTTTCTATTGTACTACTTGCTAAATTGTGCCAATAAAATCAATACTATTTGGTTAAAACATAATGGACTTGAGTTATGCAGATAAATAGTTCTGCCATCAAATAGTGTAACTGAAGGATAAACCCAGTTCTGTGAAGTACATGGACTGCATCTTTGACCCTGGAATGAGACACCTGCACTCAAAAACTTGACACTAAGCCTACAAGCAATTCAACTGGATGAAAAAGTCAGACATAAACCAAACAGCATCACAGTATTACATAAACATGTTCTACTGATCAATAAACACTGATTTGAAAACATAAGTTGTTGGAGAGATTTAAAAGTGGCAGGGTTTTATAGTGAAAGGCTGACCTACACTTTTTCCAGTGTAAAAACAATCTGTCAAGGTCGATGAATTTTATTCCCATGTGAGTCAGAGGAATAATTAACATCTTACTTCATTGACCAACATAATAAACACTAATTGCCCCAGATTGTCCCTAAACAAATGATTAAAGCTCCATTTCCCAAAAATGCACCTAAAATCTTATCTTCTAGCTTAAATAAAACACATGACACATTTCTTTTTATTTTCAAACAATTTGGGCCTTTCTTCTTGCTTAAAATAGACTCTATTGCATTAGGATGTTACATGCCAATATATCAGAATGACATGAAAAATCTGTACTTCTTTTTAATTTAAAAGTCAGAATTCAGCTGCCTAAACACCAGTCCACAGTGTCATGTAGGGTGTACAAGTTAACATGAAATAACTGCTGAGGACTTCCAGTGGCTACACACACCTTCAGCCAGGATGCCCTAAGGCCTTTAACTGGATAAACACTGACATTTAGGCAACTGAACTGATCTCAGAATCCTTATATTTTCCATAATTTGTTTCTATTTTCTTCTAAAGCCATTGCTATCTAACCTGTTCAAAATTAATCTGCAAATATTTGTAGATTGCTACAAATGTGCTTTTCCACCTGGTAGAAATTGCAAATTTCTTCTTTGCAGTTCACCAGTTAAAGAGGGCAAAAATAATTTAAGGGTCAGCTGAAAAGTCTTTATAAAAGCTGCTTCCAGAAGACTATTCAGTAACTAAAAATCTTTTTGTGAAACACTTTATTTTAGTGGAAAACATAAACCTGTATCAAGACAGGCTGAAAATTAAAAAAAGTTGAATTTACAGCAAAACCAGAATTTCTGTGATATAAACACATTCCAGTGAGATAGAAAGCTTTCCTGGATTTTGGAGAAATATATTTGGGCCACATGCATCCATTAAAGACTTTGACTTTAATCCATACCATCTGTTCACAGTGTCATTTTGCCTGTCCAAATCCAGCAATCAGGGCTACAAGGCCTGAAATCAGGGCAAAAAAATCAAATACTGGAAACACTGCAGATTCCTCTAAGACTTTTCATTTAGGCCACCTGAAAATGACTTTGGCTAAAGAGAGAAGAACAAGAGTCCTCCTAAACAAAAACATGAGATGCTTATCCTGCCCATGCAGAGCCCAGAACCTGGACTATTCTGCAGACAGATGGTTTACCTTGCATAACATCTGCTCTCTTTTAAGTTTTCAGTGGCTGGAGAGGCTCTACCCTTGCTTCAAATCTATTCCCAGTACCAATAATGGGTGTTTCTGCAGCCAAACCCTCCTCCCAAGGACCATGCTTTCTCCATGCCATTTACATACATACCATTAATTTGCAGCACTGCTTTCCCTGCTCTTTGTCCCCAACTTCTTGCTTAAGGCAGTCTAATTCTGAGAGAACCTGCATCAAATGAGTCTTGGTTTCTTCATATCTTGTTTCAGCAAAACCAAGTTCTCTGTACCACTTCTGAGCCTAACAGGAAAAACAAAAATTACTGAGTATAATTAGTCCATCAGTGGTATCCTTTCTCAATACCAGCTTACAAACACAGATTTGAGACTGCTCTCTACATCATAGCTTTTGAATTGTTATAAACTGATTAAAATAAATGAAGTTATACAATACACTACAATCTTATCATAAGACATTAATGCAACTCTAGAAGTGTATGTCTTATAGAATATCTAGAGCTAGATCCAGACTATCTAGACTAGAGCTACGCAAAAATATTACTTAAATTTATTTCTAAATGTGAAGGTACCATGGATATTCTGAATAAAGTTTTAAAAAGCAGTGGTGCATGCACACATGAATCCAGAGATTACATCTTTGAAAGCCCTCAGAGTAAAGTGAAAGCAAGTTTTTTTATTACTTGGGCAGGAACATTTTCTTGAGGAATGTGTCCTGGTTTCAACTGGGACAGAGCTAATTTTCTCCTTAGTAGCTGGCACAATGCAGTGTTTAATTCAGTATGGGAATCAAAACAAAAATGTCAAAAATGAAGAATGCAAAGAAGGGGGAAAAGAGCCCTCCATATGTTCACCTTTTAATTTTTTTCCAGGCTGCCCTTATTCCACTTACACACATTAACTGTAGTTTTGAAAACAAGAGCAAACCCAAACAAAAAACAACAAAGAAGCCCCTCAACAGCTCAGCTGGTTGCCTGACAGCAAGCTCTCATTTCTTCATATGATATAAAATTTTTTCTCCCCTTCTGGAAGCAAAGGTTTCACATTATTTTAAGTAAACTGAGAAAAATATTTTAACACACAACTTCCTTATAACACACAAAAGATTATAAGGACCCAAGTTAATAAGTTTTTACAAAAGAAATAAAAATAAAACTGTCTCTTTATGTTCAAAATACAGGGTCAGAAGTCCTTGTCTAAGCATCCAACAGTCATCTAAATCCATCCCTTCATTCCAGGTGCCTCACTTGAAAGCTGGGAATCTTATAAAGCAGCTGTCAAAGGACAATAATATCATACAACCACGACAAAACCCTATTATTATTTTTCTTTTACATACTTAACACACCTATTGCTGCCAATTTTTGTCCACAGGGCATGTGAGTGATGCCTGTTACAACCCCATAAATATATACCTGCCATAAAAACAATACATTCTGCCTAGATGTGCATGGAGTGGAGCCTGGATAATAAAAAATAGGAATGTGAATATCTAATGAATTCAGAAGGGCATAACACTGAAAGCTTCCTCAGATGGTGTCAAAAGTACAGATGTACTTCACACAGACAGAGAACTACCCCTCCACACTTGGAAGTCTCCAAGTAGGTGTGGCTGGACTTGGTGTTTGCTACACAGCTGTGGAGGGAAGGGGCAGCACGCCTGGCAGCGCCTCTGGACACAGCAAACCCCTGACAGTGCCAGGCTGCACAGGATCTGGCTTCTCACTCTAAAACTGCTTTCAATTCAGGTTTGCACTAACCCTCAGTGCTTCCACTACCTTCTCCTCCTTATTCCCAGTGATGTGGAGGGAAGCAGCTGCCCAGAGATGGCCAGAGCAGGCAGGTTGTTCGTGTGCCTTACCAGGGCACTCAGCCTCTGGCACAGTGTGCTGCAGCAATGCAGCTTCACTTGATGTTCTGGCCAACCAAGAGTGACTGTGCCATTCATCACTCAAAGATCAGAGGAACATTTTGGTTCTGCAGATCAGAGACTTCCCTGGTTTGTAAAAGAGTTAGAGCCTGGCAGAAAGAAGACAGCCATGTAAGAAAACACAAGAAAAAACAAATTTGGTCCTCAGAAGTACATCAGAGTAGAAGGTTACCTCTTTTTTTGATTTTTCTAATTCCTTTTGCTGTATTTTCAGTTCCTCTTCCATCTTTCTGAGTTGCTCTTTCATCATACTGTAGCTTTCAAACATGCTGCCCTGGACAGACAAAAAGACATGAGGACTCCTCTCACCAGTACCAAATGGCACAAAGTCATTTATAGAACAATATATGGTTTGCTCCTAAACTACTACCAAAATTTTGCATAAAATCAAGGTATTACATATAAATATTTCCCTGTTGGCTATTCTCAAGTGAAGTAGTAATTCTACATTTGTAAGTACGTAGTAATCTCCACAGAAATTCACTGTGGTGTAAGATACATGACTACAGAGGAAAAACATGGATACGAAATCCACTGTGAGTAAAGATCCTGTCTTTAGAGATATGCTTCATATACATCAAAACAATAAAAAATTACACCTAATCAAAATAAAAATCAAATGAAAATAAAAAGTAAATTAACATGTGCACACTTTTCACCAAGACATGATATTTTCACCATTTGAACAACAAGGTTCCTTCTGTTAGGAGAACTTGTGGTAGAATAAAAGCTTCTTGTAAAAGCTTTTACTCTTGCAATAACATAAACAATTTTTTAAAGCCTAAACTGTGCAGTCTTTGAAGTATTATTTTTAACTTTGTAGTTTGCTGTATCACTTTAACATTCTCTAATACAACATTCCAAAAAAAATCTTCTCTGGCATTTTGCCTTCTTTTTCGAAGTTAACTTTATAACCTCAGCTCATGTTAGAGGTTACAGTTTCCTCCATCACTCAGCTTTGCCCTCCAAATGACATCTGTATCTCCCTTTCTTAAGAAGATCCTGCTTGATAACATTCCTTACCGTTATTATTTACCTTTTTCCCAGGGGAATAATCTCCCTGTTCTTCAGTTTGTATTACACTACATGCTGTTTCAACTTTCTTTGGCTTAAGACCAGGCTGTTGGCTTTCTTCTTTTAATTTTACTATATTTTTCCTTGTTGCTATACTTTTCTCTTTTCTCAGCTCTTCATAGGTGAAACCCAAAGAAGACATTAATTCTTTTAAATTTTTATTTTCTAAAATAACATTTGCATTTGCTTTCTGAAATTCATCAAGCTGTTCTGAAGTTTCTTTCTTCATTCTGTCTATCTCTCTTTGCAGCACACATTTTTCCTCCTGTAAGTCAGAAATGGTTTGATAACAGCTAGTTTTGCAGTCTTGGAGTTCTGAAACTAAGGTCCTGTATTTGTCTTGCTCACACTTCATCTCTGCCAAATGTCCCAACAAAGTTTCTTTTTCACCTTCTGAAAGAGCTATTCTTTGTAAATTTCTCTTTCTCTCTTGCATTAATTCATTGTATTTTGCTACATAGCTCTCCTTGTCTTGTAATAATTTAGCCATTTCCTTGAAGCATTTGCTTCTTTCTTCTTTCAGGTCAGAAAGCAGCTGGAAGCACCTCATTTTCCTTCCATTCAAGGATAGAACTCTCCTGTCAAGTTCATTTGATACAATTGTCCATGAGTCTTTTTCAGAATTCCTGTTTTTCTCTTCAACATATGAGAGATTCTGAGAAAAAGTTGCAACTGAAAATGTTCCTGGGGTCATGGTGCTTTCTTCTGTAAAGTTATTATAACATCCACCAGCAATTTCTTTCTCATTAAGTAAGTTTTGAAATGAAACAATGTTAGCTTCATCTGCTGCTAAAACATATTGAAAATATGCATCCATCTCCTCTTCCAGGGCACACATCATCCGAGCATAGCTGTCATTCTCTTCTTGTAATTTACAGACTTTTTCTGAGTAATTCTCATTCTCTTGCATCAGCAGAAATATCCTCTGAGAACATGCAGCCACTGCTTTTTCCAGTACAGATATTCTCACACTACATTCACTTCCAGCTTCCCAGGTTGCCAGATGACAGAAACACTTATAAAAACTGCTCTCTGGCTGGAATAGTTTGCTTAAGCACACAGGCCTCTCTTCCAGAGGAAACAGCAAGTTTAGTGGATATCTCTCCTTATCTGATGAAAAAAAATTCTCAGAGTATTCATGTTGCACATTTTTAGCAGCTATTTTTTGACATGAGAAATTCTTGTTTGGTTCACATAGTTTCAAGGTCTGGTCTTTCCTTTTCTTCAGGCCATTATTGCTGGAGGGGCTTGTTTGGCAAGCTGGTTCCTGAGCCTGCTTTCCTTTCTCTTCCATTTCAATTATGTCTTCTCCATTATATCCACTATTCACATCAGGGATGCAGTTTTCTGAAGTATTTTCTTCTTTCTCCATTTGTTCAGGACTCCCTTTAAAACACTTTTTAAAGTCTTTAAAATCAACAGGTAAACTCTGGGCACCCTGCGTGCTATGGAGACTCTCTTTGGCTTCCATTCCTGGCTTCCCAGGACTGAATAATTCAGTATTGTAGGAAACTTTAGAACTTTCCTCAAGATCACAGGTATCCTGTTGTTGGGCTTTGTCATTCTGTATTTCTTCTCTTTCAGCTCCCCCTGTAAAGATTTTTTGGTGATACCTTTCATCATCAACATCTTTATCCAGACATTTGTTTTCCCTCCCACTTCTTGGCAGAATTTCCTTGTTTCCCCAATGTTTTTCCATGTTGCATTCTTCTAGAGATGTGAAAATTTCAGCCACAGTGGAAGGCAATGTTCCATGAAGAAGTTCAGTAGCTCTGTCATAAAATCCTCGTTTTGCAACAATGCAAAGGCCATCAGACCAAAGATGAGTATTTGTCTCATAGAAACTCAAATTCCTCACTTTCTTCTCTGTGGTGAAAGCTGTTACATGACATCTTCCAGGTTCAAGCAAGGTCATTTGGAGCTTCTTCCTCATTAAGATTTTTACCACAGAAGCAGGGAATGTCTTCACTGGTGGAGTTACAGCGTGTTCCTTCAAGAGAAAAAAAGTTTCTTCATCTTTGGTTTTCTTACTTGTCTCATCATTGGGTAACTTCTCAGAACAAGGGGGAAGCAGTTCTGCTGCATGATGACTTGGGGTACACCTGAGCAAACTGAAACTGTCCTCTAGAGTATTTGCCTTCTGTGGTCCAAGAGTGACCTGATGATAGCAAATGAGAAATGTTTCAAATTGAAAAATATATGCTCCAGTATGGTACTAATCATAATTTGTTTTTTCCTTCATCCACAAAATACTTGATTACAGATTGATGAGAAAAATAAATTTCCATACAAAGGGTTTTCAAATTATTTAAAGACTTGCAATGAGAGTAATGTTAGAAATTAGGTATGAGTAATTCAACCATTGTCTTAGTGCACACCTGTGTTCACCTTGTAAAGCATCTGTAGTAGCCATGATTTAAATCTACTTTTATATTCCCCTTTAAATACACCAACTCTTCATTTTCTATCCAATTTCACATGCTCCCTGTACACAAAGATAGCAAGGACAGCAGTAACTTTTCTTCTCACCTGCTCAGTCTCAGCTAGACCAGCAACTTTTGCAAAGGAATTGGAACTGCATTCCAAAATTGGTACAAGGACTTCTGGTAGCTCCTCCATCTGCTTTAGTCCATCACAACTACAAGCTGGTGTTTCTGTTATGGTAAAGCATTGGGCAAATGTAATGTCAGTCCCAGATAGTTACACAAAAAACAAACCCAAAACCATCCAAGCAGATGTTCTGAATAAAAAAATATTTTAGTGAAAGTATGCTCAAAATTACCTTCTCTACCAGCAGCATTCATCACTACTGATACAGATACCAGCATGATGTTAGACACGAAAATGAGCTTCATAAAAACCCCACTAATATTGAGGTCTAAACCAAGGCGTATTTGGGGTTCACAGTTTCCAGTTCCCAAAGCATTCAGAAATGGAAAATACATCTCATTACAGTGGGCAGGTGAAAACTTAGGGATTAAATTTACAGATTAAAATTATTCAGTGCAGGTCTGCATTTACATATACTAAAATTTGCTATAAAATTCCCATTAGTTTATGTTGGAAGAAGGTACCTTATATAATTTGCCAAGAAAAGAGCTTTCACATTGTTTGTCCTGAAGAGCAAATCTGTCTCCTGTATGGCATTCCCAAATACTATACTTCATCCTGGATATACAAAGTACCCCCTCACCTCTGTAGTTTCTTGAAAGTTCTAGAATTTCTTGTGAAAGCTTGTAACTGAATAGTGGCAAACAATTATAATTTCATCTTCCCCAGATACAGTTTACAGATTAGGATTTTCAAAGGGTTTACACCTTTTAAGTTATACACACTCCATGAATGAAATCATCTTCACTTTGATGGCACAGAAATGAAAGCAAAAACTCAGATTTCTTTGCATACCAGACTCTTTATCACGTAGCAGCACAATTGGAGTTTGAGTAGCTCTGCTTCTGAGTGAATCCAAGACTGCCCTCCATTTCAGATTCTGAACTTCATCCTGAATTAGATCTCCATTCTTAATGGGAAAAGCATGAGGAAAAAGAAAAAACCCACAGGTTATATACATATATATGGTGTTTGTGATATGAAAAACAGGCATATAAATTTCCTTTGCTATTTTACATTCAAAAGACCCATTATTTCTTTAGAACTGCTATTGTTTCATACAATTTTCTTATTTCAACATTCTCCAGGAAATGTAATCATAAACTTTCCTCTAGTTTTCCCTTCAGACTTTACAAAGCATTAAGGAAGAAAATCTGAGTCATAAGCATGTAATACATCAGATCACAGGTGGAACAGTGACTAAATTATATGGTCATCAACAAAGATAAAATAAAGTCTGATCAAGTTGGGAATAAAACTAATAGCTCAATGCCCAGCTACAAAGACAATTGTTCCTAGGCTGGAAGAACTCAAAGTGGATAACCATTCTGAAAAAAAATTGGTTTTCCATTGATAATTTAATTGCAAATTTCATATTCTGTTCTTAAAATTTATCTTAAGCCCCTGATTGAATTTGAAAATTTTGACACTTCCTGATGCAAAGCAGACACCCCTATTGCTTGATAACAGCAGATCACATTTCACATGCACTGTGCTCATTTTCAGTGAACAGAAGAATCAGATCTGATTGTCTCAACAAAACACATCATTGAGACAGTAACCAAAACAGCTACACCACAGAAACCAAGCCAACACAAGCACTTTTGCCTTCCTGCAGTGCTCTGCACCAAACGCCAGCAGAAAATAAAGCTGGTCCCTTTGCACTGAGCTGAAATTTTAAAATTATATATGGACGGGAAAGGCAATGACTTCCAAGCCTTCAGTTCCTAAAGAGTCAGAAAAGGCTGCTGATTTTCCAAAGGATCACCAGTGAGGACAATTTTTATTTCAACCCAAGTCAGCTGCCTCATTGTTGTGTTCTATTAAAAGATCTTGACTGTGAGGCACAACTTAAGTGGAAATCACAACACTTCCATGATTTCTTCCCTTATTTTCTTAGTAGTATTGACTAATAGTATGGTTTGGGTTGAAAGGTATCTTAAAGGTCATCTAGTTTCCACCCCCCTGCCATGAGCAGGGACACCTTCCACTAGAACATGTTGCTCAGGCCCCATCCAACCTGAACACCTCCAGGTGTAGGGTATCCAAAACCTCTCTTGGCAACCTATTTGAAACTAATGCCAATTCCTTGAAACACAATCATTTCTTTCCTGCACCTTTTCATTTATTTCTTTACAGATATCAACTCTTGATTTATATGTGAGTATTGTCAAAAGAAAGTTACACAAAATGATGAATAAGATACAAGGCTCAGGAGGCAGAACATCACACTGAGGAATCAAGACCTCAGCTGTCAGTGGAAGCTGCAGACAGATGCATTGCTTGGCTTTTTCATACTTTTCCCTCACCTTCAACAGACCCCCTAAGGTTCACATGTAGAGACTGATAAGTCAACACGCAGACACATGTAACAAGCTGCTTTTTTGGTGTATGTTCATTTCTCATTCAGACATATACAGCAACTGGAATATTGCAGAGAGGATGCTGATACTGAGTTTGGAAATTCAAGTTTTCTACAAGATTTCCTTGGAGACTACACTCTACCATGAGATGCAGTTCACCTCTTGGTGCTCAGTCTAACTGGATCTTGTATTGAACACAATTTCTCATTTTTATAGCTGTTGATGGAGTATGATGAGATCAAATAGGATTTTTTTGGTGACTATTTTGGCTTAAATACTACAAGATTGAGGTGATGAGACTGAGAAATTCTATTTTAATACGTGCTGGTAAAACTTCAGATAAGGGAGAAAAGCCCTCTTCAGTTTTACAGAAAAACACCAGATGTCTCCCTCCTCCTTTTATCACAGATACTGATTTTTTTCCCCTGCTATCTCAAGTCATTGTCTACTAGAAAAATGCAAGCATACTTGTAGTACCAAATTAGAAGGAAGAGACAACCAGAAATGCAGAAGGCACAGGATTTGATGCTGCTGATTCTATACGCAGTATTTAAATAACACTATCCACTCTGCAGCAGAGTAAAGTAAACACAAATTATGGCCCGTTCATTTATACCAAAGACTGGGAAACTGAGACTCTAATCTCCTATGACACCAGAAAAGTAAATTAATACTTCACAAAGAAACAGTTCAAAAACTTCATGTAGAGGAAAAAATAGGCTTTTATTAGAGTACAGCATAGAAAGAATCCTGTTTCTTGAAGACTTCTTGGATTCATCTCAGGTAATTAGTCAGCTGTGTATCTTGCTTTCCCACCTTTGAATAAACTCATCATTTTTTTTCTCCTTTTCTCAATTTTATCAAACCAATAGCAATTCTTCACTACTTTTTCTCTGGCTCTGAAAGCCCTCACTGCTCTTGACTTTAGCTGTGCAGTACCCTCATAGTGCATTTGTTATGTCTGTTTACAACTCAGTGCAAGTCCTTCAAGAAGTATCTTAAAATATTTTTAAACCATGTCCTTCATTCCCAAGGAAAAATGAACACACTAGTTAAAGTAATTATAGCAATGCCTCAGGGCAAGCAGTTGGTTTTTCTGCCACCTCAGGGCAGCTACAGAGATGTGGGGTGAGGTGCAGCTTCTGAGCTCTCCTCAGAGGTCACCCATGTGCTGCTGGTTACTGCAGAATGATCTCACCACTCTCTCACAGGGACAACCTCCTGGAGCTCACTGCTTTGGGACTCTAGAATCACTGATGGGATAAAATCACCAGGCCTGCAAAAGTGCATTCCATTACCAGGTTAAAAAAATTGTCTGTATTTCCTCTAGCTTTATAGATACAGGATCCTCTCTAGCTTCTCCCAGTTCTGGAAGTACTCAGAGTCTGACTGACCTCCCATACGAAAGGGTTTTGTTCATGCCCATTACCTCTTGGTTAACTGCAGTTAAAATCAGGAGAGTTCTTGGGATATCAGGTCACAATCTGAATGAGTGTGAGGCATAGCTGATCTCACTTTAAATAAAGTCTCAATAAAAATACCCTGCACCTCAGTGCATGAAGAATAAAACTTTGTTTGAGTCCACTCTGTGAAAATAATTGTTCCTTGTCAGCAAAATGAATTGGCAGAAGCTGAATGCCATATTACAGCATCAGCAGAGCTTTCCCATGCAGTGCTGGAGTGAAGTGCTTGAGGCAAACAAGTCCCATTCAGTGTATTCAGGGCATATCACAATGCTAGAGAGCCACAAACACTGACTCTCTCAGCTCCTGGTCATGAATGCTGCCTCCATCTTCCCCTGTTTACCATTATCCAGAAAATCTCATAGACAACATTTATTGTCAAGAGTGCTTTTTGCTCCAGCATTTGGGCATGAATAACATGCAAAAATTCGTCCAGCCATATGGTCCTCCTCTACTGAAGTGTGTCCACAAGGCAGGTCTCAGAAGTTCTTCTGGGCTCTACTTTTAGTGCCAACTGAGACCTTTTGCTGTGAGCTCATCACTTCAAAGTTTAAGGAAAAAAGGTTTGTTGAGTGTCCTCAACGTGCACCTAACAAAAGCTCTGATGCAATGAAGCTCCAACTACTGATTCTACTGGGTGTGAAAGAGACACTGGGAAGTACTAACGAATAAACAATAATAAGAAAAAAAAATCAGGCAGGATAAAGCCTCACACTTGCATCTTGACTGTACCTCTAATGACAGGTGTAATCCAGGGTGATACAAAGATAAAAATTAATTACATTTTGCATTATTTTTACTTAGCAGTTGACTTACCAGGTTAACACTGTTGTCCCCATCTGCCAGTCTTGTAAGTTCTGAGTCTTCTTCTTTCTTCTTTTTCAGCTTCACAGTATCTTGATCTTTTAAAGTTCTGTTTTCACCCAAAAGCTCTTCTACTTTTTCCTGTAGTTTGATTTCAGATAATTTTAAACTATAGATGTGATGGTGAGATTTTTCCAATTTTGTTCTGAGAAAGTCTTCAGTGTTCTGAGAGCACTGCAATTCAGTCAGCAGGTCTGCCTGTTCTCTTCTAGTGTTCTCTTCTTTTTCCCTCAAGAACTTCAGGTTTTGCTGAATTGCATTGAGATGGCTTTTCACATCACACTCCACATTTTCAATACAAGTCTTCCATTCCATTTCTTCCCTGCCAGGCTGTTTACAGCCCTGAGTCCCACTGCACACTGACTGACACTTCTGCTGGAGCTGCTGCACCATTCCCTCTTCTAACTTGGATGTCAAAAGAGCAATATGGGCATTAAGATCTAGGACTTGCTTTTCCAGCCTAGATATCTCATCCTGAAGGTAACAGTCCCTTTTCCTCAGTACTGCTGTCTGTTGTCTCTGCCTTTGTTTGTAGTGCTCAAAATATTCTGACTGGCTTTTGATTTCATCCTCTTTTGTCTTCAGCTGCTCCTGAAGCCAATGCAATTTTTCCTTGTGCTTCTTCTCTGACTTCTTTTGGTTTTCAACCTATCATTTCAGTGAGATGTACAGTTAACATCTTAATATCAAAGCTCTTGTTTCTTTACAATTTTTCTTAATTTAATGATAATTCTGCCCTTGTTTTCTGAAAACTCAGGAATTACACAAGTTGAATTCTTTTAAAAGCCAGTAAATACTGAATTTGGAGCAAAAATTACCTGTTCTGTCATTTCAGATACCACTGAAACATCTCAGTAGGAACCAAACAAAACAAACTCATCCACGTCTGCTACTACATGACATACAGGAACCTTCTAAGCACATTTTTTCATGTTCTAAAGTACATATTAAACCAAAATAAACCTTATAACTAATTCATGTATCCAACTCTGATTTATACAGTAACAGATCCTTAACACTGACAGTACTGTAGCACTGGGGTGTTACAGGCAGAGGAGCTGTGGTTCCATTACAGAAAACAGGACACACACTTTCCAGAGCCCAGGACTTTTCCCATTGCTCTTCACTATACCTGTCATCTGTCAGCTCCTCTTATGAGACTCCTGAAAAAGGAGAAAGGAACAGATGCCTTTTGAAACACTTCGAGAAAGTCTTTGGTATTTTCTTTTGCACTACAGTGTGTTTGAACACAGAGACCTGGAGGTGAAAGATGCCAATGAAAGGCAGAAGAGGCTTTCATGAATCCTGTACTGCCCTTGCTTTGAGCAGAGTAAGAACCACCAGTATCACAGGGACATTGCAGCAACTTTGAAGCAAGACTGAAGGCACAGAGACATGAAGGAATGACTTTGGTTTTTTCAAGGACTTCTCAGATCAGTCATTTTGATTGTCAGTATTTTCCTGTCTGAGGCATTCACTGGCAAGGACTGGTCAGAAGGAACACTAGGCTGAAAAGTCAGGTAGATGTGGACTAATATTTTGGTTTGTTAACTCTTGATGGGGATATATGTCTAAGCTTCCCGAGTCTTGAAAAATACATTTCACTTTTAATTACAAAAGCAGAGACTATTCTTCATTCTTGTGAATCTTGCCATGCAATACTTGTGTCCTGCTAGAGTATTCAACTTTGACCTAAAATGCTGAGAAAATGAAAGGATATTCTATGATAAACAGAATCAAAACACATGGTTTCACTGAAGCCTGTTCCTGAAAACCTTTTATTCCTTCTCCATTTTCATGAATACAAAGAATGAGGAAAACAGATAAAAATGCCTGTTGTATGGGGCTAGAAAGATAAGTCTGACCTAAGAAGGAGTACACTGAACAGGTCCTAGGGAGAAGGTAAGAAGGGAGAGCATAAATTTGATCAAAGGCCTGAATGAGAGAAGTAACTGCAGTGCTATCCAAAACAACAAAGAAATAGAAAGCTGTGAGGAGGAAAAAAAATCCAAAAATTCTTCTGATTTCTTTGGTTGTAGAAAAAGAGAAAGGCTGAGACTATGTATTGCTTAACAACAGAGGTCACTGGAGATGAGCTTGACTTATAAGTTACTACCACAAAGAGGAAATAAACCAGGTCATTTGCAACAATATCCCCTCACCAAGTGGATCAGGTCCTCATGAATGTTCTGCAGTTTCCCTTTAATGCGCAGATTGGCATTTTCAACCTGGTCCAGCTTCACATAAAGTTGATCAATCATCACAAGAAGTGTTTTGTGTGACAGCTCCAGCTCCTTCATCCTGGGATAGTGAAAATGAACATTTTTGCTAAGGAAACACCACAGCAAAGTTCCAGATGGATAAGCAGTCACAAGCAATGCATCAATTTATCTTTAGCTTTCTATTTGTCTCCCAAAATAAAATAGTAACAAATTTTTGATCACTAATATAACAAACACTTAATTCTTAACAAGTCTACTGGGGGTTGCACATTATGCTGGAGAGTGTCAAAATTGTTAAAGATTACCTTTCTGTTGACTTAATAAAAATACCATAAGCAAACACATTTACAAGATTTTGGTTCAATGGAGTTTGGCATGCTATATGAAGTAAGAACTTCAACAACCATAAAGACAACCACAACACTTCAGCCTGCGTGTACCTGATCATAGAATTATGGTAGGTTCACAGTCAGTGAATTCAACTTTTATGACAGTAAATGCTTCCCATCAAAATTAACATTATGGCAACCTACAAGTACCTATTTTTTAGGGGCTGAAGTGAAAATATCTTACTTGTAACATGCCTTCAGTGGGCACTAAAGCCTACAGTTCATAATTGTATTGACTTTGTCTGCAAAAATGGATTTTGACAAAATACAGGTTTTCTTTGCCTGTTGCTAGTCAAATGGTAGTACAAAATTATGAAGTGTGATATAAAAATCTTTAAATAAAGAATAATTATTATTGTGAAAAAAGCCCATTATAAAAATATTTCTGACAAAATTCCTTGATGAATTCAAAGCAATTAAAATTATACAAATAAATGTTTTAATACCATTTATATTTCCTATTCTTTTTAACTCTTACATTCTTTAGAACACTGCTGTTGCTGACTATCAAAACCTTATTATTCCAGTCAAATGTATAATTAATGCTTAATGGCACCTTAATCTACTGTAATGATTAGCATTAACACACTATATTAGATGAAGCTTTCTAAAAAAAGGAACTTTTTTTACAACATGAAATTCCAAATTAATTCTTATTTTAAAAGGAAAGGAATGTACTTTACAAACAGAATTTACATCATATGAATATTTACGAATGTAACATCCTGAGAAAGCTGCCTGGTTATTTGCAACAATATGTTAGACCATGCTGTAAATCTTACTTAAATAATAATTCTTAAAGAACTGATTATAGTGTTTCTATTCTGACAGCTATACAAAATACACATGAATCTTCTCCAACACTAAAAACACAGAAGTCTTTCTTTTTGCTGGTTCTGCATGTATCATTTGACAACCAGTACACAGGGCAAAGTGAAGAGCACATTTGTCAAATAATAACAAATTTTAATGCAAACCCCCCTTTCATTTACCTATTTCTTAGGATGGAATCTGACTCCATGTAGTCCTCTAGAACACCTTTCAGTTTTTGCTCTGACTTTTCCAGCTCTTTTATTCTGAGATTCAAATTCTCTTCTCCAGCACTCTTTACTTTTTCATCAGGTGTGCCTGCATCTTCTAATTCCTGAAAAACCCAGGAGGTAGCAATTTTAACACTGAAATTCAGGATAGCAAATCCTTCATTACTGGGAATTCTAATACAGTAACAAAATTGTTGTTCTCTTCCAGATGAAGGATCCATGATGAAAAAGAGCCCAAATTAGGTTCTCAATGTACTACAGTCTAAACATGCAATAACAGAGTCTAAGCCTCTGATGATCAAATGAACAGTCCTTCTTGACTCTGAACACATTTATTATTTATGAGAAAGTCTCATTTCATTAGCCCCATTAGCATGTAAGAAGGGAGCTGCCGTTCACAACATGAGATCCCCATAAAAGATTCAGTTAGACTAATTAATAAAGGAATTAGTCATCAAAGTTTTGAAAAGAGAATAATTTTCTACTAAACATGGGAGTTCATAAAACTGAGTGCATTTATTTTGGATAAATATATTACATTATTATTGTTTCAAAACAGAAGGCTTAAAAAGAATATTTCCTATTCAAAAGGCATTCTATAGCTATTTCAGAGAAAACATTCTGTTTATTTAATTGGTATTTTGGAATTCTGCATGCAGTATTTTATTTGTATCTACTTCACTTCTGACAGGTCATGAAACCATAGCTGAAAGAAATTTTCAAATTTGGGCTTGAGAAAGCAAGCTAAGCTTGGTTCTTCTGCCTCCTTTAGTCATAGATCTAAAAATTCTTCTGAAACTCACTTCAGTAAGTATAGTCTTATAACTGTGTCCTGGTTTCTGCTGGGACAGAGATAATTTTCTCCTTAGAATCTGGTACAGCACTGTGTTTTGGATTCAGGATGAGAATAATGCTGATAACACTCTGATGTTTTGGCTGCTGCTCAATAGTGCTCACCCTACATCAAGCACTCTTCAGTGGTTCATGCTCTGCCAGTGAGAAGCTGCACAAGGAGCTGGGAGGGAGCACAGCTGGGACACCTGATCCAAACTGTCCAAAGAGATATTCCACAGCACAGAGCTTCACTATATAAACTGAAGGAATTACCAGAAAGGGACTGATTGCTGCTCAGGAAGTGGCTGGCCATTGGTCAGCAGGTGGAGGGAAACTCCAGTGCAAAGCACACTTGCTTGTCTTGAGTCCTGTTAAATTCTCTCTCTCTCTCTTTCTCCTTCTCTCCCTTTACAATTAAATTATTAGCATCAGCATATTATTATAGTAATATTTTGTCTCAGTTATTAAACTGTTTGTTTCTCAACCCCAGAGATCTACCTTTTCTTTCTGATTCTCCTCCCCACTGGTGGAGGGAGGGTGTGGGGGGAGCGAGGGAGCAGCAGAATGGTGCTGGCTGTCAGCTGGGTTAAACCTCAACCAGCGGGCACCTGTGAAATGATTTTGCTACATTTGTGTTGATTTGGAATTGGATCTGTTACTGGAATTCAATCACAGAGTTCGGATTTATTACCAAGGAAATAATGCAATTACTATTAATTTTCTTTTTTATTTTTTTCTTTTTTTTGGTAGACAAATGCCAAATCTACAGTGCAAAGATAAAAGTAACTTTTTTTGATACTGATGAGTAGAAAATGGCCCAAAATCAGTGCAAAAGAATAAAAAAACCCCATTCTCTTATCCCCTCATTTTTTGATGTTTTGTTATGTGCTATTCAAAGGATCAGTCAATTACAAAATGTGCTACAATTTTGGTTAATTGTATCAACTCACTGGCCTTAAGTCAGCCGCACAAGGAGCTAGAGCTGAAACGATTCAGGCACTCCTCGGCCCCCTAAGAAGCCATGATACTTAAAAGCTTCAAGTGCAGATAGATATCAAAGAATAAATCCATGCGGACAACGAAGTTCACACCTCTTTGTGATACCAAGCCCAGTCTCTTCTCAGAGAGCATGCATCCCTGAGACATGTTAACATAATTATGGTTCTCCCCTGGATGGTATAATTTCCCAAATGGAACAGTATCTTCAGTTTAGAGTTCTTTGAGATATTAGTATTTTGTCTGTACTTGTTGTTTGTAAATAGAATAGACACCCTGTTCTGTGACAATGGTTATCCCTGAACATCACTGCAAAAGGCATATAAAATAACAGTGAACATTGTTACTCTTCTCATTAATAGTTTACAGTGGAAGCCAAATTAATATCATTTGCAACTGTAGGATGAAACCAGGAAAGCTGTTACAATTGACACAAGCAATGAGAAAGTTACAGTTTCCTTCTTCACTTACACTGCTGGGACAGATGATTTGAAAGCTGTGTCACAAAAAGGGAAAATTAGGCCCAAATTTTGTGATTCAGTCCATCTTGTATGGACCGAATCACAGAATAATAGAATCACTAAGGTTGGAAAAGATCTTTAACATCACCAAGACCAACCATTAACCCAGCAGTGCTAAGTGCAACCATTAACCCTAAGCAGTGCTTGGGGACATGTGGCACATGTCCCCAAGTGCCACATCCACACCTTGGAACATTTCCAGGGATGGTGATTCTACCAGTTCCCTGGACAGCCTACTCCAAAGCCTGAACACCCTGTTAACACACTGTACCCATTCCCAGCTCTACAGCAAATACCAATGTACAACAGATAGTAAGACTGTAATAATCTGTTTTCCAAAAGTACAAATCCCGCCAGCTCAGTGCAGAAAAAAAACCATCCAATGGAAAATGTCAGCCCAATCAGCCACTTTTCTTGAGAAAACTGTCATAGGTAAGTTACAATGTAATAACAGAACACATAACAAAATAAGGAAATAAACTGTTCATACCTTCTCTACCTTGTAAGAAGACCCTCCCCTGTCCGTGCAGTGCGCTTATCATGGCAGCCACATGCTCTGACCATCCCGTGCTTGTGCTTGTAGCTCCATATTCAAAATAGTGATGAGTAAATCTGTGTCTATGAGAAGTGTTTCTTTGCCCAGTGAATCCTTGTTCCTTCACTGGCACCAGGTTTGATCATCTCAAGATCTGTTTACCTTCTATTGTGGTCCTTTGCTTTTGAGTGATGCCAGGACTGTCTCTTGCAGTGAAGGTCTTATTTTTCCACATTCTGTCATCACACTGCTAAAAGCCTTAACTAAAAAATGAAAATTTTCTATTTGAAAACACATTCTCTAAATGCTTGTTCCTTTTGAACAATATATTGTGAGCAACACATTCTTCTGGGGTTTGAGATTCCAGACTTTTGCATGATCCTTGTTTCTAAGGTAAGTTGTGCTTTCTACTAGGGTTATTCCAACCCTGACATCAGCCACAGTTTGCTGCATGTGACTGAAATAGTCTTGTGGAGTGTCTCAGCTCCTTCTATAGGTAAATGATCTTGTCCAGTGATTCTTTGTGCAGAATACTTCTCTTCAGAGCCTGATAATTATCTGAGAAAACAGGCTGCTTCTGAGGCTGATTCCAGCACCTTCAACAGCTTCCTCTGTCCTTCCTTAGTTGTTCATTACCTTATGTTATTTTTGCCAATCATAATTTCCACTTCATGTGATGTATTATTGTAACCAGCTACTTCATGTTGGAGTTCTGTGTGTCCATGGGAGTAGACTTGTTTCTCTGTGGCTTTCTACACAAATATTATTTTCAAGAAAATGCGAGGGAGGAGAAAGTTACCTTCTAATATTGTGCTCTTCATGCTTTCATCTTGCCTCAACATTTCAGAAATAATTATCTATTTCTTCATATTGCCTTTTCAGTTCTGAAGCATTGACTTCCTTTTCCCTCTTTGAAATAGTAATATTTTTTCATTTCCTAACCATTCTCTTTAAGACCTCTTAAAAAGGTCTTTTCACCTTCCATTTTTTCAGTGTGTGCTTCACCCCAAATTTTTATTGCAGTTCAGGTGGTCAATGATTGTTTATCTACCTCTGCTGGCTGAGGTTGTGCCAGTTTTGTTAATCATGATGTTTTTATTTCACCTGAGAGGATGCCATGATTTCCAAATGTTCATGTTCAACTATTTCTCTGCTTATCACATTTATCTACATGCCCATTTCTCCAAGTCCTTCTTTCTTCTTGAAGAGATAACTAAGCACAGCACATCATGCATTCTCTTTTCCTGACCTCTCAGGCAACCATGGAATTGGCATTTTCCCAGTGCTGTCTTTACAAGATATTGCCTTACTTTTCAAGAAACATTCAAAGAATCATATTTCCCACACAGTTCTCACTCCCTTTAAAGTTCTCATACTCCAATCTACCATCGTGCCTTTCTCCAAAACCCTTCTTTTCTGCATCTGTGGATTTCCAGCTTAGGAATTTAATATGAATTTGACCACTGTAGGGTTGTAAATCTTTATTTGTTTCCAACTTTGAAAAGTTTGCTTCCTTTCAGCTATTTACTATAGACAACTTAATGTCAAACACTTAGCTTTTTTAATATAGATATTAAAAAGGAGATCCTGTGTTTCTTGGGTGAAATGCAAACCACATTTGTTGAAAGCATGCAGTATGGAGACAAAAATCTCAGTACTGTAAGAAAACCATTTGGTAGATAACAGTTCACATAGCAGCCAGTAATTGCACTTGTATTTTTTCTGCTGTTTGGTTGGTGGGAGAGTGTAAGTTCTGTTTCTAATTTTTTTCAGTGTTTATGATGTGCTGGTCTTTATTTGATTGTGAAATCATTCCAGCTTGAAGCCATATCTTTAAAAAAAATCTCTAATTTTAAGTTCAAATATTTCGCAGCTTTAATTATTATGCAAACTGCTTTATGAAAAAAATGCACCAATTTAAAGCTGCTTAATAAATATTTTCCATATTTTTGCATGTGGACTCAGCTTTTCACTCCATAGGTTCTTTTAATAGCCTGTAGACAAAATAAAACCAAAACAGGAAACAAAAACAACAAAGAAAAGAAAAAGTCTGCTGAGCTTTAGATAAAAAACATTACTTTAGAAATCTGTGTTCGTATTGAACTAAATTCACAGACAGCACAATACCTTTCTGAATGTTTTATATTACCTTCAGAATAACTAGATCCAAAATTACTATCAGTAAATCACCTGGTTTGCCTTGAAATAGTTACCAGTGTTGAAAAGTCCAACTATAATTATCTTAAAATTGGTTTTTCTGTGTTAGATTAATCAGAGACAGATTCACCTCTGGCAAGATGAATTAAAGAACATTGCCCTTCACACCAGCACCACAATGTGATCTGCACTCCTAGAAATGTCAAAAGCTGAGTAGTTATGTGGCTACACAGTCATTACCTCTGTTTTATCTCCTCAAAATGCTTGTCATCAAGCTTGAATCTAATTACCTGTAATTAAAGTACTTACTTACTGTTAACAGGAAGAGTAGCACATTATATCTGCACAATGCATTTTTTGGAAGACTATTAACATTTTCAATTTCTTTTTTTTTTTTTTTTTCTCTTTTAATCCAAGGGGAACCCAGAATACTATCAGCTAATATCTGCAGGGAAACCTATAGATCCCTTCAATGCATTGTACGTCAAAATATTTTAAATGGAATTTTAAAAATGCTGGTGATTTCACTGTTTATTGAATGTTTATAAAGTATCTCTAGACTTGGCCAATATATCTTTCAACATATTTAAAAACAAATATATTCATCCAGATGTTAGCACCTCTAACTGGGACTGGTGTAAAAAACCTGAAGGAAATTCCAAAGACAATAGTTTGGTGACTCTTTTAACATTACTCTTTCCAACTTATCTTAACCAAAATAGCGTCTGTCTTATCTGATCTCATCCAAAAATTCACTTCAAAGAGGAAAGGTGAATAGTTTACCACAAGGCTTCACCTTTCTTCAAACACCTTTCTATAAGCATATGCTCAATTTTTTACAAAATAAACAAACTTTCAGAAGCAATCCTGAAAATACGGAAAAAATTTGTTCAATTTCAACTACTTTTCAACTTCTCATAATCAAAAGAAAGCTCCAGCACTTTTAAGAAAACAATAATACCTGAGAATTACATTCTACCCGTCTGTATCTGTTACCATGTTATTGAAAAATAAAAAGCCTACGCAGCAATGCTTGTAATGAAAGCCCAGAGCAAGTTTCAAAGAGCATCAACAGAAAGATGATAATTGAACATACTGGACCTGAATAAACCCCAGAAAGAGCCCATAATAATACAGGTCTGATTTCTGAAAAGTATTTGAGACTGGGCAAGAGAAAATATTGTTTCATGCTCATAACAGGGGCTTGGGGTAACTATTGTCATCATTCTTTTTCATCATAAAGTACTGATAGCAGTTTCCAAGATGTTGATTAAACTCCCACTATAAGGAGATTCCTTGAAGATAATTCACAACAGATTGAAAAGAAGAAAAGGCTTAGAAATTTTGTAAAGGTAAAAGCATTGTGTATTATCGAGTTAAAAACAAACAAAAAGACCCCAAAACCAAAACAGTAATAATACAAATACTGTATACTATTCAATAGCTTTAAAGCATAGTTTAATTCTCAAACAGGCTGCTGAGGTACCATCCCTCCTGAAAGGCAGTGTGGAACTTGCACTGCTCCAGGGAAGAGGACTGGGACTGATTTTCTAAATTGCATTTCCCTCTTGTTCTCTGTGAAAGGGGAGCACTGGCACTATGGCTCCTGCCACAGCTGAAGAAATTCACTGCCTTTTGCACTGAGCTGAAAGGATCAGGGCACTGTGGAAGGACAATGAGAATGATGGCAATGTCTCAAGGGAGAGGCACAGAGGTTCTTTATCCTCACCCTTTCCGTGTTGTGTCATTCACATTGCAACTTTCAAATCACCTCATAAAAAGGAAAATTTGTTATTATTTCCTAAGTTATTTCATGGACTCAAGGATCTGGAGGAAGTGAAATCAACTCCTTATTTTGTATGTGTGGTTATGCTCACAAGGCTTCTTAGAAAGCAAAACAAGCCAAGTGATTATTTGCCACTTCTCCATCCAGCATGACAGAAGGCAGGAACCTGCAACAATAACTGAACTTTCAGACAAAAAGTACCTGCTCTGCAAGAATGGAAAGCACTCACTGCTGTTATGGCACTCAGTATCTTTGAGTACAAAATGATTTCTCATTGAAAACTCAATCACTTTCTGCAGAAATCCAGGAAAGAAAGCATCCAAGTTGGACTTTATAGATGGCTCTCCCTCTCTGTGCAGGTAAAACCAGTATGCCCTTTCTCATGGTTTCAGGGTCTTAAAAACAATCCCCAAAACAAGGCAAAATCTAAGAGACAAAAATTGAGTACAAAGAAATATAAAGAATACCAACCACACGTCTCGGCTCAGTTGTGTCATCAAGGCCACAGAATGAATGCTAGTGAAAAAAACAAAAAAAGGAACAAAAACTATAACATAAGATCAAAAGAAAATGAGGAAAAAAGAAAAGAAAGAAGATGTAAGATATGTAATATGAAATCCAATGACATTACAGCAGTTAGTCTTACATCATTAATTGAGTTGATCTGAAAGAAAGACAGTATACCAATCTTACTCTAAAAAGCAGTAAAAAAATCAGTATTTGAGGGCAGTTTTACAATGGCAAAATCTCTAGATTTTTAAACTGCATATATATTAGGTTTGGTTTTGTGATTCATTTAAAGAAGTACTCATAATTACACACACCAAAGCTTCCCTGAATCAAGGCTTACCAAGCCAAGGGCACAACCTAAATGCAACCGAAATAGAAGAGAATGAGCTATGAGAAGAGCACAGTGTGTTTAAACAGCATTTGTTCCTAATATATCAACTCACAGATTATAACTGAGATTTTATATCATTCTTCTGTACAGCCTCTAGAAACTAGACAGTTTGCTGAAGAATCTATAGGGCAGAAATACTGTAATACTTATGTTCTGATTTGATAGAATTTTACACAAAACTTAAAAATTGAATCCACTCCTTAAGGAAAATGAAAAGTCATACTCATGACACAGTGACTGTGAGTGGTGCATTGCCCTTAGCTACCACCAGCAATGGGCTCAGCTATAAATGCTGCTGCTCCTTCAAAAGCATAAGTGTTATCTCCACAAGAAATTATTGTGCTCAGTATCAGTAGCATGTAGGTGTCAGTCTGCACCCTTTAACACATTAAACCCTTAGAAGAACAATGAGATAAAATGATATCATTCACTGATTCCCTGAGAACACAATCTTCCTTTGGGCCATCAGAATGGGATTTAATACCAGGGAAAAAATAATTCAAATGTAATAAGGATAGAAGGAAGTCCTCCACCCATTCAGAAGCTGAAGGTCAATAGAAAGAGATGAAGCTTTTTTGAGGTCTCTTGCTAACGTAACATTAAAGCAAAGAGGATGTTAATCATTTTAACTCATTACCAGCTTTCTGCTAAGCTTGTGATTAAGCTCTTTCTTTTCCAGTGCTTTTCCACATCCATCCGGCTGATGAACCAGCAGAGATAATGCTATTTTCCATTTCCAAAATTATCAGTCTGGCTAATCCTATACCTGCTGTGTAAACTGCAATGGCAACACCTTAAAGGCTTACATTTTGGCAATAGCAACATCTAGAGATGTTTATTTTTTAGAATAGGTGGACAAACAGTAATATTTGAAATAATTATTGTGTACAAGCATTGTCTATCCCTCAACATTTCGCTGCTTTGAGGAGTTAAGTGTAGCCCTTAGACATCACTGGCTGCTAGCCAGGAGCAGCTTCAGGTATAAATGTGGTCTGGGGCAGAAGAGGGCAAGGGCAGCCAAAGAGCCCCTTTAAGGGTGAACAGTTCCTGTGTTTCTCTGCCAGTGCCAACATGGAGCACTGCCCTCCCAACAGATGCAGACAGACCAGCCCAGCCACGTCACTGTGGCTAATGTTGCTAATTATGCAATAATTAGCAACAGCAGCAGACAGCCCAGCTCCTGCAGGCTTTTCTCCTGCTCTTCCACAAACCCAGACAGGTATTACAGTCTGAAAAGTGCAGGACAAGGAACAGCAGAGGGGAGACAACTACTGTGGGAGCAGAGGGGGCCGAGGAAGATGCTGAGGGAATTGGAATAGTTGCTACAAGTGCAACTGGGAGGACTGCCACACCCTGAAAGCAGATGAAGGGAGACTGAGATCAGAGAAGGGTGAGGAAGAAACTTTTCCACACCCAGTTGGTTCCCCAAATCCTCCCTCTGTTCTGTCAACCCCACTGACCCCTTTCAACTCCCTCCAGAGTCCTGCAAAAGCCTTCCTTTTGCCCTTTTACCCATTCTCATCCCAAGAGAAAAAAACAATGACTGAGAATTCCACTAAGGTCTCCATTCAGCCCAGCAGTAGGTTTATGTAGGATTACATGCCCATAAATGCTGAAGAAAATGAACTTGGACATGACTCATGTTGGGATCTAGGCACTGGTTCAGCAAAAGTAACATAACTAAAACACTCTGCTGGGACTACAGAAAGACCCATTGTCAGTCCATGCTCTGCAGAGCAGCCTAAACTCCACAGACCTGGGGAAAACCTGAGCCCATAGTCCACAAACCTTGTGCCATCCCTAGTTTGGGAACCACAGTGACACGAATTAATTTGCTGTCTGAAGCCTTGATCAGAGCTTCTTCTCAAAAAAAAAATGCAATCCATTATATTAACCTTTTTTTATATTAAAGCAAGAAATACTCCTTAATTGTAGTGTTTCACAGGCACTTCCCTAATTTTGTTTTATTTTTCAGTACTTGAAAGTTTTGCAAAGCAATGCTATCCAAAGAATAGGGATGAGCTAACCCATTTTTTCAGAGACAAATCTGTGCTCTTTCTTGATCTAAAACACAGTAAATCCTCCTTCTACTAGCCTAGAGTCTCTCCAGACTCCTTGATTCCTTCCTGTAATTGACAGAAATCCTGGATAGGAAATAATTTTGAGCAGATTAGGGACAGAGCTGCATTTCATGCAGCAATGACTCAAACTCAAATTTTATCTTGTCTTAAAATAGATTTTGTGATATTAGCTTAAGTACCATTAACATCAGTGCAACAGAGAAAAACAATTTTGTATGGAAAAAAAAATCCGTTGGTACTGCCCAGATATGAATTTACCTTTTCCTCAATTTCTTTGAGTTGCCTCTTTTGAAGTTCTATTTTATCTTCTAGATCTCGAATTCGCTGGAACAGAAAAAGCAAAATAGACATTATTATATCTAATTTGAAAAGCATATGAATCAAAAAGATAAGAAACAGGTTGAAAATAAAGAGAACAAATGCCCATTACTAATGTAACACTTCCTTTATAATTATATTAGGCACTTCCATGGCAAAATTTTCCACATTTCCATGAAACCATGGCAATTCAAACAAGCTGCATGTTCAGAACGTCATGTTTACTACCAGGAAGTCTACTCAGCACCACACATAAATCATAATTTTAAGATATACACACAGATAATTCTATTTTGCATCAAAATTCTGTTTCTGTGCAACTGCCAGTTTTTCTGCTTACCTAGGCAGTCAGCAGATTACACTATCACATTTCCTTTTAACCATTAATTTTCATTTCCTATAAAACATAACCAAGCTTCTAGCATAGTCAGGCTATACCAGAGAAAAGAGAACACACAGATTTTCAGTTTATCACAAAGATACCATCCGGAGACTCAGCTCTGTCCTATTACCAGTCACCTCCCACCAAAGCCAGATGGAATGTTTTCTTCACTGTAGCTCCCCATTTTTTATGTAATTTTCTTGTTCAGTTTCCCAAAGATTCTTCAAAAACATGACTGATGCTAGGTCCACATATCTTACTCTTTTCTGTATCACATATCTCCTTTTTTTTTCCTTTCTGTAAGTCACTCTTCTTTTTTCTTATTTTTCATTTTTCTTTTGTTGTTGGAGGTCTTACACAATTTAGGTGCATTTTATTACACTTTCAGTATATTGTACTTGTCATAGATAAAGTAGGTTATAAGTAATTTTTTTTATAGGCAGAAACCTGAAATCTTCTGCTAACAGTCACTGGTGATCAAGAAACAACTTCATACAATGAGATTTTTCTGGGGGATTAACTACCCAATCTCAGCCTGGCCTACAACAGCCAGGGGTGTTAACAGCTCCTGAACTCAGAAAGAGAAATCATCATCTCCTCTAACGTGGATGGCATAGGTGAGTGAAATTAATGCAGCTGCTGCCCCCTCACTCCCAAATTATTTTATGACTCTCAAATTGATGTGAACCATAGTACCTCTTTAAAAACAACATCCAGTCATTATTTACAAACCTGTGTGTATCAGCTGATGCTGGTAGGTGTTTACTTGCATTCAGCTCTAAGACCTCAAACGGGGTAAATGCTCCACACTCATTACAGCACAGGACAGCTGCAGCAAGGCAGGGACCACCCTGCTTTGGAGAAACACGTTTGGCTTGAAAATCACAAATCTAACCTGGAACTATTCCAAAAATGATGTACACATAACCCTGCAGTTAACTTTTCCTAGGGCATGCTCCTCCACACAAATATTGAAGACAGGCCACAGGCAAAAAAGCTTTGTTATGATTGCTCCTGTTTCAAAAAGGAAGATTTCACTTAAAGACTGTTTTGAATATTACACATTCAGTGTAAGTCAATCAAAATCTACACTATATCATACTGCAGTGCTTGAAGATTTCCCCAGATAATACAAAAACCAGCATGAACCAGATCACCCTCACGTGACACTTTCGCTGACAATCACAAATGCCCCAAGCACAGCTGTATTAATTTCACTTTTCCTCTCTTCCATTTGAAATGATTTATAGTTCATCTATGCCCTGTTCAAGGCAAACCCATCTCCCAAGTGATCATCTTCATGTACTGTATGCACCAGGAATGTTACAATCACTGTGAAAAACCATGGGATGAGAAGCAGGCAGTTGGAATCACCCCCAAGATCTCTAATCCATCAGGTTAGACTCCCGTTTCTCTCCTACTCATTACAGTTATGCTGATTCCTGCTTATAACCACATCCCAGACCTGACTAACAGGCTTCAGTTCTCTGTGCTCTGATGCTCTGAGGTAAAATTTGGCCATAGCAAGATAAGTGGAGAGAAGCAATTTTTTAAAATATCAATTTAATCTTCAAGACTTATCATGTAAAGTCATTTTTCAATAACTCCTGAGACTCTTCCTTTAGAAAAAAAAAAAGAAAATAAAAAAGCCACCAAACATCTGGAGGCTTTCTCACCTCAGGGTTTTGAGCAAGTGTTCCTCTCTAAAAGAACAAGTTAATTAGGATAAGATGGCATTTTTAGGATTTGGGAATTCTCTTAATCAAGTAAAAATCGAGATATAATTATTCCCTCATGAATTTTTCATCTTTTCAAGATTATAGCTATCCAGCTATTTTCTCCAACTATTCAGAACAGTTCTAAAAAAAGGGCTGAGGCTTCAATCTACCAATTCTCTCCCATAATAATTGTTGAATTTTGGAAGATGAAAGACAGAGAAGAGTTTTAAGGTGCAGAAACATATATATTTTCTTAAAAATCACTTAAAATACAAAGACAACCTACCAGCTGAAAGGGAATACACAAAGGATTGAATTTCTTAGCACTGAAAATCTACAAAAAACTCTCAAAACAATAGATTGATAACAGTAAGGCAGATTGTGCTGGTTTGGGCTAGGGTAGAGATAACTTTCTTCACAGTGGCTGGTATGTGGCTGTGTTTTGGGTTTGTGCTGAACACAGGGTTGATAACATAGAGATGTTTTTCTTATTGCTGAGCAGAGCTTACACAGAGCCAAGGTCTTCTCTGCTTTTTCACACTCCACTCTGGCAGGGAAGTTGGAGGTGAATGGGAGGCTGGGAGGAGACACAGCCAGGACAGGTGACCCAAAGTGACAAATGGGATAATCCAGACCATGTGACATCATGCTCAGTATATAAAGTGGAAGAAGGTGGAAAGGGGGGGAACATTTGGAATGATGGCATTTGTTTTCCCAAGTCCCTGTTACATGTGATGGGCCCTGCTCTCCTGGAGATGGCTGAACACCTGCCTGCCCATGGGAAGTGGTGAATTAATGTCTTCTTTTCTTTGGCTTCTCTGTGCAGCTTTTGCTTTCCCTATCAAACTGTCTTTATCTTAATCCATGAGTTTTCTAGTTTACTCTTCCAATTCTTTCCTGATCCTGCTGAGGAGGGAGGGAGTGAGTGGCTGTGTGGGGCTTGGCTGCCAGAGGGGGTGAAACCACAGGAGCTCTGTTTGGTGCCCAGTGTGGGGCCAAAGGGTTTGGGATAACAATAGATTCAATTGAGATGTACTAGGTTGAACTTGCAGCTCTTAGTGCTGTTCAGCCAGGGATCAGCAGGCTCCTGTTCCTGCCATGGGGCTTGATTACCTGATTGTGTATTAGAATCTACTGCTCAGCAGTGGCAAATTTTTCTCTTCCTGCCTGCTGTAGTGCTGCACTGCTTATCACCTCACTGAATTGTGCCTGGGAAGGTTTTGATTACAGCCATGGTGCAGGGCCTGGGCTGGCAGGTGGCCAGGGCACTGCTGCTGCCCTGCACAGGGTGGATACAGCCAGCAGGGCACACACTGATGTGTATAAATGTGTGATCAGAGCTGCTCCAGACTTGGCACTGAAGGATTGCATTCTGAAGGCAGGTGATTGTTTAAACAGCTTGTATTCCTCTCATATGAGTGGAAATCACAGTGACAGAATACTTCTGCTGCCAGTGAATAAAATGTTGTAACTAACTTCTTTGCTGCAGAAATTAAAGAGTTCAAATCTAGACAGGTCAAAATTTGTTTTAAAACACAACTCTGGCCTGGAATTGTTCATCAGGTATCAAAGCTTGGGGTTGTTTGCTCCTAGCTGTTTATTTGCTTTCCCCTGGAGGATTATCCAGGAGGATGAAGTGGGTGTAGCTATTCCCATGAATATCCTTTGATTGCTCAGGGACAGCACTGGAAGATAACCAGCATAGTTCAGCTATTTATATATCCTGAAAAATATGATTTAATAGCTTATTTCCATTTAACTGTAGAGAAAGCCTTAAAAATATATACATGTATATACAATATATTGGCTGGAAAAAACCCCACATATTTACCCTTGTATAGAGTATTATACACATAAAAAGAATAATGTTCCCTTATTGTGTTTTACTGCATTTTACTGAATTATCTTGATCACAAAGACAACAATTTCCAAAATACAACTTTAAAAAATACATGTAAGATAAATAATTATAGCTGTAACAAAAAAAGTATCTCCTAGAAGTAGCAAGACATGTTCATTAGTCAAAGGCTATATTTAATTACTGAGAAGGAAATTACACAAAAGTTAGAGATACCAATTAAGACCAAGGCAGGACTGGTTTAGATTCAGTATAAACCTTTACATCTTTATCTACTGTTCCTTTCATTTGCAAGAATTAACAACCTGTGGACTCACATATTTCAACACTTGATTAGATGTTTTCAGTATATTCTGATTTGTTTACGTTTGCAAAAGTGTGACTGTGACAACAAATCATGCAGAACTATTTCATTGTTATCAGGAAATTCTACATACTTTTATGTTTCAGGATATAAATTGATGATCATTAAGTTGAGCTTTTCCTGCTATCTGGTATAGAGTTGTAACAATTGTGTTATAAAAGATGCATTCAGCTCTGCCCATGACATGGGTACCTTGCAAATCCAGTATATTTTCAACAGCACAGAAAAAATATGAGGGAACAACAAAATTGACTCTATTTTGCTCTCAGAACTTTGATAAGCCTCAGCTGAAAAGAAAGCCAGAGGCTGCTCTTCTCTTTATTTCCTTTTTAAAAAAGAGAGGGATAGAAAATATGGATAGGCAACCTGAATCCAGCAGAGTGTTTGTGTTTCCTTTAGAGTCCCTGGCGTGGTCACAGTCAGTGAGGATTAGGGACAATGCAGAGCAGTGCTCTGCTGGGTTCCAGCAATTCCTGTGTTCCTGCAGTTAATAGCTGCCCCTCAGTCACAGGACTGCACCTTTTTTGGGACTGACAGGATTCATGAGAATGACCCTGTGTAGTCAAATCATGGGGCCATACAGTGGAGGTACTGCAGGCAAACAAAGAGCCATAGTCAGGCAAAAACAGGGCAATGGGAGTGCAACCATGGAAGAGAGGAGTGTAAACATAAGGGATGGACCCCTAACACTGTCCATCTTGCCTGCATTCCAAACCAATGCCAAAATAATGAATACTTTTTTTCATTGATTTTATTACAATAGCAAATAAAATCTTATCACAAAAGTTCTGGCTAATTGATGGTGCCTTTGCAAATACTCCCTGCATGGAGCTTCCCTGAGTTTTGAAAGAAGGTTGGACCAGCCCCATTTCAGTATGGCAGGCACATGCTCGATAAATAAACCATTCCTCCACTAGCAATGAGTTTGCTGCCACTTCTGAGTAGGTGCTCCCAGGCAGCCATGGTGCAGCCAGGGCTGAGTGTTCCCTGTGCAGAGATCAGGGCTGAGGGCAGAGCTGGGCAGAGCTATCAGGGCTGAGGTGTTCCCTGTGCAGAGATCAGGGCTGAGGGCAGAGCTGGGCAGAGCTAACAGGGCTGAGGTGTTCCCTGTGCAGAGCTCAGGGCTGAGGTGTTCCCTGTGCAGAGCTATCAGGGCTGAGGTGTTCCCTGTGCAGAGCTATCAGGGCTGAGGTGTTCCCTGTGCAGAACTATCAGGGCTGAGGTGTTCCCTGTGCAGAGCTATCAGGGCTGAGGGGTTCCCTGTGCAGAGCTATCAGGGCTGAGGTGTTCCCTGTGCAGAGCTATCAGGGCTGAGTGTTCCCTGTGCAGAGCTATCAGGGCTGAGGTGTTCCCTGTGCAGAGCTATCAGGGCTGAGGTGTTCCCTCTGCAGAGCTATCAGGGCTGAGGGGTTCCCTCTGCAGAGCTATTAGGGCTGAGGTGTTCCCTGTGCAGAGCTATCAGGGCTGAGGGCAGAGCTGTGCAGAGCTCAGGGCTGAGTGTTCCCTGTGCAGAGCTATCAGCAGATGGCTCTGCTGGCCAGGCTATGCTCACAGCAGCTGCAGCTCTGCCAAGAGCAGGGCTCAGCTCACAGATCCACTCCACTGCCAGACAGCCACAGAAAAAAAGATGCTCAAGATGCCTTACTTATAACTTAATTGTGATTTGAACAGATTTTTAAGTTCTGTTATAAAACTTTTCTGTATAGTAGTTACATGCAGCGCATATATGAACTCAGGAGGCACAGATGTAATAGCCTAAAAATGCCAACAATTAGGTAAGGGAGAGCATATCCAGAAGGGTCAGGCAGCTGGAGTACACATTTCCTTTGGAAGTCTGTAGTGCAAAGACTGCCCCTAATGTGGCAGGCACTACACATGACATTGTTACCAACAGAGTCACAAAAGGAACGTTTACCATCAGTCAACCACAGTTATATAAATTATATGTTCACTGACTGCAGGCCTCTCCAATTTAATTCCTGGAGAGATCCCAAACACAAAGGGCTGTCCAACTGTCTCAAAAGCAAGAAATTTGACTTTTTTTTTCAGCAGAAGATTCCTAATTTGCAGAAGATTCCTCATAAATGCTCATAACCCTCAATTTCCTTTCACCTCATGACGGGAATTTCATTTTTCTGGGAAACAGGACTCACTTCTTGAAGTCCAGTGACTCACTTAAGCAATTCTCTTTGGTAAACTTGGATGACAAGTGCCTTCCAGTGCTGTCAGGGAAATCAAGATAAGTCAGCTCTTCCTTTCTCAAGTAGCAGAGGATTGAGACACCAAGATGGGACTACATATTCCTACTCCCAGGAGGTCTGACCTTCCTACAGAGTGGGAGTGTCTAAGTTTGCTAGAGGCATTGCTTTATAGGCAGTATGGTACCTGCACTGGCCTTGGTGGGGCCATTCCTGCACCTGCTGCTCAATTTTCCTGATAGCTGGAAAATTTCCAGCACCCTTGTACAAGGGAGTAATGACAATAATCAATCTGCATCCAAACTCAGCAAGAGGCTGGATAACCCTGGATGCAGGTTGATTATTGTCATTACTCCCTTGTACACAAATGCAACAAAAAGGATAAAACAGCATTTAAAACTGAAGACAAAGAGTCCAATGAAATCACATAAGTACACTTCCTGTAAAGAACCAGCCAGTTACTGATTTCAAAATGCAAATTTCTGTAATTTGTAGTATGCTTTGCTTCCTGCAGCTATACTGCAACCCCAAGGTTGCAAGCCACATCTTTGGAAATCTGAGGAATCAAAGTTTAGGCAAAATGCAAGCAGCATGATGATGGATGTGTGCCTGGAAATATTACTCTACTTTCACTAATAGAGACATTTCAGTAACACAGGCTTAGAAGACTCAGCTTGTGGCTTAGCCAAAATGACAATATTGCTCCATTTAAAAAGAAGAAGGTTAATGGCATTCCCACACAGAAGACATGAAGTATGAGTGCCCAGCATGTGTTTTAATAGCAATCCATCTACATTAAGCACCATTCCCATTAATATTGCTCCCCTTGTAAAGGAGCACTGAAATAAATGGAAATCCTTAGTCTGAGCTCAGTGAGCCCTGGATTGCAGTCTCAGAGCTATCATTTTTATACTGGAGGCAACATTTCAGCACAATAATGATTTCTCATAAATTTAGACATGGGAGGAACCTCAGCAATACAAAGAAAGAAAATTGATCTGAGATGTGCAGAAGTGCCCCACTGCAGTTAAATGCCAAGTCCAGATTTCCTCCCCTAAGCAGCCAAAATGTGTGCAATTCCTCATTTGATTAAACTTGTCTTTCAAGCTACCACAAGTTCTGATGAGAAATGGACTGTGTCTCTACAATTACATGGTGCCTTTCACAGATTCTGTGGGTTTTTTTTTTACTTGATGTCCCAGCTGCCTTTTTAGCTACACACAGACTGAGAATTTCTGCATTTTCTCTCTATTGGGCAGTGATCCAGGCTACATGAAGTGGACTTCTTCATCCAAGCCTTCTGTCCTCTCCCATTTACCCACAGCACTAGTCAGACATTCACATTCCTGAACCAACATCTTGGTTGGCTTCAAATCCTCAATAAGCTTTGTGAAATGGGGAAAACCAGGAAAAGAACTTTTGTGGTAAATTTCATCTTTCAGACAACGATGATCACGTCACCCTTCCTTTAGGTGTCAAACTGTAGAACTGATGTTCTTGTTCCCTAAATAAGTAAGTAAAGAGCCCACCCATATGAATGTACTGTTTTACAGACAGCAACACCAAGAAGATCAATTCATCTAGCTGCAAAATCTGCTCCTTGCCATGCTACTGCACTTGTGAAAACACAAAAATGTACTAATCAGGGGGGTTAGAAATCACCTTAACAGTTCCTGTGACACACTCTTATTGGATTTACATTCACCAGCAAATCCAAGAAAACAATTTGATAATTTTAGCACAAAGCAGACAAAGAAGGATTTGCTAAGCTGCTTAGAGCCTGGCCCTGAAATGTTGGAAAGGCTCAGGTTAATGTCCTTTCACAGGACAGGCACCATGGATGGGCTGCATCTGACATGGACCATGTTTTGAGTCTCTGAAGCCATCTCATAATCAAGAAGATATCTCATTCTACAGCAAAATTTAGCATGGGAAATATTTGATCAGTCTGACAGAGGGAAGAATCAATATTGGATCATTATATCACTATTTTAAGAAGATTCTCCTCACTGTTAAGACACAGGTATGTAAGATCTTCAGTATTGTGAACAGCATAACTATGTTACATGTATAGATTTAAACAAAGATGAATATAAGCTGACTTGCCTTTAGCTGTTATTCAAATCACTAAAGTGATGGATAAACACATTCTTCTCTTGGGCTTTTTTGAAATCCAATGCATTTTAACAGCTGTTTAAAAGCATGTAGTGTTTTAATAATACAATTTGCATAGGCAATTGTCACATGCATTACTCAGTCTGTTGGATCTGCTGCTGGAAGGGGTGTATATTCAGAAATCCAAATATTCCCTTTAATCCCATATTCCTAGAATGTGATTTTGCATAATGGTCATAAGGAAACAAAAATGCCACTGCAATAGCATTAGCCTAAGCTGGTTTTGTTGACAACTTATTTTACTTCATGAATGAAAACTTAATGTAAATTTCAGCCAGTTGCATATGATAATAATAGATCATTTTGGATGGACCTCTCTGATTCTCAATCATGATTTTGTTTGCACAGCAGGTAAATATTTCATTCTTTTCTCAGTTCTGCAGTCTAATAATCCAATTAATAGTTACTGATGTAGGAGAATTGTTCTTTTTAATCTTTATTATGCATCTGTAGTTTCTTTATTTGCCTTTCTGAGGAGAATGAACCTCCTGGCAGCTGCACTGATGCATTTCTCAGCATATGTATTCAGTCAGATTTGTAGTGGTAAACCAGTGAATTTTATAAATGCATTCAGCCCCAAATAACTGTTATAATCTATACAAATTACTATATGTATGTAGCATTTATTAGTAAATTTGATTCATCTTTTTAAACACTGAGAATCTTTTAATTTATGCAACAACATACATTGATATCTAACAGAAGAATATCAACAGTCCTATTGCTTTTCATTAGGGAAAACCAATAATTTAAGTCATATTGGATTTATATTTACACAAAATGGAGAATGGCTATGCTAAGACTATGTGAGCTCAGAAGACAAAAACACATTCCACATGTTAAAACTGACTCTGTGACAGCCTAGACAGATTATCAGGAAGGAAAAAAAATAAACAGAAGATGTAATATTTATCATTAAATTTAGATTGTTTTACATTCAGATATTTAAATAACAAATTCCCATGTAGGTAATTATAATGATATATATATATGCATTGGGCATATGAAAATACACTTATCCTTAACTTTTATTACAAACTTCACATATTTTCTGTTTTAGCCTTGCCTTTCCCCAGCTCCCACTGGCTTTTCCTAAGAAACAGGGTATTCAGGATTTTAGTTGAGAGGATTTCAGCATTCAAATTTCAGATAAGAGTTTTCTTGATACTAATATTATTGCCAGGCATACTGTTGCTCTTACTTTGAGCAGAACCTCAGTCACACCTTGTTTAGGACAAAGAAAGCAGACCTTTCAGATATATTTTTTTAGGTATTACAGCAGTCTTGCTATCACTACTTATTCAGACAAGCAGCATCACTAAAGCAATAAGCAAAGCAGACACAGTTGAAGACTATATAAAGAAAACATACACAGGGAAAGATGAACATACAGAAATTACTAAAATTAACTCTCATCTGCCATGCATGTCAGCTGTGGAAATTACAGAAGTTTATTGTGATATTGTCATTATAGCAGCAATAATGTGCTGAAAGGCTCCATGCTCACTCCTGCATGACAAATCAGTACCACAGGTCAACCATGATTAGCCTAGTCATGATGTGCCTGATGAATATTGATGACAGTTATACAGCTGTGGTATATCAGATGCTTTTAAGAGCAACTCATGAATATAAAAATCACATTATCAACAGTAATCTATTACATTTTAAACAACAAACTATAGACCATTATTACTAAGGAAAAAAAGAAAAAGAAAAATCAGTGTTTACCCTATATATACCATAGGGTATGGTATGCAAACATACATATTGTATGCAAGCAGCTAGCACCTTAACCTTTGAGATTCAAAATAAAACCATTAAACCATTAAATCTAGGTAGATTTGGAGGAAAAATTATCTGAGCCTCCCCAATTGTTATTATTATAGCAAGGTTCATAGTAATACTTCCACCTAATTTCTGAATTGTGTGACACAGCTGTGAGTTTTTGACCAAGCCAGCCTCTCTGGCTCAAGGCAACATGGCAAAGGAGGGGCTGACTTTAACTTGTCCTCTCTTTCACAAAGTAGTGTGCCAGAAAGCACAGATTTAAAACATCTCCTTGTGCCTATCAATGAGGTACCCTGAGCACAGCATCCTCCCTCCCTCTCTCCCTCCCCAAAAGTGTTCCCATCAAACATTAAACCTTAATAATTCTCCTTGGGTGAGAAATAAGCACCAACCACCCCCCCTTCCAAACAAATATCTACTGTAAATGGCTGAGCCAATATGGTCATATAGATATGGTGACATCCAACCCTAAGGGTTTGTAAAGAAACTGCTCTCCCAGCATGGAAAAGTTGTCCATATACAAGAGAGCAGGAAGAGCTCATGGAGCAATGGATTTGCCATAGCTTTGTTTGGCCTTTAAGCCAGAAGAACTGTGCCCTCAGAAAAAAAGCTGCTGGTCAGAAAAAGAACTAAGGAACTCGGTGAAAAAATTAAGTTTGTTGTTTCTCAATTTCAAGCCATATTTTGACATTTCAGAATGAAAAAAAACATCAGTGCTTCTGACTTTTCCTTGGTGTCCATGAAAAGCAATGCCTGAGGCATCACACCAGCACTGAATCTTTCTCTATGGAGTGCCACATGGAGGTCAGTACCTGCTCAGTCCTAAAGCTTTGCCTCCTTCTAGTAAAACACGTAAATAAAGTGGTAATTTTTACTCTTCTTACTGTTGAATAATCCAATCTAGTCACAGGAGTAAACACCCTAGTTTAATGAAAATGTAGTTAAAATCTTTACAGCTATATTCCCACTATTTAAAACTGGACTTGGATGAGTTCAGCAGTTCATAGATGTCTTATATTCGGGTCTAGAACTGAAGTAATGATTTCTTTTACTCTGTAAAACTGAGCTTCACCCAAGAATATTCTAACTCAAGTTAAAATAACACACTCTCGGCTTAGTACAGTACTACAGTACAACTTAGGGGAAAAAAATCACACTTTTTGATGACACAATGAACCAACCCATCTTTTATCTTTCTTTTTTTTCTAACAATTTTATACAAAGATAAGACTGCTCTGGGAAATTACTGGACTACATTAATAAAATCTGTCTTTCATATACCTTCTGACTGGCAACAGCCATTTTTGGAACTGTGTGTCAATCTGCTATCCTTCAAGGATTTTCTGTCTTCTCTTTGGATTTAAAATAACTTCAGATGAAATCAGAATAAATTACATTTCTATTATAAATTTTCTTCATGTTTGAATACTGCCAACAGTGCAATTTGAATAAATCTATCCTAATTTAAAACCTGCTTCTGCTGACTTTCCCCAGTTTCATACTCCAGAAGCAGCTACAGTAAAACCAACAGGAATATATTTTGGGGTTTTATTTGTTTGATTTATATAAAGCATAATTTGACATTTAAATAGTTACTAGTTTTAGAAGACAAGATGATTACAATATATTTTTAAAGTGAAGTAACCATGATGTTGTGTGGATTTTTTTGTGCTGCTGGTTTTTTGTTTGGGCTTTTTTGTGGTGTTGTTTTTTTTTTTTTTTTGGTTTTGGTTTTGGTTTTTTTTGGTGGGGTTTTTTTTTGGTGTTTTTTTTTGTTTTTTTTTGTTTTGTTTCGTTTCGGGGTTTTTTTGTGATTTTTTCGACTTTGCTTAATTAGGAAGTTGATATCACTACTTCAGAAGCATGTTGTATTGCTCTGTTTAAAGTACCTTTTCTCAGAGATGGATTTTATAGCTACACAACACATTTTTCTCACCCTCTAGAAATGATTCAAAGTATATGCATAAAAAATTACTCTTCTTAACAGAATCTGCTAGTAATGACCTTCATATTTTCAAAAACAGCAGTAGAGTCATTCCACTGCACTGACTATAGCACAAATGTTACTTTTAAATGAAGTCCTGCTAAAAATAAACCAGGCATTGATTTCCAAAAGGTTGTAATAGCAGGGTAGCACAATGAGACTTTTTTGATGGCAATACCCGCACATGCCCTATTGCTGGAAGCAAATATCACAAGCTGCTCACGACAGATTTTTAATTAACATGTTTTACCTCCTCCAAATAGGGAGGATGGTGTAAATCAGAGCACTCTCTCTGACTTAGAGGGAGTACTGCCAACATACTTCAGCTGAGGATCTGTCCCCCAGACCTGCATGTTGCACTCTGGGTTTAATAAAAGTGTTGTGTGCCTTAGCAAGCAGATCTAATCACACAGTCTGTCTAATTTGGCTCCACAGAGGCCTGGTTTCCTTAATGCACAATGGGTATGCATGAATGGTTCCATTTATCTACTAATGGACAGTAATAATGTGGGGCTATACACACCCAAGAAGAACAGACCTACCAATGTAATACAGAGCCTAACTACCTAAGATATATTTATTTCACTGGAACAAAGTCAATACCCAGTGGCCAAGAACTCAAGCTTTACACCTGGACAAAGAAGAACACATAAAGCAGCACAGGCTCCCACCTGGGGAGCCATTTACCCATTTCCTTATGCCCATCCCTGTCTCTTTCACACAGTCATTCCCCAGGAAGGACATTTACCAGCTCTGTATAACCAGCACCTCACATGCTAAATCCTCAAAGTCCCTGCATGACGCAATTAATCTATAATGAAACCTTGCATACCAACCTATAGCTGTCACCACATGCCCTCCCACTTCTGCATCCTGCATGTATGGTCAAGGAGCATTTATAGGCAGAAGGAGGGAACTCATTCTGCATCACCAGATCTCCTTGAACCCCCACTCTATGACAGAGAAACTCTGACTCAGAGAAGACTTTTGCCAGCCTGCCAGATAAGCAGAGTTGTTCTTTTGAAGCCCTTGTATGAGGCAGACCAGAAGGTAATGAAAGCAAAGTAAAAGGCCTTCTGAAGTGATTGAACTTCCAAAGTTTCACAGATTTTGTAATCTTTAGCATGCAGCTTCTGTTTCAGAGAAAGTTTGAGAGTGTTTGCATCAAGGAGACTCTGTATTAAGCTTTGCAGGTCCATCATGTAGTCCTATCATTCTCTGTAACCTCCACTTGAGCAGAGGAAGAAGTGTTGCCCATACTGTAGAGGCACTGCAGACTGTAAAATCTGGCCAGGTCTAGACAACTGTTTTGCCAGAACAAAGTGCAGTGGGTGCTTGCTGATGTCACAGTGTCAGCAAAACTTCTCCTGGACATAAATATATGAGGAAAGGAGGGTACTTATCAGAGATGTACTTTACTTAGTGCAGCTTCATCCATTCATTAGGATTCTCTCTGCACAAGTGGGGTTTCATTTGTGTAACATTCAGCTTCTGTCATTTGCTAGTGAGATGAAAGTAATCCTGTGAGAATTAGCCCTCCAATATCCCAGGCAAATTAACTAGCATCTCTGCCTTTGTTTTTCCTGTTTAATAGGGAACATGTGGGGGGAAGGGCATGTGTGTGTTAAAAATAGATTACTAAAATACTTAGATGCTTATTAAGCAGTAGAATTCAGTTTAACATGTCCTGCAGGGCTGTAACACTAACATGTCTAATGAGATGGGCACAACACAATACTCTAATGACATCCTATAAAATAGATCTGGAGACAGGTACATAAACATCCATGGCTAATGAAGCTATGTTTATGCTGCCATTTTTGTTTTCCTATGCACTCATCATATTTAACCTTATGTTGTGAAGCAATCTGTGAAAACAAGAACTGGACTAACAGAAGATGTGCTCCAGATGTGCATATAAAGTGCTCTAATTGATAGCAAGCAGGCCATGCAACAAATTGGAACAAAATCTAAATTAAACCCCAGATATGCATAAAATATGGATTTTCAGTCCTCTGGGACAACTATTTCACTTTACAAGTCTACTCCTATTTTTTCCTTTCTATTTGCCACTATTACATGAGCTCTACTTAGAGGCTCTATGCAGGTCCCCCAAAAATAAACTCTAACAGGGGACACAAAATGTGTCAAACCACATTCCTGGTGAAAGCAAAGGACCAAACTATATCTAGTCTGATGTTAAAATCTGAAATTGTCAATTATTTAGGTGTAGAAGCATTACTCAACACACAGTGTCATTCATACCCATTAAATATCATCAACAAATAATATTTACCCAACTGAAAAGCAGTGTTATTGTTTTGAATGAAACACCAACATTCTGGCTAGGAAATTGGACTGCCTAAGAGATGAACAAAAAACTCCATTCTCATTAATTTTCAGCTACACTAATAACATTAATATCTTCTGGCTCCATCCTTATTTACCAAACTTAATATATTTACTCTACTCTCTGACACTTTTAGTGGCAGCTGGTACCTGCCTTCTCCAGCTTTCTGTGCACCATTGCTGATGAATAATAAGAGGTGACAACCCATTAAACAAGTTCATCTCCTGCTCTCAATGTTACACATTCCAAACCAATGGAACAGAGTCAAGGAGTAGAGAACAGAAAATTCTTGGAACTCAGAGGTCTGGTCTAGCACTGCCACCATAAGCACATTCCACTGCAGGATGACAGGAGATGATCACAACAGTGCTGGGTCACATTACATCAGTTTCATCTATACTCATCTACAAAGCCAACCTGAACAGAGAGAGGCTTGGACTAAACTAAAAGCAGTTCTTGCTCCAGCACCTGAATCAGCACCTGAAATAGCAACATTGTTCTGGACACATCTGCACAGCACATTCTGGCATTTACAATATGTGATTTCAGACTTGCACAGAAAGTAGCCAAGCAGTCCTCAAGATCGAGGACATTTGCCTACAACTTCCAGAGTCTACTATAAAGGAGAACCAAAATCCTTGGAAACAATTATTTCTGCTGTAATAATTATTAACACCCTGAGACATGCAGTTCTCTTCTTTCACTGAATAATTGCACAAAAACACTAGCAATGCTACCAATATGAAATAATTACTACACTTCTATAGGCCAGGACCTTGCTACATTCAAGTTGTCAATAATTGTGCTGAAGGAAGCAGTTTGGACAGACAAGGCCTTTCTGAATGAATTTAAAGGAGTGAAAGCTTGTAAACGGCCTCTTAGAAGACTTCCTGAGGCTTCCTCTTTTTTATTTTATTTAAAAGAGTTCATAAAATAAATAAAAAGAGGGAAAATAAAAAACTTGGATTCCTGTAACTACTGTTTCTGCCTTTACTCCTTTCATAGTGTTACACTCTAACAACCTTCCATTCTGACTTTTTCTGCTTTAGGCCTTAAACTCGCAACAAGCTCCCACTGGAGTCCTGTGGAAGACTGTGTGGTTGCTCACACATGAAAGGGTGTGCAACAGCACCTCGTGGTGAGACAGTGACTTGTTCTGTGTGTGCACCGTGCCCAGCACAACCAGGTCCTGACACCACACGGCTCCTTGGCACGGGAGCTGTACAGAGACCAGACTGAACAGAACTCCACGAGGTGAGGGTGAAGCGATGCTGTCGTACGGGCAGTGGCGGCAACCACAGAGGTAACACCAACACCGAGGGGGAGGAGTGAGAACCGGGATTACCTGCTGGGCCTGCTGCAGCAGCTCCATCCGCTCGTGCAAGATCTGGCTGTCAAACTCACGGCTCTGCCTCAGGATCTGCCGCCGCACCTTCTCCACCGCCGCCCGCAGATCCTCCCGCTGCGCCTCTGTCAGCGACTCGCTCGCCCGCCTGCCTGGGTCCTGCTGCAGGGCATTATACAGCGTGGCCTCCAGCTCCTGGATTTTCTAATGCAACCCAAATCATACACAGACAGGCTGACGTTTGAATCCAGCAAGCAAACGACCCACCAAGAGCTAGAGGAGAAGGCTAGCAAGCGAAGGCGAAGGCAGGAGGGCAGGATGGACACAGACAGGTAGACAGAAAGCAGCAAGCGTGAGCAGTGAGGAGCATTCCACACAGAGTGCACGCAGCCTCCTGGCACGGACTGACCCCCGGGAGATGGGTCCTGTTCTAGCAAATCATTGATTCTTCCGTTTCAGAAAGATTCAGAAGATAGGTCTGCATTCAATACCTGATAAAACTGCAAATCCTGATGCTGAACATTACAAGTTTAATTAAAACTAACAGATTTCCTTCAACTGCAGCTGAATTGTTAAGCCATCCTATAAAATAAAAAGACCACAGGAAAAACTGTGAACAGAAATCTCACTCTCCCTCTCTCTGGCTCTATTGACCTGATATCTATGGCTCACAATCTACATCACTGGCTTAGCTCCAAGTTGCCATAAGCAATGAAAGAAGGAACACTTGTATACACTAATCCCTCATCCATCTCTTGCTGTCTGCCAGATTCCTAACATGATTCTCATGCACTGACCAAAACTGTAGTACTTTGCAAAGTAGAGAACACAGGAGAGCTTATCACATTCACATGGAGAATTGTACTCCCAAGAGCAAAGGAAGGAATCATGGCAGTGTTTCCTTGATTACTGGGGTTAGTATGATCCTATCAGAAACCAGCATCCAGACTAACAATATTTGGATCAAGACCATCTGACCACATCCCTCATAACACCTTTGTGAGGTAGGTAATTCCATCCATATTAGTGATACATAAACAGCTGCACAGAGAGGTTAAATGGCTTGCCCAAGGTCACAGTGCTAGAAATAGTGCCTGCTTGCTTTTATCTCTGTTATCTGCTCTGAGCACTAGACCTTGCTTCTTCTCTGAAAACATTTTCCACATAAGAAACATTTACAGTGCTTCAGGCCATTATATTTTGATTTCCCAAAGTCTCACTATTAGCAAAGTTGTGTGCGCAGTTTTACCAATTCCTGGATAATTCCTGATTGTTGTTTAGCCTGAGAAAAGGCAAGGTTGCAGCTTCCCTTTTGAAAACGAGGAAGGGTAAGGTTGGATGGGATCACGCAGGAAGGAATCGCACAGGAAGAACAGGCATTCCTGATTTAGGATAGCTTAGCAGCAGTAATACTTACAAATGCTTCAAGAAAAGAAATACTGGAAAAGTTCTAAAGTAATTTCTGGTGTATTTTAGCAGTCATGGGTTTTTTTCATACATAAACCAGCATTTCCCATTCCAGATGTACCAACAAGATGTTTGCATATCATAGAATAAAAAATGCAATGCAAAAATGTTACACTTGTAAGTACTATAATCCATTTCTTAAACTTTTGTATAAGAAATAGTTGATTTCTAGTCCGGCAGGAAAAAAAAGTAAAGCAAAAAGTCCTATTTATAATTAAAAGAATAAAAAAACAAACCCTGCATTTTATCAGATCTGTTCAAACAGAAAAATTTAATGACTGTTCTTTTCCTACCATGTATGCCTGGTCCAGAGCTTGCTTCCTGTAGTCGAGTTCTTCCTCTAAATAACCCTTCTGTTTACTGAACAGGTCCTGAGCAATAACAAAAACAAGGGAGTGTTTGTTCTTTATCCTAATTCATGAAGAATCATAAATGCCATCATTTTTTATGCAAGCTTTCCACTTGAAAGCAAAAGAAAACCCATAGCAAATTACCACGTTCATCCTAAGGATATTTGGAGTATCAAATTTATGATATTAGCACTTCAAATCTGTGCATCATATTAACAAATTGTACCTAGAAAGCACTGACCTCTACACCAGTGTACAAACCTGCCTGGACCTGACAGAAGTGCAGCAAAAGGTGAGTGGGGATGTACATGCATGTGGTCCAATAGCTGTACTTTACACAGAGCCAAGGGGAGGGAAAAGAGAAACACAAGAGAGGGCACTTCATGAAAATATCCCATGGAAATATTACCCTTAAGGAAATCATGGGGCAAGCCCTAATTGCTGTTGTCTAATCTGTTCTTGTAGGGATGAAACCCGAGCGTGCAGGGCCAGAGCTGGATTCTGCAGCACCATCCCGGGACGTGTTACTGACACTGAAATAACATCTTGGTCCTCAGCTTGTACAGGCAGGAGGCCAAATTGAAACAGGTGAAATGATGCCCAGAGAGGTTGAGTGACTAGCTGAAGAGTTGAAGAAGTTTTCAAGATACCTAAGATTTACAGGGATTCTTTACTTTTGTTCTTAAAAATCAAACTCCTCAACTTTCACAGCTATTATATATAAACCCCACAGACTGGGGTTTCAGTGGAACTCACTATCCAAAACATGATGTTTCTAGCAAGTTGTGGACATTCAATTGGTTGCCTTTAGAGTGTTTTGAATCATAGAATCATAGAATGGTTTGGGTTATAAGGGACTTCAAAGATCATCTTGATCCAACTCCCCTGCCATGGGCAGGGACACCTTCCCCTAGACCAGGTTTGATGATAGCGAGTAGAACATCAAATAGTTACTTGATTTTATTAGCTTTTCTTCCAAAACAAGTTTTCACACTCAAAAGAATTAGCAGTAGAACAAAAAGCAGAAAAGCCCTTTGACTGAATTTAATATTTTCTATCATTTTTTTTCTAATCAACAAACTTTTGCATTTCCTCAACACATAGTATAAATGCCAAATTAATTACATAGGGTTCTTAAGATCACTGCAGCTTTTATTAACTAATAAATTATATAGTAAATAATAATTAATTATTATTAAGTATTGAAAAATTCATATACTGTTGCTGTGGTTAGTTTTATTGGATATGGGATTGCCTCAAAGTCACTTACTTGGCCAAATTTTGCTATCAGACATATATGTGGACTTCTGACAACTTTTCTGTCAGTTGCCAATGTAGGACTGGTAACAGTAGCAACATATAAGACCAGTATTAGAGGATTCAGAGGAATAAGGTGCTATTTGTTCTCTGTATAAGAAGTATAATATTTACTATGAATTTATTTTGTAAACTTGGAGTTCTTTTAATTACCTATTAATTTATATGGAAGGCAAGCCCAAAGTTTAAGTCAGACCTTGATTTTGGGGCTGGAACTTGGTTTGGAACAGATTGGCATCTATTGCCATGACAGCCATTTGAGAATCTTCTGCTCCAGCATATTCTAAATATGTTACTGGTCCTGAAGGGAAAGGGCCTCCAACAAGTCCTGTAGGACATATTTTTCAGACCTTAGTGGATATCTCCAGAACTCTGAGTTCAGAACTCTGGAGGATGTGCTACAGTGTTAGACACCACGGGTGGCTCATTTTCTGCCATGGAGGAATTACAGCAGCTGCAAGGCTGATGTACAGGATGAAACACCACCATGCACTGGCACTGCACAGCAAAGGACAGGCCTGGTCCTGACTTGCTTACAAGTGTGTGGCACCACAGAGGTAGATTCACTTGTCTGAGACTATAAAATGGGTCAGAGCTACCACCAGACCCCAGAATAGCAATGCAGCTGCCCTGATCATGTTACTACTCAAAAGGGATAGTAAAGGCTGCCCACAGAAAGCAAGAGGGAAGGAAACAAGAACAGGACCTCAAACTCTTAACATGGGTTTCAAAGACAACTACACCAGTGCTCAGTCCTTCTAAAAGTATCATGCTAGAATATAATTTCTCAACTCATTGAGTCAATCATTAGGGATGCAGATTCTCAGATTGCTGTGCTAAACAAATAGATGCAAGGGCTATCCATAGTAAGACTTGAAAACATCACAGATAATAAGGGGGAAGATAATATATCAAGTTATAAACCCCCTATTTTTTCTGTTTTTCTTTACTCAAGAATCTAGTATTTGTGGCCACTTTCCCTTCTCCAAACCTTTGTATTTTTCCATAAGACTTAAAAATAAAGAAATACCAAATGTGGAAAGTATCTTATCTGTGTTAAAGTAAAATCAGTATGACAAGTTACACTCAACAGAGAACACAATCTGAGCACTTATATTTTTGTTTGTGGCTCAAACACACACTTCTTCAGTGGCCCTGGGCAAATCACTTAACCTCCCTGTCTCATTGTCCCATTCTTTAGGATGAATGCAATGCTGCTTATTTATCTACCTGTAAAAGGTGTGGTGAGGATTAATCAGTGTTTGGAATGCCATTTGAAGATGTGAAGCACAGCATGCATGGTAAACCAGTAAAACCAAACACTCCTTCTAAAACTGTTCAATATATGAAAAAATAAGGTCAGTTTTTTCTTTAAGACAGAATTGCTTTTTGGGACAACATTCTGTCTTTAGGCATGAAGGCCGTGGGGCAAGAAAGGTCATCTGGAGTAAGAGGTCTTGACAGCTTGTCCAGAAGCTGAGTACCAGAGAGCAAAGAAATACCCTTGCCAATTCTACTAGCATGACCCCAACTTTAAAAAGATGATGCTGCTGCCTGACAAATTAATATACAAAGAAAGCACAGACACAATTTCACACTCTTTGGTTAATGTGCTCTCCAGTTATACCTTTGTGCCCTAATTAATATATATTTTTGCTACTTTTGTTCTATATAGATTTGAAAGTTCTGTCTCACCCCAAAGAATACAAGCAATAGATTGTTCTAGAAACCACTTGCCTATTTTACCATGAAGCCATCTCTGTCAAGCAGAGAAAGGCAGCAAACCTGCCTGGGATGAAATATATGCACAATCCCTTGACATGAGTTTTAGCTAAATTAATTTTTAGCTATTGTTTCTTACCTTCTCATTCTCCAGGTCTAACATCTTCTGTGTCAGTGCAGCTTCTGTCCCCTCTATCTGTTTCAACCACTACAGCAGTGTGAAGAGAAAAAATAGCAAATGAACAGAGATTTTAAAAAAGGTTCTACCAAACATTTTGCAAGTTTGTTGCCAGCACTCCCATGCTATCTATTCACTCTGGAGACACACATGAATAAACAGGTTCTGAGAGCACAGGCAGAATGGAGGACTGCAGAGACACAATAAGACTAACAAGTGGAGGTTGCTTTCCTACAATAAATTAAATGAGGTTTTCCCCTGTAAAGTTCAAGAAACAAAAGAGACTTGGGTCAGGAATGCAAAATCAACCTGATTGTTTCTTACTCAAATGCCTGTTGGCCTGATTTGTAAAACCATCATCTTATTCAGGCCTCCAGTCCTTCATTTTTCCAGAGGGCAGTTTAAACAAAAGACAAGGTAGAAAACTCAGCACTTAATTCTGCACAGTTTGCTGCACTCTTTGTGGGAAAAGGCTCACTTGTAAAACACTAGTAATGTAGAGGGAAAAATAAAGCAGACAGACAGACAGAAGCTCTTGTAGTTGCTACTATGAATCCCTTACCATTATGGTAACATTCAAAACAATCAGAATGAAGAACAGCCATTGCATTCCAAAGGTAAAAATTACACACTGTAATAGTTAAATGCATGGATACAAGGTTCTTGCTTAATTACTGTCACCAGGATTATGTTAATATTTCCATTTAAGTTTATTGGAATGGATGGGAACGGTCAGTTCTGAATTATTTAATTTCATTTCTCTACTGGTCTTCAACAAGGACCCATGAGTAGCTTACACAGAGCAGATATGCCACTGATAATTATCACTTTCCTCAACTGCCTTGTTTACTAATACTGGACTACTCACATCTGCTTTAAGCCTTATGGTAGCCTTTGCCCATCAAGTCCTTCAATTTAGCATTTTGGTGAATTTATGAGGCCTCAGACTCAAAGGAATTAATGACATACTAGGTTTTTTCCCCAAGATTTACATAGGAAATTTCAAACATAAGTTTACAACTTATGAAATATGAATTCATTACTTCGTCATTTTGAACCTCCACTATTTAAGAGACTGATGAATAAAAATGGAAATTTGTGTTATCTGCTTAGCAGGTTAGCTTTCTACAGAAAAAAATTGACAGAAACACCATATTCCCCAGAGATTCTATTTTCACCATCTTTGTTTTCTCCATTTGGAAGGTGACAAGGTGAAGATATTCCTAAGGAAAGCCTCACCATGGATATTCAGCAAGACCGTGAGCATTCTGAACCTTTGAAATCAATGGAAATGGGAAATCCTGAGCACCTCTCACAGCTACCCTCAATCAAGTGAAGGGCTATTTGCAAAAATTAGAGGTCTAATTTTTTTTAAGGTATGCAAATGATATGCAAAACTACATGTTGATTCTGAATGTTCTATGCCTGTTAGCCTTTCACGAACCAAGGGGCACAGGAGACACAAACAGTATTTTTGGGAGTCTATATCCTAGCCTTTTATAGGGGGGTTCTTCTCCTTTCATTTTTTGGATGTGAAGTGCTAAAATTCCCTCTTTTTTAATGTCACTCACAGTGAAAAACCATAGGGATTTTATTCCTTTTCCCCATTTTAATTTTGCTCATAGCAATTACTAATTTACATTTACTAATGATTATTAAATTACCTAATGTAGATTATTTACTTTAAGGTATTTAGATAAGTAGATTATCAAAATTATATCAATTAATGCAATTATTAAAATGTCTCAAATTTTAATTTAAAAGATTTGATTCTGAATTTCAACAATACATCAGGAAAGATTTAACGGAAACATATGAAAAGGATGCACAGAGCTTCTTCAGGGAAATATGCAAGTCTTTCTCAGTTTTAAATGTCACCCCTTTCATATGCAGATTACATTCTCTGGAAGTAAAGAACTAGCCATACAGAAATGATTGATTGCTTATCTTGTGCAAACTACTTTTTCTTTATGTCCACTAATTTACAGAGGAAAGGACCACTGACTACTCTGAGCTTTTTCAGTCATCCACAGAAATGAGCCCAAAAGGGACCATGGGCACCTTACAGAGGGCACCTTTCAACTGTTCCCAGAGCACTGAGGACAGCAGCACTTCTGGGAATGAAGCATCTTGTGTTAAGTGGATTTTTAGTACTTTATGCTAAGGGAATATCTCCAAAACATGTTTTTGTTTTTAAACTGAGTTTCTTCATAAGTTTGGTTACCTCAAGACATCACAATGCCAACATTCATGTAAGGCTGAATACATGCTCCAATCCAGATGACCTGAACAGAAAAGCCATGCTTCCCTGGCAAAGTTATGAGGTATCTTAGAAGACACAGCCAGTTTTTAACAAAGAAAAATATTTACTGAATTCTACCTTTTCACAGAGGGAAAGCACAGTCCCAGCTTGGATTATTGCAACCTGCTCTTCATTTCTCAAATTCTAAAATACAAAAAGATGCATTTTAAATATGATTAAAAATTCATAATTTAACATGAGCAGTAAGTTTTAACTATCCTTCAAAAAGTAAATCATTTATAACATTTAGGATTATAGACACGACCAGAAAGGATCCCATGACTGAAAGTACTGAAAATTAAACCAAGGGTGCTTAGTTCCACTCTATATCAGCATACCAGCCCCACAAAACTTTTTCAACAGATCATTCAATGAAACAGATCATTCAAAGAAAATTAAGTGGTTTCAGTCAGGGATTTTGCAATTTTTTTCCTGTTTTTGTCAGTTCACTGGACTAAGCCTTGCAGCAAGTGAATAATCTCACCTTCATGCACTTCAGACTTCCAATTAAAGAAAATAATGCAAAGAGTAAGTGCAATAGAAACCTCCACAGGCCTTGCAACATAACATGCAAATCTAGAACTTAAAACTATTATGAAAAAGACCTCAGTCTGTTAAATCCAGCTATAAACTGGACTCAGCTCCCTGGATGTTTGTGCCCCAAATGTGTGACTAAGATTTTATCCTGTATTTAGCAATAAAGAGGAAAAAGGGGAGACAGTTATCCTGGCCTTTCTCCCAGAAAATCCACTCCTGGCAGTGACAGCCTTCACAGCAGAAGGTGCTACTATTGCTACTCAGGAGGGATAATTCACAACTTGGTCTGGCTTTGACTTCTCTTTTGCATCTTTTCACTTTTCCTGTCACAGTGCCTGTTTTATGTATCATTTGGTCAAGACTCTTTTCACTACCATCAGTTTAACTAAAAAAATTCATGTTGTAAAAGTAATTCCTAACCATTCATATTCTTCATACAAACACAGACATATAAAAATCACCCTGTGCACTGTCTTGGATGTTAGTATCTGCTGTGGAAAAAAAAATGCTTTAAATTAATCATGAAACTGGAAGTACATGTAAAAGTAAAAAAGTGTTACCCCATTATCTCCAAGAATATCTAGCTTCTTCATAAGTTCAGATATATTCACGTCCTGAAAAAGATGTTTGACACTTATTTTTTGTGAAGTAGGTCAGAAACAGTTTTTATATGCCACATTTTATGTACCCTTTATTCTCTTCTGTGTGTGAAAAGACTTCAAATGTAAATAAGTGAAACATAGTTTTGCATCACAATTATAAAAGTAATTACCGGTACTTTAGGACAAAACCAAACGTCACTCTCAATTCTAACAAGCAACCTGGACGTCTGTGCATGAGGGTAGAATGTTCCTGTATCATTCCCACTTATCATCCAGCTAATGTGTGTAGAGAAAAGATCAAAACTAAACAGGTTAAAAGGTTGAAAACAGGATAAACAGGTTTAAAAGATGTAAAGAGAAAGGGCTTAAAGGACTTTTGTTTGTTTGGAGTGGAGCATCAACCACATTAAGCTACAGAAGTTACAAGGACAGAGAGCATGAAGAAATAATTACTAAGAAGGTTTGCTGGGTGGTTTGCTTTATATTTTCTTTGTTAAACAAAACCATTGAGTTTCAAATCAGCCTTACAGTGGCAGAAGGGAATGTGCACAGTGGGCTGAACATCCTCCTCCAAACAGTTTATCAGCTTATAATCATCTTTCTGATTAGAAAGCCCCATTTCTCTGCCACTCAGCTCTCAGATAATGAACTGAACAACTCATTCTTGTTAAGGCTCAGCCACTGAAAAAAAAAAAAACACTCCTTTGATTCAAAAAAGACTGGAATAAATTCATGGAATCACATAATCATAGAATATGCTGAGCTGGAAGGGATGCATCAGAATCATCGAGCCCAACCCTGGCCCTGCACAGGACATCCCCAAGAGTCACACCATGTGCCTGAGAGCATTGTCCAAACACTTCAGCTCTGTCAGGCTGGTGCTGTGACCCATTCCCTGGGAAGCTGCTCCAGTGCCCCACCACCCTCTGGGTGAAGAACCTTTTCCTTATAAAATTCACATGATGTCTTTATTTAACACTGTGCCAGGATGCATTCCTAGGGCCCAGAATTCTATTTAAGTTTAAAAAGTTGTTGGAAAGGGTCATGGAACTGTTTAACCAGAGGTAATCACATTCTCCTGAACTATCCCAAGCTTGGTCTGCAGTTAACAGACCAAAGTTAACATGGACAAAGGATGGATCATTTCCACTGCCAGCCTGTAGGCAGCCATGCTATTTGAAGGCAGGAAGCCTTGAGAGCATGGGGATAGACCAGTCCATGTTAGTCCAAAATGCTTAATACACATATATAAAGCAAAAGAGCCTTGTTAAATGCTGCCACCCTCAACTTCTACTCATATTCAGCACTTAGAAAAGGCCAACATGTCACAGGGCCATGTACAGTTTTCCAAGTTTTCCTATCCTGAGACGTCCCCTCTGTCTCTTGCCAAAACTTCAGGGATGTTCCCAAATGCTACATGAGCTGTTCACTGTGCACATCACTAACTCTGGAATGGTGCAGATCCTAATGCACTTGTGTTTGGATGGATGTTAAAAGCAAAATTATTGATTACGATCGGCATTGGCAATGCTGAACAGAAACTTCTTTAGACAACGAGTTACACCAGTAAAGAATGGAATTTACTTGCATCTATTGAGCCAGAAATAATCATTTTAATAATTTATTTCCATATGATGCATAAAGGAAGAATCAGAAACCGAATCAGAAACCAAATCAGATTTTGCATCATTCTGGAATCTACGCTGCTACTGCTGGCTAATTTTGAAAAGCATTGAAAACAGATAAAAGGTCAACTATTTCAGTCTGCCCATTTTAGGTGACTGCCCCACCTTCCAGTTAAGAAAACTGAAAGGCAGATTGAAAAGAATCCACCTGTTAAGGCATATCACAGATGACAATGGAAAAAAGGGAATTATGGATTCTGGTACACTGTACCTGCTACAGCCAACATGCAGATTAGAACAACAGGTAAGCTAAAGGTGGGTCTGGCTCTGTTTGTAGGTGATATGCTAGCTGATGACTCTTGGTGGGCTTTGGGAGATGAGTATCCAACCAAATCTATAGGTAAGAAGCAGATTTTAACTCTTTTCTTTCTGACTACTCAGCTTCCTAAAAATATGCAGGGACAATTTCTGTTTCTTTCCTCTAGAGATCATACTGTGCTCATTAAAGCAGTGAATAGCAACAAGCCTCCTATAAGAGCACTTGTAAACACAACTAAAAATTCGGCCGTAATCTCTAGTGGGTGGCACTGAGATTATGCTTTAGTTACTTGTAGAGAAGTTACCCAGGCCTGTTGTGTAACATTACTGACAACAAAAGTCTGAATTCAATCTTAAGTGAACCAGCATGAAAATCAAGTGGCACAAATAGCCTGTTCATGGGGGAACAGGAGTAAAAAGAGTAATTCTTGCTTCCTTATATCACAAGGTAATCAGGGGAGATCCTGATGTTTATCTTGTTCTTGTTCTGAAAGAGTTCCACCTATCTGAATGAGTTTTGGGTCAGGCACCTCATGCTTCAAGGCCCTGGCCATGGCAAATAACTTAAGCATATTCATTCAGCAAATAAAAGCCTTCACTAAACCGGGTGTAAAATAAGGACTGAATGTCCTTATATTTCTGAACTCAGATGAAGACATTTAGTATCACAAACCATGTACTGTAGCAAGCCTGACAAGGAATCACATCAATATCCACATTCTTCCCTAGACTAAATGTAAATTACCTTGATTGACCAGCCTTCAGTTTCACTGAGGAACTCCTGACAAGACCAGATCATATTCTTATGAAACTGTTTCCCCAGTTAAAAATACATTTTCTTATTAAGTTTTTTTTTTGTTTGTTTGTTGGGGTTTTTTTGTTTTGGTTTGGTTTGGGTTGGGTTTTTTTGCATTTTCTTCCCCAGTACGTGTCAAACAATTTGTTTGGATATTAGACTGGTCGTTCAAGAAAGGTTCCTAGCCATCCAACTGTTTCTAGTGTTTCTCTGCATATACCTTTATTCCTTCCTGATGACAGAACAGCTGAAGTGCACTTCCATTGTTTTCAGGGAAGGTGGTTATATGAAGATTAAATGCTGGTGACCTTCTCTCTCTCTCCTGAGGAAAGATTTGTTTAAAAACAACATTTGTGAATATACGTTAACATTTATTCCCCACCTTTACAAAACACAGTTGTAAATTAAAAAGGCAGATTCCTGCTCTCATTTCAAATCTATTCTATTTCCTCTTACTTTAACCATATTTGAAGAATTTTGGGTAAATACAAACACTGCCAGCTAATTCCATGCACACAGTTTCTACAAAGTTACCTGACACACCCCAGCTGCAGAACCCTTGCAACACTGGCCCAAATTGACTGGAGCCCTAAAATACTCAGCAGGTTTTTATGTTGATTATAACCTTATTTAACTATTGTTTTCTTTCATGGAACAATAAAAAAAATTAGAAAAATCTGCAGAAAAAAATTAAACTCCATCATGAAATAGTATTATTGAAGATTTTCTCACTAAAATTAAACCAGTGTGTCTGATCCCTGTTTATTCTACAGTCTACCTTCCTATTAGAGCATTTAAAATCCCCATTCATATTCACTCCAAAAGCCAAGATGTCAGAATACGTAGAAAGGCAGCACTATACTACAGTTATGGTGTTCTTTGTGCCAAAACAAAAAATAAATATATAAATTCCCATTTATCTAAAGCTATAGTATATCTAAAGCTTAACTAGTCCATGTACATGGCTTCCATGCATGTCTTCAAAATACCAACCTATTATTTATTCAGAAATCAGAAACAAAACAATAAACAAGCAATTTCACCTAAACTAAATGTTAATGTCCCTGTGAAAAATGACTGGATTGAAGGCTCTGGGAAACCAAGGCATTGGGTCTTACTCTGAATTCTCTCTGGCCATGAGTACTTGAGCAAGAAACATCAGATTTCACCTCCATATTACAAGGGGATGCTTTGGCAACATGAGCTTCATTTTCTCAGAGAGTCCACTACTACAAATATTTTAGTTCTTATGACCATCCATGTATTACTCTACTTCCTAAATCACAAATTAGGTGCTTTAGTTGATACGGCAGGCAGACTGCATCCATTCACTTAAACAAGTTACAAAGCATGGCAAATCTTGTTCATTAATTAGGTTAAATCTAATTTGAAACTACAGTGTAGAGAGAAAAATCTCTGTAGTCTGTGCAATTTTCCCCCTCTGAGGTTTTTTTAAAATAATATTTACATCAACAGTCTAATTCTGAAATGGGCTTAAATAATGACTAAGCTGTTGTAAACCAAAACCAGAACTTCAATTCTTATCCAAATTCAGTTAGGGTTTTAAATATTAAAAATTCACCAGTTGCTATTGCATTCATCTCACCTAAACTTGCTTGCTTTCATTGATAAACAAATGATTGTGTTTTATACTTTACCTAATTTTCATCTGAAATAACTGCACTAAAAAATACTGTCCTGATTACCAGAATTGATGGTTTTCCTAAAGCATTGCATTGTCAGTCACATTTGTGTCTCCATGCTTATCTACTAAGGAAAAAATCTTTTCTTGCAATCACAAAAAAATACTTCCATTGTGTGAAAGAAGTTTTCCAAGCTTTGGCACATGACAAAACCTTACATGACATACTGAGCTGTTTTTGATGTGATTCTTCCATGTGAAAAATACATTCATGAAGGATGCAATGAAGAATATTTGTTCATTCCTTAAGAAATCTTTTTTGGACAGTTTTATTCTAAGAACACTCACACTTTAGGAAGCAATTTCTTGTGCAACAGCCAATTCAAATGCTAAATTGTTACCTATTTTTCTTTACAGTCCTTTAATAAAATATATAGATATGTATTAGAAAGCCATCTATTTTTCTGAACATCTACTGAAATTCCAAAAAACTAAATTCATAATTTTGAATATAATGGGCTAGGACATCAAAACATATGGTTGATAAAGGATGAAAAAATATTAAGAAATGTCAGACAAAAAGAACATCCACACAACAGGAAGACATGACATTTTCATCTTTATCAGAGAAGTTACACATGCTGAGATTTTTGGTGAAACGTGCTGGGTGATAAAAATGGAGGAGTGACAATGACAGGTTTCTCAGAGAGTTTATTCTAAGCAGTGTTAAGAATGCTGGTGATCTTTGAAACTGAACAATGTGTCATCAGGCAATACAACCATGTGACAACTGTGCATCACACACAGATACTTTAGTGTTACTAAATTCGACATGAGCCCAGTTTGTGAGGGGAGGAGAACCATTGCTTTCAGTTGTAATCACAGGCTGCATGTTCAGTGCTAATAACAAACAATTTTGTTTATTTCATTTATGCAAAGTATGGAATTGGTTTGATATAAGCAACACATTAGTTTAACATACAGAAGTTGTATTTCTCCTTTATCACTTTTCTTTGGTATTGCCAGAGGTTTGGGGTTTTTTTCATTGACTGAAGCCAATTATTTCCAGTCCATGACCACTTTAAACCATGAGAAAATGGATTTAAGGTAAGAGGAATTCTTTGGAAGCTGCTATCAAAATGTGTTCTTTTTAAGATAAATTGACTTAATATGAATGTTGTCCATATTAAATCCATGTAATTTAAAGCAATTATACATTGATGTGATGGACGTGTCAGATCTTTAGTCAGATCACTGCATGCAAGATGTGAGGTGTGTTAATTTAATCAATGCCAGCCAAGGCTGTAGAATACATACCAAGTGATTTTACATGCAGGAAAGGAGCAGTTATGGAAATGAAACAAATAAAAAAGGCAAAATATTGCAAAACAAAATATTTTATTAGATGAAAACCAAACTATATGCAATTTATATTAGCTATATTACATCTTTATAAACATTAGTGAGCATTCTCTCCAAAACATATTAAGGCAGTGGCATCAATTTCATTATCCCAAGATACAACATTTAAAAAATAGATACCTAAGTGACTTCCCTTAAACATGCACCAGACATCAGTAATCTTTACAGGAATTTCAGCTTGGGTTCAAACATAATTTCTGCTCCATTTGAGAGTTTGCAACAGAGAGAATCTCTTACTTCAAGCTCTAGCACTCTGAATTCTAACAGCTCATTCTGGTCTTTTGCATCTTGCATCTCATTCTTCAGCTGATGCTCTTCTTGTTCCATTCTGTAAATCTGTGAGACAAACACAACATGGTAACACCCTGTAAGCACTAGAAAAGATACTGCAAGCCAGGGGTTTAGACAAAACTGTTAATTATTTCCATTTTTCATTACACATCAGGCTGTGTCATAGAGATAAAAAGGAACATCACATCAGAAATTATTTCTGAGAACTGTCAGCAGAAATGGTCAATGTTCTCTTAGAGTAATAATCTGGAAGCAGCACGAAAGTGATATGAATATTGTATCTAAATAAGTTCAGCAGTTTTCTTTTAAAATCCAGCAAATGAAACTGAATTACATTAACATTTGGGTAGACTGTTCTCATTGTCTTTGCCTAATTAGACATCTAATTTTTTACAGTATATGAAAGACAATAATGGCATGGTTTTAATGACTACTTTTTAATTTGCCAGAATTTTGCCTTGGGGTACTAACAATGACAAAACAGAAATTCAATATTGGCTATTAATTATGCCAACTAATAGCTTTGGTCTACTGTCTAGTTTAACTGGGTGATCTTCTTTGTATGAAATTGAATAGAAATGTAACATCTGGCATAATGTACTTTAAAATTTATAGTGCCCATGTAAGTGCCCAAATAAATTAAACCTGGCTGTAACTACTTTTAATCATGATGTTTTATTTGATTATTGTATTTGTATTATATTAATATTAAGCTACTAATTAAGAAAATCAGTTCTTTATCTTCCTGAGTTGATTGGCTAACTTTCTCACTACTATCAACAAAGAACAATGCAGGTGCTCAGCTCTGAATATCTCAGTTAATATAATAAGCCTAAAATCAATCAGTATAACTTAATGTGTGGAAAAACTATAAAAATGTTGAAGGGAGCAGGCAATTTTGTCAGTAGTCAAGACAATAATAATCTTTGTGTAACTGTGTATTTTGTTGGACACTAGAAACCTCAGCCAGCTTGGGCTGTACTGGAGCTATCCATGTAATTCCACAATAAAGACCAGCTTTGATTCTTGAAGATTATAAAGGTATATTGGTACTTTAATCAGAGACTTTTATTTAAATTTTTGTTCCTGGTGAGAAATAAAGCAATTTCATGCTGATTTTATAGTACTTAGTGCATTCAATTTCTTTTACGATAAAGGGCAACAATGATGAAAATATTCCCACATACCTTCTCTAGCAGCTCCTGATTTGTTCTAATTAACAGCTGCTTTTCTTCTACCCATTTTGAATCCTGTGAGGAAAATACATGTTTTGTTAAACAAAACAAATGAATGACTACAATAATTAGATTTCAGACATCATTTTGCATTCAAGTATAAAATAGTCACATACTGAAAAATAAATCCATCATAAATGTTTCAAAGATGTACAGCATTTTATATTACAGTGAAAATAAAAGTTCTCTCCTGTAGCAGTCTTTTGTTTCCTAGTATCTTTCAGCTAGCATGTACTTTAAAATCTTTACATGTAGCAATTGTGGGTTACCACAGTTATAAGCTTTACGTCATTTTTAAAACATTTATTTACTTAGCTGAACTCAAAACTATTGCTTTCCATTGCAAAGGTTTGGAAACTTTCTTGCAAAATCATCCCATTTTAAGTAGTGCAATACAAATCCAAAGGGAGAAATGGATGAAAATGCCTTAACTACCCCAAATGACCAAAATGAGGCTTTAGAAATATAAAGTTAATCACCCTCTGCGAAAAATCTGAGTATCTGGCTAATACACAATGTTTGTGATAAGAAATTCAAGGCTATGGAGGAAAGGAAGTGATGCAAGACATTGTATACTCATTTGGAAACTGTATTTCCAATTAATCACTTCTTCCAAAACACATCTTTCTTTTTAGATTTTTCCATGGCTTCAAAAGGCCTCATCAAATATCCCTTTGAAGAACCAAGCTACAAAATCTCATGGCCAGCCATAGCTGGACATTCAGATTTAATGGATTACAACAGCCAAATTTGCTCTTGTTCTTCCTATCGGGAAATTTATTTACATAACCTTGCTCATGCTGCTCTAAAAAGTTTATTAAAACAATATCCAACACTTAATAAGCCGTACTAATTCTTGATCAAATTATCTTCTAGGTTCAAGGGATGATTTATTTAAAATCTAAATGCCTTTACTAAAGTATTAAGGATGATGCACTCCTTTTCAGGAAGATATTTGCACACTGATGTTGCATAAGGAATCAATGAAGTCTGGATATCTCAGCCCATCAAATACCCTTGAAAAGTCAATCTAAAATATTATGATATTATATTGAGTCCAATTAGCATTTTTAAAAACATTTTAATTTTCCTGCTCACTGTCTACTACAATTTCATATTGTATTGTTCTTGCTCCCTTTTTCCACTCATACACAAAAATGCATTTCATGTAATAAACAAGCTTTTCATGGTTGTGATTTTATAAGAATAAAGATACTAAAATGAGTACTGAAAGGCATTACACTTGTCAAGAATTTTTGAGGCAAGTGAAAGAAATGTTGAAAATAAAATCGGATAACTATTTGTATTTAAGTAGCATTTTACTGAGGTCAAGGAATGAAGAGTGACATGCACAGACTTAGGATGGATATCCCAAAGCATGGATATGGTAAACAGTCCCACATGGTAAGGTTCAACAGCTATATCAGACCTGCAGCTTCAACTCCTCCAGTCCACACAAGTAGAAAAAACAGAGCAATCTGCTCTACTGATAATAAATTTCTGCCTCTTTCTTGATGGAGTCCAGCTACACTTTCTGAAAAAACCTGAACTGCAGCAGAATTGCATTTGCACACCAGATCACTGAGACAGTTGAGCATTCATCCATCTGGCACATTGCATACTCCAATACTTTTAGATTTATTATTTGCCATTATTAAGATGCTTGAAGAATTTCTTCACTTAATATAAAATTTCTTATGCATGCACCACAGTACCATGCAGAAATGGATTATTAATTTTGTGTTACTTCTGGGGGAATACTGACAGGTCCAGCCAGAAGAGAGATTAAAAAAAGCCATTGACAGTTACTTTAAAATTACACGTAAGTTATAAAACAAGCTCCACATAATTTTTAAACAATAAGCTTCTAATCTCATGCTCTGAAACTGACTTCAGGAAATTTTCAGGAATACTTTTTTTGATTCATTATTTCCTTTACAAACCCACTTTAGGGGCTGGCTCCCAGAATGAACACTCCACAATTATTATTAAATCATCATCACTACCATGACATCTAATGACAAAGTAGCAATAAAATAATTTTTTAAAAAATCACATAGTGCACAAAGAATTCAGTTTATCAACACAACCATTTATTTTGTTGACTGTAAATACTAACAGGTCAGGAGAACCAAGCAGGTGCTAGAGCTCCCAGGAAGATATTGTGATTCCCTCTGGGGAAAGCTAATGCTCAGTGTACAAACCAGCCCACTAGAAACAACATCATAGTGCTCCTTGTCACATCCCTGTTCACCCTATCAGGATTACTAAGAGATACAAAGCTGAAAATGTGGTTCTGAATCTCAAAGTGATAACTAATTAAATTCTAATTTCTAGATACACCTTTTTGACATAATGCTCTTGCAGAAAAATCACAGAAGTAATTCCTTACATGAGTATCCAAATTCATTTATCTTATTTACATACACAGTACTGACATACACTGTACAGTCAACTATCTTGTTAATGTTTTCAACTACACAGAAATTTGCCCACAACATCTTTCTTATCAACAAACCAAAATAGCAGCAGTAGAAGCTTGGGAGGTCTTTGGTTTCATTTATTCTTCCAGAATTTCAGTGGGCCATCATTTTTAGGTTGATAACATATTTAATTTTTAATAATATTGTATTTACATGAAATTCACTAAGAAAATTGCAATATGTGTGGAAGATAGCATAAATTATTTTTGTCCTTAATTTGAATATGATCCCCAAACCTTTGCACTGATACAGAATCTTACAGAAAATTTTAATTACAAAGAATAAACCATAAAAATAATGTTATCATTCATTTGGCATTTTATGTAAGTTGTGTCAACTGCTACAGGATCATCAGTCTTTGAAATGTCCATCTATAGCTAGCTCTATCTTATTACTATAAGCTACCTGTGAACTTAAATTCTTATTTCAGACAATAAAGCATAAAATAACATCTCCCCAATTTCTTCTGTGTGTTCTAGCAGTCACACAACTGAACAACTTGCAAATGCATGCTCATAGCTCTTAATCAGACTTCCTCAGGGCCCTAGACAATATTAAATATGCACTAAATATGCACTCATCTTTGGTGAGTATTTACATATATTATATATAGTGAAGCACAAGGCCTGATCTTACTTTGTGTGATGGTTTTGGAATCTGAAAGCCACCAGGCCCTCTGAGACTTTAAACCCAGGAGAGTAACACCACATGTAGCTTCCATTAACCTGAAAGGCTCAGTGTTCATATCTCTAGTGTGTCTAGAAGTTGAGTTTTAAAAAAAAATTTATTTGGTACACACCAAAAATATTCCCCAGTAGAAATATAGGATATTTATTTTATTAGAATTTATAACAAATACTAACAAAATGGAAAAGAGGACAAAGCCCTTCACCAAATGACAACGGGAATAGAATGATCATGTACAGGTGGTTATTTTGATACTATGCTTTAGTGTATTATGTGTTAGAAAATGATTCTGCAATGACATTTTCTTAGACTGCAAAATCCTTTCCTTTATTTGAGTGATGTAATGCTGCAGTAGCAATTAAGCTGCATCATTCACACCAACACACCAGTAAGCAACGAAGATGGCAAGGGCACCACTGCATGCAGCAGAGAACATGATGTGGTAGAGCACATTAAGAGAGCCTTTTACCTGTCCCTTCTCCATTAGAGCTTTCTCCAGGTCTTCAATTTTTGCCTGACACCTGAGAAGATCAGCTTGCAGTTGTTCACGAGTCTGGGGGAGGGGGGAAGAAGGAGAAATCAAAAGTAAATATATTTCCTACTGTTTTATGGGCTGTCCTGTCAGCTTTTAATGTGTTTCATTAAAATAGTTGGTTTTGTGTTTATGTTATACGATATTTGAAGCTGACAGTTTAACAGGTTTTTTTCCTTCCTAGCCTAAAAAATGCTAGCATCCCATATTCAGTGACAAAGTTCTTACCAGGGGAAGAAAAAAATAAATTCAGGAACTGAAAGAGCTCTAAGAAGTTATTAA
>WBNO01022612.1:7622-28082 GCA_013400575.1 Peucedramus taeniatus
AAAAAAACCAAACAAAAAACAAAACAAAACAAAAGAAACAAAAAGTTCCAATGCAAGTAGAAGTCTGAAAGAGCAGGGAAATAAAAAGAATTGCATTTTTCAGCACAACAGTCAAATTGATGGTCTGGGAAGAAAAAATAGTTTATGTGCAGCAGGAAATGAAATAAATATCTCCTTTTGTGAAACTGTCATTTCCTTCTCAATCACTACAGAAGTTACTGAAAAAGGCTGGTAGTACAGTGAAAAAAAGCTATCTTGTCTGAAACAGGTGATAATCTTCTTTTCATTGGGAGAATAAATAGCCAGCAAACAACAGGAGACCAATTCCTGAGCTTTTGCCCAGTGCCTTCCAAGGCGATTTAGATTCTAAGGGATTCTCTCATGATAGAGAATGCCGCGCAATGCAAGGACAACTGAAGAGAAGGGCTGTGCACAAAGCAGTGCAGCACAGTCTTGAATCACAGTGAAAAGAATCTAGCACTGATACTCTTCAGAGCAGTTTCACTGAATCAGCATAGAATCACACTCAGGCTAATAAACTCTGACAAGATCAGCCCAGTCCCAGACCCCTAATTATCAAAGTTCTTGCTAGAAAATTCATTTCATGAAAAGATCCTCATGTAAATAAAATGTTATCTGGATTTCTTCTGGACCAAGGTCTGACATCCAGACACAATTTCCTCTTCTTTTGTAGCAAGGCTTTGAAACAAATTTCACTTACACAATTTGCAGTCTTAGACATCTAAGAATCTTCACATTTAAATAAATTTCCTAGGTAACTGATAAAAAATGCTGTGCATTGCAGCTATATATGAGCTATCATTCAAAATGGAAGAATGCTATGAACATCTATTTTGTTAGTATAAGTGTTTATTTTTCACTTAGTAATTAATACTTCAGTGGAGCACATAATTGTCCTTTTTCCTTAAATAATTTTCCCTACAGTCTTAATTTTAACTAATACTCATGCTTTCAGTTGACATTTAAGTATGTGTAAATTCTCCCCAGGATTCATACTATAAAAATCGTCGACCTCTGCAGGACTCCACACTTGGTGACAAAAGCAACAAATCAGCTCACCAATGTATTCTGCAACAATTTATCCATTTGAGTTACCCGAGATATAGGAGCCAAAAAGCAGTGTGCAGGTCATTCCAAGTTGGGCAACCCTTCCCAATTAAAACCAAACACCTCTCAGTTTTTGTGTGCGCTGCTGCCATGCCTCAAGAGAGACAGGTTAAAGGAATCCAAACAGAGCTGATATTTCCAGTGCAATAATAAAAACAGAACTGATTATTCCAGTGTAATAATAAAGATTTAGCCAAAGTCAATTAAAGAGTAAAATACAAAGGTTTAAAAGTTATTTCTGAGAGGAGTTTTGTTGTTTTCTCCCATTTGTATTGGGTTTGTTTGTTTTACACTTCCTTGAAGTATATATTGTGATAGCCAAGGAATAAATGACAGTAAATAAAATGGTTTTGTTTCAGCAAAAAGTGATTACTTAAGTTTTGTAAGTGATTTTGAGTCCTCTTTCTCTCCTCCCACCTTCTGTTTTCTGTTTTACCAGAATACTTTTTTAAAGGAAGCAGCACTGAAGAGATACATATTGCTTGAATGATGTTGTGTTTCAAATAGCCATTACTGAAGTGAGAAAGAGCAAAACAAACCAACTGCTGTCAAGATTCTACATATCATCAGTTATTCTGTATGCCTAGAATAGAACCAGACATTCTATCATTTTGTTCTCCAAGTCCTCTTTGCAATGACAAAATAATATAATTGTAAAATGTTTGTCACTGGGATGAAGTACTCAGTGATATAATAGCTGAATAAAAATTCAGCACTTCTACATTTATGACAGATGAATCATTGCTGCAAACTCTTTAGGGGAGTACTTATGGAATCCTCATATCCTAAAAAAAAAAAAAAATCTGCTCCTGAAGTACTTCTCTGGCATGCATTATTTCTTCTTCTTCCTGAACTTCCTGTGCAGTCTTTAATATCACTACCTTACAAGCAAGTACAGAGAATGAAGTGAAGCAGCACAAGTCTCCAGACAAGCCTCCGCTTGTCTGCACCAACTAACATCGCAATGTGCCACCTATGCTGGTTCTTAGAATAATCCATTTGAAACCATGCAATTTCTGGTCATTTATTTACAGACAGTTACGCTCTAGGTTATTTACCTAGGCCTGTTGCACAGGCAAAATTCTTAATCACATAAGATTAATAAAAAACTGAATTATATAATTTCTATGAATTTCCAAAGAAAATGACAAGCCAAAAACCCCCTTTTTTATTCCACAGTACAGATCCATGACTTGCTTACACCTTGAACACTGTGTGCAGTTGTTCTCACTCACCTAAAGAAAGAATATAGCACAGATAAATTGTTCAAAGAGTCACAAAGATGGACAAACAGCTTCCACATATTGAAAACAGTAGTGGTCAAGTACTTAGCTTAGAAAAGAGACAAGTTACACAGTATGCAAGAGAAGTTCTGTATCCCAGAAAGGACAAGGGTGAATAAGACAAACTCCCCATTCTGTATTACTCATATGATCTTTGTGTCTTCCATTTGTTCAGGCAGATCACTATCTCACTGCTTGAGAAGTTAAAGAAAATACCTTACAGCACAATACTAATGATCTGTTGTTTTCCTCTGTGTAATCACACACTTTCTATGCATCCTTCTATATTGAAAATACTGTTCCAGTTTTGTTATGTAGTTCTTCTTTAATTCATAGCCCAGAATAAAAGTTCAGGAATTGTCTGTCACAGAAATGGACAGATAATTACAAAACATAATCAAAAATCACAGGTTCAGAGAAACAAAATAAGAAAAAACCACTAGCAGTCATGAAAAATTCCGTATTAGCATCTTTAATGCAATTGTTAAAACTTATGTATTTTCCTGGAAAAAGTATTCTGCACATAACATGCTTAATCATACATGTGGAAGGAGGTTGCATTGGACAGAAAATAATTTTCTCTAAGAAAACTTGAGGGAAAAGAAAGTCAGACTTTTTATACCAGTGTTTCAGAGAGAATTTTACTGAAATAAAACTCTCAAGTGAGGACATTTAGGAAGAAAATTTTTTTTGTTTGTTCATTTTATTTCAAGGTTTTTTTTTACCTAATAGACTCTACTATCAGTCTTTACTAGAGCACTTATCACAGACAGATCTGGAGTCACAGAATCATTGGTATTGGAAAAGACCTCCAAGAGCACCGAGTCCAAACTTTGACCAATCACCAGCTTGTCAACTACACCATAGCACTAAGCATACTAGCCAGTCATTTCTTGAATAACTCCAGGGATGGTGACTCCACCACCTCCCTGGCAGGTCATTTCAATATTCAACAATACTTCCTATGAAGAAATTCCTCCTGATGGCCAGTCTGAACCTTCCCTGGCACATCCTGAGGCTATGTCTTCCGGTGCTGTTCTTGGTTGCTTGAAAGAAGAGGCCAACTCCCACCTGCTACAACCTGCTTGCAGGTAGTTGTATAGAACAATGAGGTTCAGATTTATCATAGAATATCCAGAAGGGTCTTATGAGGATCATTCAGTCCAACATCTGGCCCTACACAGGAAAACTCCAAGAATTATGATTTTTGTGCCTGAGAGCATTATCCAAATGCTTCTAGAACTCTAGAAAGAGTCCAGAGAGATCTCATCTACATTGATCTTGGTTGTGTTTTGCAGCCTGGACCTGAGAGAATGACAATCACCCACAAAAGCTGGTGATAAAGGAGTAGTGCAGTCAATGCCCTCGTCCAGACCATCGATAAAGATATTAAACACAACTGGGCCCAACACTTGGGGAACACTAGGGATCATCTGCCAGCTGGATGTAGTCCCATTCACCACTGCTCTCTGGACCTGCCCATCCAGCCTGTTTTTGACCCAGCAAAGACTGCACCTGTCCCAGACATGGGCTGCCAGCTTCTTCAGGAGAATGGCATGGGAAATTCCATCAAAGGCTTTGCTGAAGTTCACATAGTCAACATCCACAAACTTCCTCATCCACTAGGTGGGTTATTTGGTCATAAAAGTTCAGGCTGATTAGGCAGGACCCGCCTTTCCTAAACCCATACTTTCTAGGCCTGATCCCCTTGTTCTGTATGTGTTGTGTGATGGCACTAAAGGTGATCTGTTTCATAACCTTCCCAAGCACCAAGGTCAGGCTGACAGGCCTGTAGTTCTCCAGGTACTCCTTCCAGCTGTTCTTATGGGTGGACATTATATTGCCTAAGCTCCAGTCATCTGAGACCTCCCCAGTTAACAGGGCGATGATAAACCATGGAGACCTGCTTGGTGATCTGGAGGTGAGCCTTTATACCAGTTCCTGCAATACTCTTGGATAAATCCCTTCCAGTCCCAAAGACTTGTGAGTGTCTAAGTGGCTCAGCACGTCACTAACTTCTTCCTTCTGGATGACAGAAGCAGAAGTTATTCTACTCTCCATCCCTATATATCAGCTCAGGGGGATGGTTGCCCTGAGTTATGTTCTCCCATATGAGATACTGGATTAAAACTTTTTCTGGAAGTGTTTTAAAAGAGAATAGGTGGACAACACAGAGATAACTGAAAATTTATGAAGTCTTGTTTTCTATTATTATTGTGAAATCAATCTATATATCTCAGTAGAATGTTACATATACCATGTCCTGTGTAAAACTCTTCTATAATATTTTTTTTCTTTTCATATTTATTAAAATGCTACAGGCAGCTGCTACACAATAAAGACTGAAAGGTACCTTTTTATTTCCTGCTCACCATGCCTTCAGGAATAGGCTCTGTACAGAGACAGGTACAGAAACCCATAATTTATGACTCCCACTGCAGTTTAGACAGGAGAGAGCTTCCAAACAGATTAGTGTTGTCAGAATTTCAGCTATCTGTTCATACCCTGCAGCAGAAAATTAAATATCTATAGGATTTTGCTAGGAGAAATTTACATGCCCAAGGAATTCAGCTTCTTTCATGTCAGACAAGGATTCTGAGGATCTACATTTTAGATGTTATTGCCCAAATCCCCCAGTAAATCTACCCATAAAGCTGAGCTGCTATAGTGTTTCCAGGTTTACAAAAAATTCATATCAAGTCAAATTTCCATAATTTTTCAAATTCCAAATTGACTATACAGCTAAATATGAAAGGAGATCTCAATAAAGTTTTGTAAAATAGATCAGCAATAATAATTGGCAGCAGAACATATATTACAGTAACTCTTGGCAGATTTTTTTTATTTTCATTTTACTACTTAGCCTAAGAGCAGACCCTGGAAAATACTTTTTCTCACTTAGAAGTTATGGTAAAAAAATAGTTAGGAGCTGCTGTAAAAATACCAAGAAATACAGTAGTTTGTCTCTCAGAAAACACACAGAGTTCAATGTTAAGAAAAAAATGTTGATCTTTTTCTACAACTCAGAATTAGAAATGTATTTTAAAAGACATTGAAGTAACTACAACTTCCTCTGAAGAAGGAAACAAAACCACTTAAATAAGATGGTAGCTTTTAATAGAGCAAAATACAAGAAAGTTTGACTTACTAAAAGATACAGCTTACATTTGTAGCCTACTATTCAATTCCAATTGCTATTCACATATTCAAAGTTAAAATACTTTGCAACATCTTTTATTTAAATGCTTAAATGTTGAAGGATGAAAAAGTAATATGGATGCATACCTGGTAAGGCACCAAGTTATTTAATATTCAGGAAGAGATGACTGCTGTCCTGAAAATGCATGTAACTTGCTTTTATTTTCTATGAATAAATTGAAATTTATGTGCAATCGTATCTAAAATACTCACTCCTAAAAATGCCCAAGAAGCTCAGCTTCTTCTGAGACACTTGTGTACAAAAGTATTATTTCACAGTTATGATAATCTACTATAAAATGCTGACAACCCCAGGTCAATTCCCTTTCACTTCACACCAAAATAACCAAGCCACTTTAGTAATGGCATGAAGTTTACATGAAATTTTATCCAATTTTCCCAGTACAGTATATTCAAACTCTTCAATAAAACATGAATTGAAACAGAAGCCTTAGAAAAATAATAATTTTTTTTGCTGTACTTAGACACAGCATTGAAGAGAACTGGAAATAACCAGTATGAAAACAAATCCCACTGTGTCAAAGGTTTGAGATTCTGAATATTGTGACTTAACATCAATCTTGCAAGGACATTTTACTTATTAGATTTTTTCAAATTAAGGTGTGATATTGCATGTTTCTGTCTGTTTGGGAGGGATTATTTCCTAAAGGAAAAGAAAAATATTGCAAATAGATGGCTCCTTAGTAAAGGCTGCATAAGGCAAAGACACTTACATCAGTCATGAAAATTTGTCTATACCTCGCAAAATTTGAACTGCAAAACCTCTGTTAATTCATTAATTTTAAACCTAACTTCTTTCAACACGTCTACCTGAAAAAGGGAAATTGCTGGAGACAGTGGGTAACTGACCTTAAGTACCTATCTTCTCATACCCTTAAAATTCTCCCTAATCTTAAAGCAAGAATCTCACAGACTTTCATTAACAGAGATATTATATATCTCTGTTAATGAATATATGTTAGATATTAACACTAGGAAAGCTCAATATAGCTGTTCTATAAAACACTGCAAGGCAAATAAACCAATTTAATAAATGCTGTTCTGGTTTAATAAAAAATCTTAACAGTGTTCAATGATTATTAGCATGTGAAAAGGTATTTTAAAATATTTTCTCAAATAAATTCTTTAACATTAATAAGGATTGAATCAAGAAAATAAACTTTTCCACACAGTGCAAAGTTTCTTTTATAACTTCTAAAAAGCAAATTTATTGATCAGTAATGTAAAATAGCTGTAGTGCAAAATAAAATGAAATTCATAGCTGGTGAAATAATTTGAAATGCATTAAAGAAAAAAAAATCAATCCTGTCAACAATGTTTACTACAAAAGAAAGAGAGAAGAAATCAAAATTTCTGGGCTTTATGTCTGGCCAGTTTTATTCTAAGGGACAAGAGGAAGAATGACAATTCACAAATACTGAGAAAATACTAATGAACTAACTAAAGTTAATCAGGTGAGGACAACCTAAAGGTACAACACCTGAATACTATTTATATTATTATTTGCAGTAGATTTTCTATGGAAGTAAGACAGTAAAACAGAATTGGTATTATTATTAAATGAGAAGGGAAAGCCTTGAAAACATTGGGTTTTGCAGCCCAAATAAAGAATTTTTCCCTTGAATGCCCATTTTACAAATCTATCTGACCACAGAGTGGAATTTCTTTATACAAAACAGTGTCTGCTTTAAAACATATTATTATCTACTTTGTTTGACATCTCTTTATTACAGCACTTAAATCAATAGCCAGTCTAGAGGGAACTGGGAAGAATTAGATGATTTAATAAATGTGAAAGTGAATAAAAAGCCACTGAGAACTACCATTTGCATTCCAGTGGTGTAAATGCACAAGCTCAGGTGAATCTTGTATTTTTTCATCCATACTAAGCAATAGGAAGGAATCTGCACTGTACCATACTTTCTTACATCCGTATCCTGAGATTCAGGATGAGATTAGTCAAATATTGATGAAGTGGCTGTTGTTTCTACAACATAAAATAATACATGTCCCTTAAATCTGCCCAGTGAAGATGGGCTGATTACAGCTGTGCAAGAGCCTCCAATAAATCTGGGCTATACCCATTCACAATTGTGTCTAACTTTTGACAGCATGATAACAAGTGTAGTTACATAGATATTGTCACTACACCCCTCCCCCCTATTTTTATACACACTTTTAAGTACCAATATTTTATACTTATTCCAGCATTTGGTTTATTTACATATACATATAAATATATGGTGGATTAAAAGAAAGTTAGGATGACAAAAAGGAAAGAAAAACCCTCTGAAAATTTTTTTATTTCTTTTATGATGTAATTAAAGCAGAATATAATATATGAAGGTAATGGAATAAATATAAGATGAACCCAGATCTTCTACACATTAATCAAAACCATAAACACACTCTGATATTGTTAGAATTCAGATAGTGTATCACATCCTTCTTCTTTCTTATACTCAAATCTTACAAAATATTTTTCTATAAACTTAAAGAACAAGACATAGAAGGAGACAAAAATTTGTATCTGATTTGTAAACCTATTTGATGGTTCAGAGAAGTCTGCTGATTCCAGCATTCTCTATATTCCATTTACTTCAGCTTATGAAATACATAAGCATTTTTGGTAGTGATGTATCTACTTTCTGATGTTGTCATCAGATATGTATTTCTACATCTCGTACCAGCCTTTCCATAACTGGAAGTGGGGCATATTTCAAACTGCTATAGAAATTCACCAAAATGAATGTCAATTATTGTTATCCATTGATCTCAACAATTAAGGTTTAAAATACCTGACAGCTATGCAGTACTCTTAAACATACCAACCAACCGGCCTTTAAAAAAAAAGATTTGAAAATCTGTATTCTCAAGCCCATTCACATATAGTTTTTAATTTTCCTAGATGCAGTACTCCCTTGTTGTGATTTAAACCCCAGTGGGCAACCAAGCTCCACACAGCCACTCACTCACTGCCCCTCTTCAGATTGCAGGAGGGAATGGGAATGATAAAATCGAGAAAACTTGTGAGTTGAAACAGATTTTGCCTCTCCATACACAAGAAAAAATATAAGGAATTCACTCACCACTCTCCAACAGCAGGCCAGTGTTCAGCCACCTTCAGGGAAAATAAGACTGCATCATGGTTTTATAGTGACTTGGGCTAAGACAATTCAAAAGTTCCCACACTTCCTTCATCTTCCCCTAGTTTTTGTTGCTTAACAAAGCACCGTATGTTCTGGAAAATCCCTCTAAATGGTGAGGTCAGCTATTCTAATTGTGTCTGCTCACAACTCCTTGTGCACCCTCAGCCTCCTTGCTGGTTGGGCAGTGTGAGTGGCACAAAGGGCCTTGAAATTTTGTCAGCACTGCTGAGCAATCGCTAAAACATCCCTGTGATATCAACACTGCTTTCAGCACAAATCCTAGTCACAGCTACCACAAAGAAAATTATCCTAGTCAAAGCCAGTACTTCCATTTTAGTCGCTAACATGATCTAATCTGTAAAAAACTGAACAGCTGCAGTTTATAAATTATCCACAGACATCATAAACACCTGACTGACTTTAACATTTCAACCTGTGATTGCAATCCCACTGATACCATTATAACAACTAATTTATTGAGAAATGCATGTAATAGATCCTTCTAGAAGCTATGTTAAGGCACACAGAAAACAGGGAAGTAATTTGAGACAGCCAGTGTGGCTTCACTAAGGCAAAATCCTGTCTGAATAACCTAGTAGTTTTCTATGATGGAGTAACTACATCGGTAGATAAGAGAAGAGCTCCAGATGTCATTTATCTGGATTTCTGAAATGGTCCCCCAAAATATCCTTCTCTCCAAAATGGAGAGTGATGGATTCAACAGATACACTGTTAGATGGATAAGGAATTGGTTGGATGGTTGCATCCAGAAGGTAGTGTCAACAGCTCACAATTCCAATGGACTTCAGTGGCAAGTGGTGTCCCTTGAGGGCCTTTACCGGGACCAGTCCCATTCAATATCTTCATTAAGGACATAGACAAAGGGATCAAGTGCACCCTCAGCAAATTTGTGACAACATCAAGTTGAGTGGTGCCCTTGACACACCTGAAGAATGGGATGCCATCCAGAGGGATCTGGAAAGGCTTAAGAAATGAGCCTATGGAAAGCTCATGAGGTTTCACAAGACCAAGCACAATGTGCTGGACCTGGGTCAAGGCAGGCTGGGGAATGGACAGATGGAGAGCAGCCCTGGTAAGAAGGATTTGGGGGTGCAGGTGGATGAGAGTCTGGACGTGACCCAGCAGTGGCACTCACAGCCCAGAATGCCAAACATGTCCTGGGCTGCATCCAAAGCAGCGTGGGCAGCAGAGAAAGGAGAGATTCTGCCCCTCTGCTCCTGGGAGACTCCACCTGCAGGGCTGCATCCAGATCTGGGGTCCCCAGCACAGGATGGACATGGACCTGTTAGGTCAAGCCTAGAGGAGGAAAACTCAGTTCATCAGAGGGAAGGAAAACCTCTCCTATGAGGAAATGTTGAGAGAATTGAGATTTTTTAGCCTGGACAAGAGAAGGCTTTGAGGTGATCTGTGGCCTTCTAGTACTTGAAGGGAATTTACAGGAAAGATGAGGCAAAACTATTTACAAGAGCATGTGGTGACAAGACAAAGGGGAATTTGTTCACATTGAGAATACGTTTAGATTATTATGAGAAAAAAAAATTAACTCTGAGGTTGGTGAGGCAATGGAATAAACTGGCAATGGAATTTGTGGATGCCACATTCCTGGAAGTGTTCAAGGGCAGATTGAATGGGGTTCTGAGAAACCTGGTGTAGTAGAAGATGTTCCTGCCCACAGCAGGGAAATTGGAACTAGATAATCTTCAAGGTGCCCTTCCAATCCAAACCATTCTATGATTTTATGAAGTGCAATTGTTGCTTCATATTTTGCAATATCCAGTATGATGCTGATTTACATCTATTAATACAACCCCAGATAATTCCAGTATCCAGTTTCATGGTAGTATTCGTTCTCTGCTTTATTCTACCACAGTTGTAAAAACATAAGGAAAAGCACCTTGGAAATAGTTGGGCTAGATTCCACGTGTTATTTAATGGGGTTTTTTTGCTAATTCCTCATGTTTGGACAAGAAAAATACATTAGATGTTGGCACAGCTTATCTTCACTCTAATTAGCACTGTCTTCCAACCAAACGGCAAGAAAGTCCTGACCTACATGTGGAATGACAGCATGAAATATGAAATCAGATATTACCTTCCTGGAGGTAGACAGTTATACAAGCATAAAATAAAACCTCATAACAATTTACCTCAACAATATACTTATTCAAATATTTCTTTCCCCCATGTTTCCTTAGTTTGTTTTTACTAAATGTTACATTCCTTTTGAAAGAATAATGTAGGACACCAAACTAGTAATGTGATAGTTGCTAATATGTAATTCCTTTAAACACATGCAAATGTCATTTTTGCAGGAATAAGAATGAGTGTGGGGTTTCAGATAGGACAATTGCCATTATCAAGACAGATTTAGATGCATTTGAAGCGTTCAGAGAAACAAAAGAGCAGAATTTTGTAATTCTTAAAGATAAGCCAAACATTCAGTCAAACTTTTACTTTATCAGAATTCAGATAAATGTAAAAGAGCCATTTATTATTTCAATTGAGTTGTTAACAAAGTACTTGACAAAAAGATCTGATTTGTTTTACCATATTGCTTGGACAGAAGTAACACTGTAGTAACCCATTTGTACACTTAAGGGATGCAGGTAACCGGTAATTGTGGCCTGTTATTACCACCAGGAAAGGTCAAGAATCTTTTCCTGATTTTTACTTTTTTATCAGACCTATTCTGGACCTTAAAAGCTCACACTGATGATATAACATCAGAAATGGTTTTAGAAGTTCATTTTAATATGATACTTTAAAGGACTTATCTGTTTCAGAAATATCCGTTCTCCAGTGGCTGTTGTATTTTTTGCCACAAAATCAGCAATGTACAGAGAAGGCATTTTTAACCATAAGATATGTTTAAACTTGTAATATTCATTATTATCTGCATTTCAGCACTGAAACATTACTATTTTGGAATTATTTCAGTTGGACCATATGTGCAGCAAAATTTTGATTTTTTTATTTGATGTGACAGTTGGAACAGATTAATTCCTATGACCAGAAAAACAGACTTTTTTATTAACTGCTCTCTAACTGCAAAATCTGACTTAGCTACATTTAGTTTTTAAGAGACATATTAATATTTGCGGCAAATTTTTAAAAATGTAACTGCATCAGGTGTCATTTATTGATTTTGGAAGTATATAATTTTCATTTTTATACTAAAATATATTTTAAAAGTCACTTTTTCAATAACAGTACATAACAGAATCAGTAAGGTATACTTAAATATGTTTAAAAAAGAAATGTATTCAAAAATAATTTTGAAAAATAAATGATGTTTCCTTGGCTGCTGGATATTCATACTTGTCTTTTATATTAAGAGAGATTTTTCCTTCCTAATAAAGTACTTAAACATTTACAAAAATTTGAGACTCACAGTGGTGTATAAAATCAAGAATTGTCATAGAAAGACAGCAAGGGTTAGAGATAAATTAACTTGGCCAGTAAAGATGGAATGTCATTTATAATCCCAAATTTACATGACTTTAAAACACTCAAAATATTTTGTTTGTTTCAGAGGTTTATGATGTCACTTTTTTAATACAAAATCATTTTGTCTATTAATAAAGTTTAGGAAAGTGACAGAGCAAGTTAATACTTGATGGTATTTTTTATGCTTTGCGAAATAAAAAAGTGATATTTTGAAGTATCATGGAAATCATGTAGTCTAGTTCCACTCCTCTTCCAGAGGGTAGTCTAAGATTAAGAAAGCCCACAACTTGTGTTGAGACTACTTTAAACTCTTAGAATGCCTGAACTTAAGCTCTTAGCTTGCACCCAAAAAAATTAATTTAAAGGTAAAGATCTAAGCAAATGACAGAACTCATTTAATATACAAATCTCTTAGTTGTGGTACATTTTTTATTACATATAATTTTATATGTAATAAACATGTAATTTTAATTTCCTCGCAATGATATTTTCTATTTTATATGCTTTATAAATAGAACACTGTAACACAGAGAACTGATGGAAATGTTGGCTGTTATTAAATGTGTTGTACATTGTATTTAGCAAATCAATGAGTTTTTTCACATAGTGAGATCGAATTTTAAAATATACTACATTACACAATATACTGAGAAAGGCTTATAGGTGTTCCTGGTGTGTGGACAGATTACAGCTTGATGACTACTGCAAACCTATTGGAAATATAGCATATGAAAAAATTATTCTTTGTTTTTTTGTTTTTTGTTTTTTTTTTTAATAGAAACTTAAATAAGACATATTGGAAGCCAGGCTGAATTAGGCATTTTGTAATATTTCAAGCAGATAAAAAATGGTTCCTCAGTCATAAAATCTAAAAGAAAGAACTATGGCTTTATGCAAGGAAGATAGCCATAGGACAAAAAAAAAGCAGATACATTGTCATTGCATTGACCAAATATGATAAATTTCACCGGATGCAGGGTGTTTAAAATAATAAAATATCCATCTCTGGTTTTGTGCTCCTGATTCTCCGAACTTTTTTCCTATTCTGAGCACAACACATTTCAGGTGAATTTTCTGTGCTGCAGATAACACAAACACCTTCTACAGAGTCTGACTCACACAATCTGACTGTCTGAATATTAGTCCTCTCAGAATATAACCCCATTTACTCTGAAAGCCCATAGAAGAGAAAACCTGCAGTGAATTGTCTGGTGGCTCAACAAGAGGAAAGTTGGCAGAATTATAAACTTCTTGTTCAACACTTCAAATCAGCGGCCAAGCAGAATGCTTGAGAAGAAATACAATCTTGTAGAGAGAATATTGCATAAGCCAGAAAAAGACACTTTTCTGGTATTTTTTCCTTTTCTATGACTTTCACCCTCAAAGAATGCAGATCAGTGCTGACACCTTTGATACTGCTACAAACTTTGAGTACTTCTGGCTGTCTAGTAAGGCATTTCCATGCAATATTGCTCTGAATAGGAAGAAAAAAAAAGACATAGACACTACTGCATATACTTGACCTTTCCCAGCTGTGAAAACAACATGATCCTGCTGCATACTACTGCTTTAGTGTTTTTCAATCTGTGTGACTCCCAACAGTGTCCCTCAGTCAAACCAAAATCACAGTTCAAAAGAATGCAGTCAATGGAAATCTGTTCTTAATCATTAATGCTGATGTTTCTCTAGGTGTCCTTGGGCACATTCATCAAAGCCAGTCGAAAGGACAAAGCACTCTGAGAACTGCTAGAGATGAACCAGAATTATGTAGTATGCAAACTATACACTGAAACTTCTAATTGTAGAAAGAACGCAAATCAAAACTTTTATTCATAAAGAGCTCATAAATTACTCTCCTTAATGTGTCTAGAACCAGACAGTCAAAGTCCTAAACAAGCACACACACAAAATCACGTTTGTAGGCTAAGAGTAGATTTTGACTAAGACTTTTAACCTAATGAGGAAGCTGACTTAAACTAAGTTAAGGCTGTAAAATGAGTTGGTTATTTGTCTCTCAGCACAAAAATTCCCTCTGTCTTCTGCTTTGAAACACCACTAAAGAAATTGTATTAAAACTAGAAATTTTTTAACAAAGGAATAAAGTTTTTAGCAAAACCTTTTCTTTCTGTATGTGTGTATGATTCATTACAAAGGCATTGTATTCATGGCTTAGCTTTTCATCTATTTTTGCATTGTGCATACTGCCCGTGAATTTTAACACTTTAAATAACCTTTAGCTCATTGATTTCTCAGCCAGTTATGTTTAAAAGTTTAAAAGCTGTGAAATTTATATTAAAAAACTTAATCTTCTCTGGTTAGAAACTGGTGAGCCTCGAACATGTAAAGCACTACAATAAATATAGCACAGATCTGAGGCCAATAGCCTCACAATGATTAAAAATTATTTGAGGCATTGCTAATGTAAGATTGTATTTCCAACTTTGCCAAACCTCCAGGATTTTACGTGGAATTTTTCACAGTAGCTATGTTCTTCAGTACACACTTTTGTTTGTGTCTTTGGTATTTAGTATTGTCCTAGGGTGAAGAAAATAGCTGTTGTCTTCTCTAAAGGTCCTTGTAATTTTACTCAAAATATCCGAGCTCTGCTATGAATAAAGGAAGCAATGTTAAATCATTCAATAAATCTCACTCTACAGACAGAAGTGCCATTTTGCCACACCATTAAAAAAAATCTGGATATTTTTTTAAGTATTTACCAGATAATTCAACTAAGCTTGTTTTAACTTCCCAAAGAATGAAGCAGAATGAACAATGTAAATCAATGTTAAAATCTTCCTGTGTCTCCTTGAAAGCAATCAAGCTACACCTTCAAAAGATCCAGATGTCATTACTGTTATAAGGTGAATTAGCAGGAACAGTTTGCAACACAATATTATATTCATGAGCCAGGAATATAATGATAAATGTCTCTCTGTCTCAGATACATAACTATACTGCTTGAAAGTGTCCACAAAGATCTGTCAGCCAAACAAAAGGTCAGCTCTTTGTAACAGAAGCAAAAAAAAAAAAAATTAATAAGATATAAATTAAAAAAAATTAAATTATGCAGATTAACCAGAAACTATGTCTTTGACAGCACTCAACTCACACTTAAAATGTAGGTAAGACATTCACTAACAATACCTTTACCACACAAGTCAGCTGTCTATGGTCATGTGGATTTTTACATACTGTTTTTTTGTAATTTCTATAGTTTTGCCACTGCTACATGTTATGGTTGCAAAAATATGCAACTGTGTGAATTTCAAAATTTCACTAGTTAGACTCATTTCATATTTCGCTAGTTAGACTTGTAACTCCAATGCAGATTCACAGACAAATCAGGAAAACTGGTTAAGTTGTTCTTACAAATCTATTTAATGCAAATGAATTCTCCAATACTACTTTTATTTTTTTGTTTTGATTCACAGTATGCTCTTACTAAAAATTCACTGAATTCCTCCAATCTACTTCCTAGAAATAATCCTCTGTTTGTTCTTAAGGTACTCTTGATGACACAATAGTTTCTTTTAGCCAAAAAGGAAGTTACTTCTAACCTGAAGAGACTGCAAAACCACCTATTTGTTTCTACAGTCTCAATCCCATCACAGACTGTAAATCCAGTGCCTTTGTGTGTATTTTGTGGTTGTAGACTCAAAGAAGCCCATTTAGTCACTTCAATTTCAGTCACAACTTTAAATAGTTCACCAGATACTTTGAATTCTAACATTGTATTAGATATTAAGGCATGATATAAAAGATGAAACTAATATCATTGGCTTTTTTGGCAAATACATGCAGAGGTTTATCTTAGCAAGCTTTATCCCTTTTACTCTCTGTATACAAATTTATGCTGTATTTCTGGCAGTGCCACTGTGTCAGCTGAAAACCTTGGTTGCTTTGATTTTTTTACACTGTGAAACACGTAGGTTGTTCTTCTTATCATATGTCTCCAAAAAGAAATCACATCTGCCAAATCCATCTCCAAGCTTTGCAGTGACATTATGACAATGCACTGCTATTAGCACATCTTGTCATAAAGCTCTTCTAACTGAATGGTAATTTGCACCAGAATAACCCTCTGTGTCAGGCTTCTGAGTGAGTGAGTGAGCACTGAAAATGGAGTTGCATTTAATGGAGCAAGATGTTACACTCTATTTTCCACTCCTTGCTGTTCCTCTTTCTACTCCACCCTTCTTCTAAATATGCACATCCAGATTAAACCATTGGCTCCCAATTAAAAGAGACAGACATTTCTAGAAATGTTGTTTCAAGGGAATCCTAACAGTATGCAAGTATAACAATTCAAGGCTTTGGAGATTACTGTCCCATAACCATAAAAAACAAAAAAAAAGGAAAAAAAGGAAAAAAAAAATAAAAAAAGAAAAGGCTGCTTTGAGTTACTATATGGGATTTAAGGATACAAGACAAGTTATATAGTTATCTTTCAAATTTTCCCAAGTGGCCAGGTATGTATCCATGGCAGTATTTAAAAACTAGCACAGAAGTGCAGAGATCAGTCTCATACAATTTTAGTGACAGTGGAACATATAGGCCAGGAGGCTCCTCACTGGACTAACATTTCCATTTCCAAGCAGGTCTTTCTTAGGCATCCAATTCAACATTTCCTTAACTCTTGCATCAGCTATATNTAGTCCTACATGTGTAAAAATATCAAAGCAAGAGTGTTTAGAAAACACAGACAATTTCTCAAAGGTGGGAATCTTGATGTTTGACCACCCACCCAGAAATGGGATCAGTAGTCTAGCTCAATAAAATTATTTCTTTTAATCTAAAACTCTACCTTACATGAAATCTGAATGTCAGAGTGCTATTAACCATCCTTATCCTTCAAGCATTTCATTATTCCCTACACCAAAACCAGGTTAAGACAAAACACTCAGATACATTTTCTGAAACTGAGGCTAATTAGATAATAGATTATTTCTAGCTTGATGTCACTCTGCAGTAGGGCTGGGAAGAGGAAGACTCAAAGTATATTTAGGCCCTTTCCACACCAAATCTTGAAATGAAGACATAAGGCCTATGTACCCTTTTAATAAAACATACCAATGACAGCTAAAAGTATTGTCTCTAGTTTCTAAACACTCTTGCTTTGATATTTTTACACATGTAGGACTATGTTATATATTAAAAATCCTCCAGTAATTCCTTTCAGCAGAAGGAAGAGTTTGTATAGACTGCAGCCCCAGTTTATAGTAAAAATCATTTCAGAAGTATATTTCTTCTTGTTTAATTTCACCCATTGCATAAGTTCTTAACATGAAACCAAGTTATTGTTGATTCTTTGAAAATTTCAAAATTCTATTCAGTAAGAAAAGGTTTTAACTGCCCATTTGAACTAGGCAAATACTGTGACAAACCACTCCTTCAGCGGACTTAATTCAGTACTTTGTCAAATGTTCCATTCATCCTTTCAACATCCTTTCTTTCACACCTATGGTCTGCAATTCTGGCTGTATATCTCCATTAAAGATGATTTCAAGAAATATATACAGAAAAGCCTAAGAAAGGTTAGCCCACATTCATGGACATAAATATTCACACACTTCCAGCCAGGCAGATTCAACCTGTGCTGCTCAGAAGCACCATCCTTGAGCTAATTGTACAGTGCCTCTCAGCAGGAAAATGACAGTCTATCTTGTAAGTGGAGAACAAATGAAAACTACTTGTTTTGCCTAAAAAAGCAAACAGTGAGAGAAAATATGACTGCTATCTCAAAGTACACTTAAGCTGAAGGGCACAGCTGGCAAAAGAGCAAGTGAGTAGAAACTTACCATGAACGTGTTCAAGATGCAAAACAAGATTTCTATCCAGTAGAACACAGAGGCTTTTTCTTGTTTTCCAGCAGTGTTTTCCACTCAGTATTTCTGGTTTTATCATGGCAGTTCATAAGTTTATGAAGGATCCCATAAATTAGATACTCATTGTAGTAGTGGTTGGACTGGATGGCTCTTTGACTTCTTTGCTTGGCAGATGTGTGAAAAAATACTGAATTATCCAATATTCTTACACGCCATCTTGTAACTAGCATATCTACCTATTTTTGTATTGTGGATCTGACTTTGAACACAGACTAGAAGCCAAAGAAGTATTCAAAGTAGAATAATTCAACTGCAGCCTGCATCCTCTTCCCACAGAAAGGGCTGTCCCAGCCTTTTAAATCTCAGTTCATTCAGATTACCCAGGCGATTTGAAAAATCCTTTACTTATTTTTAACTGAAAAGAATACCATCCAATCAAGCTAACTGTACTTCTGAAGTACATGTCACTTCCACACCATGATGTGCTGATTGGACAGGCTCAATTGCACTCTTATTTAAAGCAAATGCAAGAAAATGATGCATCATCAAACTTTTCACTTCAAAACCAATGCATCATTTAATAAAAGTAATTGCCTCCAAAGAAACGCTGTCATTTTGCCATCAAATACTCCTAAAAAATTTGGCACCAATAGATTTATTCTATAAATAAATAGGTGCTAATAGAGGATGCAACTTGCTATTATTATTTAGATTAAATTAACTAAATGGAAATTTTGTTTCCTAACTAATGGAGCTTTGTTTCCTAACTAAATGGAGGGCTTTTATTTTTATTTTTTTTTATGACTTGAAAAAGCAGAAAGAAAAAGGAAGCCTTTTCCAAAGAAAGATTCAGGTCTACCTTAGGTGTCCTGAAATGTCCCTTGAAGATCTGTCTGACACTTGGAACACTGATGGATCATTAGACCTGAATACAACAACTTTCATATTCCCTGAATAGCAAATCAAAACTATTTCCACAGTCTTAGTCCAGATCTGCTCTTTTGGTCATGTTTTCACTCACCTGCTGCTATGTCTGGAATGGTCTGATTTTTTCATGTAACTCAGGTACTATTTTTGTAAGAGTATTCCATAGTTCTATTGTGATTTAATTCCAGATGACAGCTAGGCACCACCCAGTCACTCATTTTCCCCCATTGGGGAGAGGGAGTGAACTGGAAAAGACTGAAAACTCTTGGTTGAGATAAAGACAGTTTAATATGTAGAGCAGAAGCTATACATACAAACTAAGCAAAAAAAGGGAATTCATTCACTGTGTCTCATTGGCAGGTGTTCAATCATCTCCAGGAGAGCATGGCTTCATCACAGTAACAGTGACTTGGGATAACAAATGCCATCTCTCCTTCCTGCACCCCATACCTTGAGGTGGGATGTTTCCAGCACACAGGACCTGAAATGTGGCAGGGAGGTAGTAAGGACACCACCTGTCTTTGATTTCCAAAATGGTGTGATACCTCTTTGCTTCAGGGAATCACTGTAAATTGCAAAGAAGTATTGAATAAGCATTGTTTATAAAATATATAAATAAAAGGCTCTCTATTTTTTACTACAACTCAAAAATACTCAAAAACCAGTAAATATTTATTGCTGATATAATTTACAGTAAATTGTTCATTTACAGCTTTAGAGGGACTTTAGTTAATTTTTTTAGCTTTCTATAAATACCTGGTAATATGTTGTGAGAGACTGGGCTACTAATGATTAATGACTCAAAACACGTGCCTATTTGTGGAGGTAGCAGTGTGCTTTATTGAGGCCAGGCTCGTATCCCTTGAGAGAGGTAAGGTTTTGGGTGTGCAATGGCTGGACTTTTCTCTCTTTCCTTCTTTCCTCTTATGCATTTTCCTAAGTAACATTTTTATGCTTTCATATTGCTATATTTCTATAGATAACAACAACTGAAATGGCTACATATCTGCTTTCAGTTGCAAATAATTTGTTCTAGAATAAATCCTACATATATATATTTACAAACACCAATCATTCAGCATCATTTCACTCTAGCCAGCCTCAAGGGATCTATTAACAAAACCTGGGTTACTCTCGCCTTTGTGGGGGCAGCTGGTAACGTGTTAGGAAGTATTTCATTAAACACCAAACAGTTGGGGAAAAAAACAGATGTTCCACTAAGGTTAATAGAAAGCAAGGTGCTTTCCTCTTCAGATGTAAAATGAGTTATGCAGAATAGCAGGTCTGAGTACAAGTAGTAACACTTATAAATTTTAAAATCTTAGATTTAATCTAAACCCAGTGACTACCAGATGGCTCATTGCTTAGAAAACAAGGATTTTTTGCTAGCATTCCACAAGTTCACACATCTCTGGAGAAAGCTTTAAAATTTATTTCTCTAAAATTTCTACTTTTTCTGTG
>WBNO01022613.1:0-160201 GCA_013400575.1 Peucedramus taeniatus
CTTCCCTTCCCTTCCCTTCCCCTCAACACCACAGGACTGTCAACATTGCCTGGCTTTATTCCACTTGGAAATTAGCAGTAGAGAAGCCTGCTGTCCATTTGAAGTGATTTAAATTCTTTTTACAGTAACTACCTTGTGCTTTTTCTTATGAAAACAGGTTAAGAGACCCATCTTGTTTGATGTGGACACCTCACACCTGAGAGAGTTGGAGTTGTTCATTCTAGAGAAGAGAAGGGAGAGCTTACAGCACCTTCCAGTACCTAAAGGGAGCCTATGAAAAGGAGGGAGATGGACTTTTTATGTAGGACAATAGTGACAGGACAAGGGGTGATGGTTTTAAACTGAATGAGTGCAGGTTTAGATCAGTTGTGAGGAAGGAATTCTTGACTCAGCAGGCGGTGACACCCTGGAACGGGTTGGCCAGAGCATTTGTGGATGTCCCATCCCAGGAAGTGTTCAAGGCCAGACTGGATGGGATTCTGAGCAACCTGGTCTAGTGGAAGGTGTTCCTGTACGTGGCAGGGATGTTGGAATTGGATGATCTTTAAGGTCCCTTCCAACCCAAACTATTCTATGATTCTATGATAAAATGGCACTAAATCTCATTTTCATTTCCATGTGGTTTTCATCTAGGACATTTGCTTATTTTGCTTTATGTAATGTTAATTAGCCATAACAACTATGAATTTGCTTTACCTAATTTCTCTTGTAAAGGTTTTTCCAGAATTCATAAACTGCAATATTTCACAGTGGCACAGGAGGTAGCTTAAAAAATTATTTGGCAGTAAAACTGGACAAATATAAACACAAAGGGAAAGGCTTTGCAACGGGGACAAAACACCTCCTTGGATCCACTGAAACCCCAAAAATGCAAAGAACCATAAGGCAGCCTCCTGAGATCCAACCCATCTTTATTCCTGCTTATTTAATGATCTTCCTTTTGCCTAGATATGAAAAGTGATAAATACTCTCAATTATATTTAAAGATCTCCCTTTCAGTCCTTCATACCTTTGATTAAGAAAACTGAGTATGCCTAAATAAGAAAGTACCTTTCTGCCTTTCTGTTTAAATAGCTAAGGGATTTTTTTTGTCTATGCAATTTTTTTTAGGAGATCTTTTTGGCCAAGATTTCATTAAAAGTGATTTTCTTATGGAGCTTATGGTAGCAAAAATAAATACCCCTGTTGTGATGCAGTTGTTGTTTCAATCTGTCAGTACAGCTCAAAACAATTTCTTATGGAATTAGATATTGCAAGGAAGAGTATGAGAAATATCTGTAGATAAAAATTTTTTGTACAGACCAAATGAGAGAGCAGTTTTGGTTTTTGAAGGTGAAAACTGACACTGAAAGCCCTTATCCTTTCTCAGTTTTTGCTTCATTCTCTGTGTGTCAACCACTGTCACAATCAAGATTCATGGTTTCTCCCATGGCTGCAGAGGAAAACATTATGTTTTTCATCATCTGATAAAGCTTATTAAAATGTTTATCTACAGCACTTTTCTTAGGTTATTTGTTCTGAGTGGCATGTTTCACCATTTAAAATTATTCCCAAGGGAAATAAGGGCCGCATTATTCAGCTGTTGCAATGAATTAAGAGACATTCCAAATGAAGGGAGATATATTAACAAGTAAACAGTGGAAGACTGCTCTGATTCTCACTAATCTAAGGCTCATTGTTCTTCTTGGGAATAATATTTGATTAAAGACTGAAAGACTTGATCAAGTGATCTTCTATTTAATGAATGTTCTCGCAGAAGGTGAAATCTACTCAAATCTGTGTTTCTGACCGTACCAAATCATGGATGGAACCAGTTAATGGGAGGAATAGCCTGGTACTATGTGGCTGAGAGGAATCTGCAAAGCTCAGATGTGTTTGCCCCAGACAGTCACTAAGTCACCAGGTACAACAGGAAATGCTGCTGCAGCAAGTCATACACAGCCATCAATGTATTAGTAATAAGGGGAAAATCACAGAAGAATTTTTGCGATATCAGTCACAAAAGCACTTCATAACAGTGCAGTAATCAGGTCCCATTAGTTCCTAAACAAGGATATGTGCTTCTGGAAGCAAGAGAAAGAAGATTGGGAAATAAATGACCTTTCATCCAGGTTAATTGGGGTCTGTGATTGTATTATTGCTGACAATTTGTCAGCAAAAGAAACCAAAAAAAAGCAAATAAAAAACCCACTGAACAAAAAAAACAAAACAAAACAAAAAACAAAAAACAAACCCACAAACAACAACAAAACCAAACCGAAAGCAACCAAACCCTAAAGGCTACAAAAGAGTAAGAAATGTTTCATTCTTGGTTTTTCAGACATTTTTACTGCTTGAGGCCAAGAGGGTCACTACCTGCAGATTCAAGGGACCTTGACAGCTTGGAGAGAAGCATTCTCCAAACGGGAGGGAAGAGAGTGTGGCAAGGAGGAATACTCATGCAATCCTATTTTTGTATGTTGGGTTTAGTTTTCCTTAGGTAATTAAGTCTTAGCATCTTGAGGTGGTGTTTGTCTAAAGTGGTGTCTTCATTAACACAAGTCCTTGCAAAAATAAATGATGAGCCAGAAAGTTTTCACATCAGGTGGCTCCTAAAAGAATATGCAAGCTCTAGGGGTGGCATTAGGTCTGCAGCCGTGACCTTTAAATACAGGGCCTCGTCACTACAAGGGCTGGAAAATGTAAAGTTGGCCCTGGACCCCTTCAAGAAGTTGAGGCCCAGGATGGACTGAGCTGACACTCAGCTCCAGCAAGCCAAGGGCACATGAAATTTCACATGTGGGTCTTATTGCTACGATCCTTGAGAGCCTGAGGAGAAGAATGGAGGCGACTCAAGCAGACCTCTGACAGGAGGTTTGTTCATTCCAGTTAGATTTAGTACTGATGTCTACCAATGTTGTGGTTTCCATCTGTAAGTGTGTCCCAACCCTGGAATACATTTGGTATTGTCAAGTTTTAATGTCAAATTAACTTGCCTGAAGTTGAAGCCAGGCTCTTGTGGTATCTAAGCAACTGTTCCAAAACAGTGGTTAACAGGAGGCTGGGATGTGCAGAGCTGGATGCAGGGAGTTCCAGCAGCTGCACATCCACTGTCTCTCCCTGCTCAGAGCAAGGTCGTTTGTACACGTGCACCTGAGGGACTGTATGACCATCTTTGGGCTGGAGGCAGCGTCCTGCTCACTGCAAGGCTTTTTTCTCCCATCTTCCTGTAATAGCCTTTTCATGACAAAGCACATTTGGAAAACGGTGCTTTCACATACAGCAAGCCACTGAATCCAGGATCAGAAGCTATAAACCAGAGGCAAGTTTTTCCACCCACACACAATTCCTTTGCCCTTTTGCCTGGAACTTTTCCCGATCCTGTTTTCCCTTCAGTTGAACCAGAAGAGCCAGAAAATACCTATGAACTGTCTCTGACCTTGAGAAGTCCCCTTTTACCCTGTTGACCTGGCAGCAGGCACAGCACATTAATGGATGTTTCTGCTGTTCTGTTGATCCTGCTGTTCTTTTCAGGGGCAATCAAACTGTGTTTCAGTTTCCAACTAAGTCTCTGAAGAGCTGTTTTAAGGGGGAACAAACGTCCTTGGTGACCAGTCAAAGGATAAAGATGAACTTTGCCGAAGATAAAGCGGGATACCAAGGGCAAGCTCTGGTGCTCAATTCTTTCCAAAGTGACCATCTCTGTACATATTACCTGTGTAGGAAATCCAGTGTGCAACATCCCTGTCAGTCACTGGGGGTTCCCCAGGTTGCAGATCCTCCCTCTTTACCTGGCAGGTTCTCGCTCATGGACTTTCCTTGCTGACTCATCTTGAAAGCCTTCTTGTGTTGTAAGAAGCTTTGACTCTTCATGGCAGGGAAGAATGATGTTTTGACTCTATGTGATCAAAAGGCTATTTTATTATTTTATGATACTATATTATATTAAAGAAAACTATACTAAAACTATATTAAAGAATAGAGAAAGGATACTTACAGAAGGCTAGAAAGATAATAATGAAACTCGTGACTCTTTCCAGAGTCTCCGACACAATTCTTGTGACCATTGGTCAGTGACTGAAAACAACTGACCAGAGTCCAATTAAGGCTCATCAATTCAGGTAAACAAATTCCTAACATATTCCACATGAACAAAACACAGGAGAAGCAAATGAGATAAGGATTGTTTTTCCCATCTCTGAGCTTCTCTCTGCCTTTTCCACTTCTCAGGATAAAATCCTGAGCGAAGGAATTATATTTAATGAAATGTGAAGACCACATTCTTGCTCCCTAAAATGGATGCATGGATGTGTTGTTTAATTGAATCTACACTACATTAAATTAGAAATGGGGCTTAGATGTGTGGATAAGGGCAGAGGAAGCACCAGCTGGACCTCAGCTTGCAGCTGCAAAGGCTCACATTGGTTAGTTCAAGTAGTTTGTCTTCACAAATCATACACAGTTGCAAAATGTCATGATATTGTTGAATGCATACCATGACACCTCCTCTGGGTTCAAAAGCAATTCAGACCTCACACTAAATGGAGGGAATGGCTTATGTCAATAAAATCATTCAGGATCATTTAGGAAGAGAACAGCACTGAAAGCTGCAGGCTATTTTGCTCTCTGCCTAGCCCACAATAACTCTCAAATAAGAATATTGAACTGAACTAGATTGACTTGTGTCCTGTACTCTGCTCAGTGCACTGCTCTCCTGACTGGCATTTAAATGGAAATATCACTATCTTGCAGCCTGGCACAAAGGCTGAACACAACCCTGTGCCTGCTGACTGCTCAGTTCAGGTCACTCACCTGGGTGATGTGTCAATGAGCATCAAAATGCAGACATCCCCAGCAGTAATTCCCAAAGATGTGGTTCACTCATGATTATCAGGGCCACAGAAAATGGTCCATGATCCATAAGGGATTCATAAGGGCCTCATGTTCAGGGAGGGCAGTGCCTGCAGAGCCACGTGGCTGCCTCTCCATTGCAGGGTCAACAATTCTGCAGAACTGTCCCTGAAAAACAAATAATTGAGGATAATGCATTTCTCTAGTACACACAGACCCAGCATGGGGCTGATCACAAAAAGAGGAGGTAGCTGAGGCACATTACCAGCCCAGTCTGAAGCATTACTGTGCCTAACTACGTGACTAAGTACCACTTTTTCTTCCAGACACAAGAGATCAGATTTGGGTTTGGATCTGATTCATCCAAAATAGCTGACAAGGGCAGTAAATCCTGGATTTGTTTTTTTCTGATTTATTTCCAATGCTGCTGAGTAATTCCCTTTTATAGAGCTGTGTTGTTGAGATACATGTCTCACTCCTAATTTCCACTTCCTTTTACTTCTCTGTCTAAATATTATCTTGCAGGAGATATAAGTAAAGTGGAAAAGTGAAGTAGATGGGGACATGGCACACAGGAAGAGGTTCACTACAAAACCCTCCCCTACTTGTGACTGAAAATATATGAAAGAAAAGACAGATTCAAAGCTGTGTTTTACATAGTATTCTCAAATGTTGTTGAACTCCCTCTTGTTACAGTTTTGACTGCATTCTTTCTCCTGCTCTGAGCTTAAACAATTTTCAGTGAGAGTCCTTTACAGTGGATACTTCTGAGCAGTTGGCACTGATTTTGCATCTCTTATATTCCAGTCTCCTATTTATGGGAAACAACATGTCCTCAAAAAATGTCTGGGCTGATGTAGAAATCTCTAATTTTGACATAAATTAGTATCATATTTACATCTCCTCTTCTGTATTCCTTTCAGGATTTTGTGTCTGAGGTGTGAGTCTTGTCAGCCCCCAACCTGTGCAGGCCTGAAGTGAGACATATGGCTAGCTCCAGGGAAATGCTAATGCTTGCAACCCTCAGCCCTTGCTTTTAAAACTGAAACTTTGATCATCAGCTTTAAGTGATCTTTCTGCATGTCAGTCTTGTAAGACATTTGCTTTGGTGATCTTGGTTATTACTTTCAGGGCTGTAACATTATTGTTACTTGGTTTATCTGTAATTGGCATGACACAAAGCCAGCCTGACAGCCTGACATTGCCAGTGGGACAGGGATTGCAGCTCAGCCACCAGAAAGCAAAGTTCAGCTGCCTGAGGCTGTCTGTAATATGTTAATTGCATTACCACATGTTGGTGACTAAAAACCAATAAGAGAACGATGGGGCAATTCAAACCCCTGCATCTGGGAGGGTCTCTGTGTGCAGCCTCTTCCCAAAACCCCAATCCACTGGCAATGGTTTTTTTCACAGTGTAAATGCCCTGAGGCCATTTTACAAATGATTCTATAGTTCCAAATAGAATGGTGATATTTTGGGAGCTGAACCCTATGAAAACTCAGGAAAGTATCTTTAATCCATTAGTTACTACTTTTTTGTTAGTGTCAGTGTCATCCTTAATTATTCTGAACTTTTACTTTTGGTGCCTCTTTAGTTTTGCCCTGTTTCGAATCAGATATACATGTTCTAGAGCTCTGAGCACTGAAATAATTAATAACTGATAATTTTCTTCCTTTCCTTAGAGAACAAAATGTTGTGCTAAGAACAATGAATTATGCCAGTAACCAAAACTTCATAGAAAATGTGGGACATGAGAGAAAAAAAGCACAAAACCTACCAAGCACTGAGACTGAGCCCATGCTTAATGAGGATGGGTGCCTCCCAGAAATATAAATCCCCATGCCTCCCCACTCAGTCTTTTCAGATGATGAAAAAGGTCTAATAAAACATTTCTGTTGTAGTTAATCATTCCTTCAAGCTCTCCCAGCCAAGCTGAGTTGCACTTCATGAGGTCAGCACACTCCTTGTACTCACAGCCAACATTCCCTTTTTTTTATTGGTATATCAACAGCACAGTTTACTCCAGTAACACAGCAGCATCAGGGCCTCATTTTCCATGGCATGAAACTGTTCCCACTTCACCTGCTAGCAAACACAGCCCTGTTTTGTTTTTTTTTTGAAGTAGACAGACTGTTCCTGTCTTGTATGCCTTGACTTTGTCTTGGAAGTTTCTCCTGACAATGCACAGGCCAATTTGTGAGTTATTACCCAGTCCCCCAAAGTAGCTTAATGTCTTTCCCACGGTGAAGAAGGTAATTTAGAAAAAATGTTCTCAGAGCCATCTCGGTTGCCACTGAGTTATTATCTACAGTCCTTATTACTGGCTTGTCATATGTGGGCACTGTAAAGCTAGCAGCAAGCTGGGAGGCATGAGTTTAAAATATGTCAGTATTGTCAGTGTCTAACAAGTTCTAAAATATCAGGATGATTTTGAAGGTTTTGGGACTTTCTCAAGCTGTCAGAAACATGCTAATTGAGAAATCCAAAGGAATTGCAGAATCAGAGAAGCCCCCGAGGTGAGGGGGGCAATCCTCCTCTTCCCAGCTGTCGGTGATGGGAAGAAACTAAAAGAAAGTATTTGAAGGCTGAAAAAAAGAAATAGGCAGAACAGTTCCACCTTTACCAGGGGAAAGCAGGCATAAAAAAAGCTGCAGGCTCTAAGTGGCCCTGGAAATCTTAGGAGATAGGAGAGATTTGATCCTGGTCTCTGCAAGGTAAATAAAGCCCCAGATCAGCTAAGGAGGAACCCTGCTGATAAACAGGGTCTGTAAATGCATTTCCTTGCTTGATGTTTTCCTTTTCAGCATTGCTTTCAATTGCAACGACTAAAACATGATTCTTAGCTTGTTGATGTACAGGAAGAAGTGCTAATTTCTTCTGATTTTCATCCAGCATTAAAAGCAGTTCCAAAGAAATCTGTCACACAATAATATTCCTGGAAATGATGTACCCCAAATGCCATTTTTAGTATTAGTCAGAAAGACTGACACATTTGGGGCTCCCCAACCTGCAAGATGCTTTCCCCTAAAGCTGTGTTTGTGAACTGAATCATCAGATGTTTAGTGAAGGAGGGAAGAGAAATCTTCCTCACTGGTCATCACCATTCCTTCTTCTGCTACTAGGGAAAGGCAGCTGTACAGCAACCAAAAACATTGCAAAGATTATAAAAGCAACGGCCAATAAAGGTGACCAAATTATTGAAAATTAAAAGTAGGATCTATGGGGAAATCTGAAATCAAAGAGGTTCCTAATCAGGCAGAAGGCTGTCTGAGAGAGATTCAGAGATCACTTATCTCCCCCAAAAGAGAAAGATTTTCTGTTTCTATGGGGCAAATCAGCATGGATTTAAGAGCATGGAAAATATGCACGTCCTGCAAAAAGGCAATGAGATGTTACCTTGGAGCAGCCTTGCTTTCATGTCTTCCTTCAAACTCAGTTACGGAATTCCAGAAGCCAATAAATATTTGAAGGTCAAAGAAAGTACTCTTACATTTACAGAAAACATAGAATTTACAAGAACATCACAGTAACTTTTTTCCTAAACTAAGCAGGCAGTGTTGGGTGTTTTTCATGTGTTAGATAATGAATCTTGAAATAAAGGATAATTCACAGACTACTTTTCTGAGAAACCAGTGGGAGGATGGTTGGTTGTTTATTTTAAAATTCTTTGTATGGGTTACATATATCTCCCTCAGTTTCTGCTTGGAGGGAAGCTGAGAGCAGAATATTCTATTGCAAATTCTTCTGGAACTGTATTTTCAGCATTAGCTGTTTTAGGGAAGAAATTGCAAAAGGGAGGCAAAATTTAGCAATATGTTATATCAGTGGTTACATAATTTTTTAGCTGTCTTTTCATCCCAACATGCAAGACAACACGTCAGAAATTCTTCCAGCTTGAAAGGGCTTAGACTGAATCTTATCATTTTAGGCTGAGAGAGTCTCACTGGCAAGTGAAGTCCCCTGGGTCTTCCCAAGGTGTGTGAAGTGCAGTTAAATTTACATTTCCCAGGGTGCTTGAAGTGGAGAAAAAAGGTGATCAGTTTTGAGGGGGGAGAGCAGCCAGACACAGGGGTGGCTCTGGGAGGAGCTGATCCTCTTCTGGCATGGCTGATACAGAGCTGGGGCTGAAGGGCACTGGGGAGCTGGGCCCTGCCTTGCTGGATGGCTGAAGGTATTGGGTGCATCATCTCCGGGAATATTACTGTGTGTCAGAATTCTTTGGAACTGCTTTTAATGCTGGATGAAAATCAGAAGAAATTAGCACTTCTTCCTGTACATCAACAAGCTAAGAATCATGTTTTAGTTATTGCAATTACAAGCACTGTTGCAAAAGAAAAAATACCAGGTCAGAAAATGCAGAGGACACATTTCTCAGATTGCTTTCCTGTACTGACCCAGAGTGTTTGGCCTCTGTGCTACCAACTCCTTTTCTCCCCAGCATCCAGTTTGCCTGACCCTGGGAGCTGACCCTCACCACACCATGTCCCAATGTGCCTGTTCCAGGTGTCCCCTGGTGGGGATTCCAGGCTGCAGGGCATCCACCCAGCTGTACAACAGCCCAGCACAACCTGGTCCTGTCCAATCTCCATGTCTGGCCAGAGCCAACATCTCAGCCAGCAATACATGGAAAATAGCATGAGCTGGACAGAGAGCTGTGCTTGAAAGTGGTGTTAAATAAATGTCCAAAGTGGTGCTTGCATGACTGCCCCTTCAAGCTCCGTTCAAATTTGTTGTGTGTTGACAGTGGCAGGTCACTAGTTTCCATTGAGATTTCATTGTTGATCAGTGAATGTACAGACTAGCCACAGGGTAATTTCTTCTCCTTATTTAATCAAATGGAAACTTTCAATCCATTTTTGTGTTCACAGAACAGCCATTGCAGTTTATTTAAGTAGGTTAAATATAAACCAACACCAAAAAAACAGCCCAGCAGCATAACAATGCACTCCCTTTTATTTCTTGATAATGATTTTATATAATTGGTAATAATTTATATTACCTTTATTCTCCTTGGTCTTGGACTTCTCAGAAGCATTTCCTATAGTGCCCATTGGCATGTGTTTGCTAGTGCACAAAGCTCTCTGATTTATAGGCTTTGACTTGGTGCTGGGGCTTCAAGGGCAGCAGCTGAGCAATTGCAGCTCCAGCCCAGGAAGAAAAAAATGGCACTATCCATGTTAAAATCAGGAACAAAGCTCTCCATGGATTTAAATGGAGCACAATGTGGACAGTTTTATTTTTTCACTAAATATAGACAGCACATTCTGTCCTCCAGATGTACAGAAATAGGAAAGAAGAAGATGTAGGTTTCATACAGTGGGATTCACTTGAACATAGTGTGGTGGAAGGAGGGTGGGGGTGGCTTTCCCAAGGGCACTGGGGAGCTCCCCATGTGGGTCACAGCCATAGTGTGCATCTCATAGGAGCACAGGTCAGGGACACTGTAGTGGCAGAAGGCATTTACAAAAATTGACTGACTGGTGCTGTGGATGATACTGGGATGCAGGTCCAGCAGGGCCAGGCAGATCTGCACTAGATGTGGCTGGAAGGTTGGAAAAATTCCTCTTCACAGGAGAAGTCTGGGTTGGGGATTTTGTGTTGTTTTCTCATTTTCACATTCCCTGTAACAACTATATGCATGGAAAATCAAAAGTAGGAAGTGAGGGAGCAGGAGGGATGTCATTTACTTGAGGAGGTCTGGAGAAGATTCCTGTCAGCACCTGACATGGCTTGACTCCTTCAGTTCTGTAAAACAGAAGAGATGGGGGTAAACTCTTCCCAGCTAGTGAACATTGAGCCATTGCAGAATTAAAAGAAAGTCAAACAGCTCTCAGGAAGATGTGATTGTTTGATAAACATGAACATTTTATGGTAATCTCTGTATTTACAAACACAAGGATGGATCAAATGTCTGCTCTTGGAAATTTTTTTTCTAGCAGAAATTTCCTTTAAAGCCTAGCAGTTAGAAAATGCTTGTGCTAAAAATAACTTGTAAAAGGGCAATATCCATCCACGATCCTTCTCTCATAAAATTTAGTATTTTGCAAATATTGCTGGTTTTTAGATCACTATTTTTGCAAGGTAATCTAAACTCCTTCATATCAGATCATAGCACCTGTAAATCTCAAAAAACACTTAACTTTAGGCACATCTGGGAAAGATTTCAAATGTAATGTCTGATGCTGAAAACTCAAAGGTACCAAAACTGAAGAGGAAGTCAAAGACATCTACCTGAGTAACTTTGGTGACAATATGTCCAAGTGTACATATACAAATGGATATTTGTTGACCATTTATGACATTATCCTTGTATACACCATTTTAACTAGCAAAATGTTATTAACAAATGTAAGAAAAATTTACAAAGCCATCATTGAAATATGTTGACAGAATTTGATGTTACATCTTTAATCTGTGATTATTGTGATATACTTTGCAGATCAAATTATAACTAAGAAGGTAGAATTTAAAAATCTATCCTGATTACTTGGAAAAAGTATTTAAATTTTAGGCATCCTGGTTATGAGAGGTTGCATGCTGCTTAATGTTTTTCATTATTTAAGAAAAATGCAAATAGCTGAAAGACAGGATCAAAAGGCCAAGAAATATTGCTCTAACTACCATGGTCCACATCCCATGGTCTCATTTCACTGAAAATTCTCATTGTCTTCAGTTCTGCAGTAGAAATTTCATGGAACTAGAGGGAATTCTACCTACTAGGACTATGTAAAACCAAGCCACTTCTGTAGTGCTTGCCTGTTTTGTTTGCATTATGTGTTTTGGAAAGTTAATGTTATTGATCTAAAAGACCTTTATGAAAGTTGCCACTGTAACCAGATATTGAGTCCAGCTCTGAATCTGTAGTGCACAACAGCCCATAACAATTAAAACTGAATATCCTCAAAGAATTTACAGTTTTGTGTAACAAATTAGGAAACTCCATTAATACAGAAAAACGCTGAACAAGACTAGACATAACGATCTTCTCAGATTTGACACGACACTTTTTTGTTTAGAAAAAAGCTATTTTGGATTACCCTGCCCGTTCACAATATTTTCTGCTTCCAGCTGCTAAGGTATTTGTTGTTAGTTCTAATGTTTTGCAATGAGGATTCTGTGTATACTTTTAACAGTTTTGTTGTTAATTTGCTATTGAAACAACAAATCTTGCCATTAAACAACTACATCACAGCTTGTAATATGTTAATTTTTATATCCAATGTATTAACAAGTTTAGGAGTTAAATCTAAAGCTTCCTAGAGAGCTCCAAAATAAGATTAATGGGATGAGTAAAATAAATGCTAATTCCAGGATTGCAAATTGCAAGCTTTGATGCAGCTGATGACTCAAGAACATTACCACTCATCTTAATGTTGTGTGTAGGCAAAAATAATTACTGTTCCAAATATAGAAACCTCAGAAAAATATCACCCACTTGAAAAGGGAGAAGAAGATTGATATCTGTTTCTTACCTATGTTTCCATGGTAGCATTGCCATTGTCTAGAGACATGAGTATTTCCTGTTTGAGTAATGTTGCCTGGTGTTAACAGTGAGCAGGTAAAGTGCCACTGCATGCTGTGTTGCTCTCCACACCAGATGTTCAATCACCATTATTAAAATAATATTTTAATGATAAAAATAATAAAAATTATGATCACTAAGCTAGTTTTTATAACTGGTGTGGTGTTGGTGAGATGCTGATTTTAGGAAGATTGGAAAGAAAAGGATGAGGTTGATGGCAACAAGATCCAGTCATCATTCTTTTTTGGCCCATCAGGGTGCTTTTGTACCTCCAACTTTGCCTGTACTGTAAATTATCTGAAATAAGATTAATTTCTAAGGGTTAGAGAATAACTCATTTCCCATCCTTATTTATTCTTTGGTGTCTCTTCCTACAGGTATGCTGGTTTTGATGGGAGCAGTGATTTTCAGCTGTAGACATCTGTGTTGTAAAAATGTACATTCAAGATGCCGCAGCTGAGTTCACTAATTCTTCTCCACAGTGATCAGAGGTCAACACCTTCTGTCCAACACCAGCCTAAGCTGTAAGAGAAGCAATGATATGGCAGATCTGCTATTATTGTCATCAGCATTCAGCTAGCCATCACTTTCCAAAAAGAATTTGAAATTTAGCCATAAATTGCTTGAATATGTACAACAGAGAAATACAGTGAAGAGAGCAAGAGAGAAACACACCATTCTTCATCCTACTTGTAATCCTGCACAGCTTTCTCCACTTCCTTGTTACCTAATATAGTAGGGAGAGCTCAGCATCTCATGGCTGCTCCTACCTCATCCCTACAGCCCTCCAGACTCCTTAGCTCTTACAGCCTGAAATCACGATGCTTAAGAAGATATCCCTGCTCCTGCCTGTCATTTCTCTCTAGTGTGGCCAAACTTTTCTTATGAGATTGGCTGATTAATAAAGTGAGGCACTATGGATTTATGTTAGACACCACAAAAGCTAGTTAATAACATTTAACCAGTATTCCATTATATATTGGTAAATGTTTCCTTTATGACCAAGAAGATCTGAATAACAGAAAACTTCTTTGAAGAAGCCATTGTTTCCTTATTGTCCTTTGTGAAAAGATGAGAAGAACACACTAGTTTGATTGGCAAAAGCACAAAACCAGACAGCATGTGCTTACCTGTGCCTGCTTTTTCAGTAAACTCCTGGCTGTTGTTTTTTCCACACATTAGATAGTATGGAGATGCTTCTCTTCCTGTGAGGTTCTTTTCTTCATGGGAGGTAGTGATCTCTTTTGCTGCTGTTCACCAAAGTCACAGGCACAGGTTTTGTGAGGTTTTTTTCAATGCCATTGTGTGTTTGATGATCTTTAGTGACTTAAGAAAAAGGGTCTCTTTGCTAAACACATGGCCAAATCTGCATGGCCAAGCAATGCCAAAATCCAGAGCTTTAGATTCTGACCTGGCTGGGCTGTGCAGTGTCATTTACAACACTGTCCCTGAGCTGTAGGCAAGGAAACACAGAACTGGAGTCTGTAGCTGTGTTTACCTCATCACAAGGAAAAATAAAGCAACATTACAAACAGATCCAGAATAAGCACATGTAGCAAAACCCCCACCAAATCAGAAGAAGGCTCCCTAGCAAACAGCAATCTTATCTATGAAATGAAGCAATAGTCTCACACATGGTTGCATGCATCATGACACAGAGTTAACTTGGTGAAGCTCCAAGAGTTTATGTACAAACACTTACAGTAATGTATTCCCAAAATGTTAACAAGGATTTTGCTTGCACTTTTCACCTCGGCCACTTTTCACCTTGGCCACAGCACGTCCCCAGGAGGAAAGGAGCATGGCCATGTGCCAGAGGCACTGAGAGCAGGCACGTGGGAAGGCAGCTGCTCAGAGAAGGGTGCTGGCATGGGATCCCCTACCAGACCCTGGGAAAGGTGTTGGTAAATGAAAAGACACTACAATGAGGAGAAGCAAGCAAAGAGTCATTGCAAGAGTGTTCTTGCCACGGGCAGAAGTTTAAGCCCTTTCCACTGGCTCCTCTCCAGGATGGGAGCTCAGCATGACCTGAGCTGGGTGGAGTAAAGGGGAGTGGTGGGAGAAGTCCCAGACAGGAGGCACGAGAGAGTTGTGTGTGATTTGCTGTGGGATGAGGCATGACTTGTGCCAAGAGGGCCCGGTGACACATGGGAATGGAGCAACCTCAGGAAAGAATCCTACACAGCAGCAAACTGCCCACAGGGCTGAATGCATTTAGAGATTTCTTTCCTATAGTTTTGGGCTTTACAAGACTCCTTAAACTAGTTCATATTTCAGAGCCATGGTATTTGATTCTGAGATGGAAGATAAAGTCCTTCACTAGCCTGACTGCCCTGCTAGTCTTTCCTTGGAGGCACACAGTGGTGCAAAGTCCTAAAGAGTGGAAAAGGTCATTGTACTCTTTGATTTTTCTAGCTTGCCTTGAGATTGCTCAGGACTTCAACTCATGCAGAATGAAAGGTCTGGTATTTGGTTATGGGATTCAGAAGGATACACCACTTCCCATAATTAATATCTTCTGCTGTCTGAGACACAGGAAAGGAGGAGCTCTCTGCTTTCTACAGCCCTATCCTGGTACCAGAGAGCCAGGGGAGCAAACTCCCTTGTTCCTATTCCACTGCAGTCTGGTGCAGGGATAGGCATGACTTTCACCAATAATTGATAAAGCAGTGGCTGAACCATGAAATTTATGTCAACAATCTTGATTTCTCCTTCTGAAGTATATAAAATTATCAATCATGTTATGATAAAACACTTGGGTACAGCAGCATCCCCAGGCACATCTCGGGCAGCATTGCAACAGGCTCTGTTCAAACATGAACTTAGGCACTGACTGACACACAAGCTCCTATTTTAAGTAGCCATGAAGAGGTAGAAAGAAAAGCAAAAGGGACACAGATGAAGAGATTTATTTTTCCTGGCCTGTAGTGATCTAAGGTTCAATGCCCTACTAACAGAGTGCCCCCTTTTAAATAATGACTAACATGCAGGAAGATGCTTCTCACATATTTTTTTAAAGCAACAAATCACAACAAATTAAGCTTGACACTAATATGTGCATGCAAAGTCTCAATTAAATTCCAAAACTCATTTTGTTTGCAAAAGTCTTTACATACCTGATTTTCTTAGGGTTTTGGTTTTTTCTGTTAAAAATCAGTCACAGTGAAAATATTTATTTTCTTTAATGGAAAATTCTAAAGTCACAACCCTGAGTGAAGATGAGCAAGCAAACCTCTCTATGCTGCCATGCCCTGTGAATAGTGGCCACAGGTGCACCAATAGGTGCTGAACAGAGGGTTGAACTGCTTTGCAGAAGATTTTGTAAGAAAGGTCTCTGCATCACTCCCAAGAAGCCCAGACCTGGTAGATAACACAGGATGTTGCAGTCAGTGGAGAAGGAACTGGGAAATACATTTTTTCACATGTACATCACACTCACAAAAACCCATACTCAACATACACAGCTTCAATGCCACCCTGAGGGTTGGGATAACTCAGGATGGCTGGTACAGCACAGCTCACAATGAGCCTTGCTGCCCTTCAATTCTTCTGAGAGACCCCATGGGCCAGAGGGAGGTGCAGATGGGAGGGAGATGTACTGCACCAACACATGCAGCCATCTGTGTTAGTCCTTGGGAGCTCAGAGCATTCACACAAAATACCCTTAGTGCCAATATCAGTGTCTGTATTTGGGCATCAGTGAAGTTTTGCTGTCCCACTGGCTATTTTCTATTTAGCTTTACAACATGACAGTTCTGGCCAGGCCATTGTTCCCACTGTTATTTTTCCACGAGCTGTATGTTGAAAATTACTCCTTACTATTACACTGAGCCAAAGAAATTCACAGCTGATACAGGAAGCTCCATGAATAAAAAAGCAAACTAGAAAGACAGCAGAAATTGTAAAAGACTCACACCAGGGAATGAACTTGTTGGGTTAATCCCAGCAGCAATTTCCCTTTGGAGCTCCTATAGAGAGTAAATTCATTCCACTGTACACACTGCACACTTGGTGGGCAGATACAATTTCAACTTCATTGCAAATTCTGGGGAAGGTCCTTGATGATCTTGGTGACCCTCAGGTTCCTTGCTCCTTTTGGGGTTGGTATGGTTGGACAACACATGGATACCTGCACGTGCTTTTCATTTTAGTGTGCCCCCCAAAGATTTTTGCATGCTTAAAACACAGCACCACTGAGAGACAGCCATCTCCTTGTTTGAGGGCAGCTGCTGAGCTGATGCACATTGCAGCGCAGTTGGGGTACAAAGTACCCAGGAGAAATCACCAAAAAAAGGCCAGGAAACTTTAAACTTGACATTAGACAATCAGAAATGGGCATAATAAACTTTTCAGAGCTGTCTCACCTTTTCAGAAGGATGAAACAGCAAGTCAGTGATGACAGGATGTGAACTGGACAACTAAAAGAGGTCTGTTTCAGAGGAGCTCATATATGAAATGCTGGCTGGTGTCCAGAAAGTGCTATGCTGGACACAGCCTATGACCTGATGCTGTCCCCAAGCTCAGATCAGTATTACTGCTTTTCTGTGGGAATCACATTCTAAATATCAAAAGAAACATGAGGACAAGACAATATATAAATTAATTTACTCCACTCAAGGCTGGATTTTTGTAATGACATGAGCTGGGTGTTATAAACCAGAAATGATCTGATGGTGCTCAGCAATGATTCATCTGTTCAGCAGAGATTACAAACAAAAGAGACCTTTGGCTTTGCTGCTGTTGCTGGCTAGTGCCAGGATAAACTGATGAACATGTCCATTGACACAAAGAAAAGAAACAAGAGAAGGATTTGCAGAACAGGCTCTCTGCTTTCCTCTACTGAATATTCCTGCCAGCAGTTCTGGGTGCAAAAAACCCCTATGGGCTTTACTCTGTGCTGTAGTGCTGCTGTGTCATTGCAAGTGATGGCACACACACAGTTCAGACTGGAAATCAGGTGCAGATACTAAAGCCTGGTTGTGTCTGCTGAGGGCTCCCTGTCAGTCTGTAAAACATCAAGCTCTGCCTCCTCTGCCTCCCTGGTGTTGATGTTGTTCCTTGCGAGCTACATGTTTATGCCCTATCTGGAGGTAGAGGAACACCACCTCTGAAACGGCTCCCTTTAAGTCCTAACAACTTCTCCTTTCCTGCTTTGGGGATGGTTAAGGAAAACTACTGACCCCTTCCCATTGTGCAGGTGCCCAGCTCTTCTTGGAGGTGGCCATCAGTGACAAAAAAAGACATCACTCATTCTAATTGGGTTGTAGCATCCCCAAGGCACAGACCAGGGACGCTTCCAGGGCATGTGACCCTGGGAGCTCTGACAAAACTGAAAGCTCTGCTGGGAATGGAATCTCTGGTGCTTGGAGAAGAGACAGCACTGACACAAAGGAGTGCCTGTGGTGTGACACTGATCCTTGAATGGTGACACTGCTTGTCATGATATGGTGTTTTATGAAGCTTTGCTTTCTTCAGAGGTGTTCCTTGGGTTTCTCTTCAAAACACGGACTCGAGGACAAATGCTACAATAAAGATGCCAATTATAAGGGATAAATATTTAGAAGCTTTAAAGATTTCTTTTGGCTGAGAAAGCACCTGTTAATTTTAAACTGTTAGAGGGATAAGAGACCCTTCTGCTCACATTGTTAAATAGAACCACGAGTTGATTACTGAACAGCTCTTTTGGTTTTAAGCAGCTACAGGCCCATAAATATTTCTGCCAAGGTTTGTCATCTCCACAGCAGTTCCCACTGCTGTTCAACCATACCAGCAGCCGTTCCACGAAGGTTTGCAAGGGCAGTGTTTGTGCTGTCCAGCCAGCTCGGGCAAGGAGCTACGTGACAGCATTGTTCTTTCCACAGTGTGACATTTGCAGGGCAGCCACTGCAGAGCAGCCCTCTTGTCAGGGCAGTCACCCACTGTCCATCCCGTGCTGGAGCTGGGGCAGTTCATGGGATGGCTCCCTGTGCTGAGCTGTGTCTGAGCTGGTGAGACATCCCACCCAAATCCTGACTCCCCTCTTAATGTCATCATCATCTGAAGCCAAATGGCAGCTGAGCTCCAAGTGTTGTTTAGCTGTGTTTAACTTTTCCATAATAGACATTTTAAAACAAGCTCCTACTTTCAATGCAGAGTTAAAGATCATTCAAGAGTCACATGGGGACACTCAGTGGGCACAGTCCCCTCCCCAACCCCTCAGCTCCTGGGGATGAATGCAGTTCTGCACTATGGATGACTTTTCCACTCCATTTACTGGAATGACCCTGTTGTCCACCACTGCCCAAGTGTTCTGTTAATAAATCTCTCTAGGGCCCAGCACCAGTGTTGCCAGAGCTGTGAAACCACCTGTCTTGGGATGATGTGAAATTAATGATGCATTTAGAGCACTAGAAACTTAGACCTACTATGTGCAATCCCTCTTTTCCTGACCTACTGGTGTACACAGCTTACAGCTAACCACCTTGGCTGTTCCTCCTCAGAAATCCTCCTCAGTGCAGCAGCAATTAAAAAAATTTCTCTACCCACCTCAGGCCTGCACTGCTGGTGTTTGTACACAGTATTCCTTTGTCAGTTATCAGCACTTATTCAGTTTTTCTCAACTCTGAGGCAGCTAAGGGAGGGAACAGGACAGTCAGCATGAAGCTCAACAAAACCTGCTGTGTTTATTGAGGACCAGAGCCTGCCTGGGCTATTCCCACTGACCACAGTGAGGGTGTGAGGATGGGGTTTCTGGTTTGATCCTGCCCCGTTGCACTGGTCCTGCAGAGAGGGAAGTGACAGCTGCCCTGAAAACCTGCATTCTGCAGGCTCTTGGTGGAGAAAGGGTTAATGTGAAAAAGCAGAGGGTGCACACAGCAATGCACAGAACAGGAGAAGATGTGTTCTTTCTGCTCCTTTTTCTAAGGGATGGAGCTTTTTTGGCAGGGGAGTAACTGATCAAGACTGGAAAAAGATATTGGGAATAAAGAAAAGAGTATGAATGGCCACACAAGCACTAGTAAATTTTTTTCCAGTGGAAGACTGTTTTTTTCAGTTAAACAATGCCATTCATGTTAAAACTGAAAGTTTCCATGGAAACATGAGTATGTTGGAAGCATTTTATTTTGGAAAAGGAAAACCTCCAGAAGCCTCTCAGAAAATATTTCAATTGGTTTGGTTTTTTGGTTTTGTTTTTGGGGTGTTTTGTTGTTGTTTTTTTTTTCAAATTTCAACAGTCAATTTAAAAAATGCAGAGTTTTTCTGTTACTTCAGGATAATATTTTTCAAAATATTTGAGGTTTTTCTTAGTAAAAATGCAAAAGTCAATGTGAAATATTCTTATGGACAGAAAATGGTGGGTTTTCAGCATTTTCATTTACTTTGCGAGAATTTCATGGTGCTCTGTTTCAATTAGATAAAGAAATTCCCCAAAACAAATTTTCTGAATATGTCCTTAATCTGAGTCCTGCTTCAGGATGGGATCAAAAAAGAAATTTGATTTGTGTTTCATTTTAACCTGTGTTCCAGCACTGTGCCCAGGTGGCCAAGAAGGCCAATGGCATCCTGGCCTGGATCAGCAATAGTGTGGCCAGCAGGAGCAGGGCAGGGATTCAGCATTGGTGAGGCCACACCTTGAGTGCTGTGTCCAGTTCTGGGCCCCTCAGTACAAGAAGGACATTGAGGGGCTGGAGCATGTCCAGAGAAGGGCAACAGAGCTGGGCAAGGATCTGGAGCACAAGTGCTGTGAGGAATGGCTGAGAGAGCTGGGGGTGTTTAGCCTGGAGAAAAGGAGGCTCAGGACAGACCCTTATTGCTCTCCACAACCACCTGAGAGGAGGTTGCAGCCAGGTGGGGTTGGCCTCTTCTTCCAGGTAACAAGTGACAGGACAAGAGGAAATGGCCTCAAGTTGTACCAAGGGAGGTTTAGATTGCATATTATGAAACATTTTTCACAGAAAGGGTTATCAAGCATCAGAACAGGCTACCCAGGGAAGTGGTGGAGTCACCATCCCTGGAACATGGAACATGGTTTAGTGGTGGACTTGGCAGTGCAAGGTTAACAGACTCAATGATCTCAAGGATCTTTTCCAACCTATATTATACTATTATTCTATGATTCGATGCTCCTGAATGCACCTAGGTGTGCTTTAAGTTTAGCACCTGCTTCGTATGGTCAGCAAACTCTGAAATCTTCTGTAATTTTGTGCCTTCTGTTTCTCCTCTCATCCAGCTCCTGGATGGGTACTGGCTGGGTGAATAGTTTGTGTCTTTCTCACTCAGCTTTCTCGTTTATTTTATCTTCTTTTATTTTTCCTTTAGTTGCTATCCAAGATTTCTAGCAAGATTTGTGATTCCCCTGCTTCTCCTCATGTCCTATATTCTCTGCCACAAGTATTGGTTTGTCTTCTTGTTTTCCTAAATCCTTGGCCCAGTGAATCTCAAGTTATTCACACACTTGCAGTAAATGTGAAACATGAGTATCTGACTCTTAAGGTCCTGTGCTCTGGAGTGGGCACTAGAGCAAACCCAAGGCTCTTGGACACATCCATTGCTGTACGAGATGAGGAATACACAGCTGCCTGGTTCCCATCAGCCCTGAAGTATATTTATTTGCTTTAAAAGGCACAAACTCGTTGGGAGCCAAAATGGAAGAACAGCAGTGACATATAAAGAAAGAAAAATATTTGCTTCCTGTGCAGATTAGCTTCATCCAAGCTTAGACTTCAAAAAGATTTTGTAACTTTTAAACAAAGCAGTTCTCCTAATCACATGTCTACGATAAAATGATGGTAGCACCTAATCCGCTGTAGGCACTAACTTTAGACTGGTTTTGGTATAATTCACTCACTGTACTACTGAAGACATTTACTGTTACAAGGAAAATACATTGTAAAATTATGCACAGCTTGATTATGCTTTATTATGTAATGCATGGCCTGGGAAACTATGATTTTTCTGTAACTTTTTCCGTAACAGATAACCTTCCACTGCAAGAAGGTGGCATGGTGTAGTCTTTAGGGGAATACATGTTTCTGGCAGTCAAGGGACCTGGCAGTCCCAAAAAAGAGAGCACAGTATGTGTTCCCCCACTGTGGAATGGTGTCAGTGGTGCAAGTCCTGCAGTGATATAGCATAATCCCATAAAACATGTATAACAATGCATAAAGCTTAACAGCCAGGTTGACATGGAGAGCTTCTCAGCCAATTGGGAGGAATGAATTGCACTGCTAAAGCAGAACAGGAGTGAGGGGCACTGCTGGCTGCAGAAGGTGAACACTTTTGGATTTCCATGCATACAGCATTTAATTCAAGGTCTAGGAAGAGCTGTAGAGCTCTAGTTAAACCAGTCTGACTGCTTGCATGTAGGGATTCTTGTGGTGTTTGTGCCACCAGCAACAGGGGCCTGCCTCCTCCTCCTCTGGGAACACACAGGTCCCAGCACAGCATCCTGCTTCTCAGACAGCCCTGCTGGGTTCAATCCTTCTTTGCAGGGATCTTACTGCACGTACACCAGGCAAATTTCTTCTTCCAGTGCTACTGCTGGGATGACGTGCCAGTCTTGGTCTTCTGAGTCATAAAAGCCAAATTCTATCATCTACATTAATGTTGTTTGTAACTAGTTTAGATTTCCATCTTATGCCACTTTCCCTTATATAGATATTTTCTTCCCCTGGTGTTTACTCTTTCTTGACGTATTTTTAGAAACCTTTTGTATTCCTTTTCTCTTCCCTGCTAAGCAGGCGCCGGTCCCTCCTGTAGGATAGTCTCCATTAGTCTGACCATTGTCTCATTTGCTCCTGTTTCAATTAATCCTTCTTGACAGGGAATGCCCAGGAATGTCCACAGTGTTTCAGATTGGACCTCACAGTGTAAGACACCAATATTCATAATTTGCTGGCTTCACATATTTGCTTTTCCCGTGGCTGTGTGGCAGCAGTGGTTCACACTCATCTAACATCATACCACTATAGTAGGCTTCCCCTTAAGCCATTTCCTTCTGTTGTTTTAGAATCAGCAAAAATCATTTTTGATCCCCAAGTGATAGTGCCCTTCACAGTGTTAATGTTCAACACTATCTACTTACTACCTATTTCTCAAGGTCACCTTTTATTCCTTAGTGATACTCTAGTTCTGCATTGTGCTGACAATCACAGACTACTTGTGCCTCTAGAAAAGGCCATTGGAAAAATACAGTATTTGCTGAAATCCCAGAGGAAAATATTTAATTAGATGAAACCAAGTCTAATTTTTTATAAACCCTAACAAGGTACTTCAGCCCAGTAGTTTCCTTTTCAATATGATCTGCTTTACCTCCTCGCTGTGAAAGCCTGGTATGATTTTTGATCCCATTTCTATCCTCTACCTTCCTGAGTTATATTAAGCATTTCCCATTTGACAGTGTATCAAAATACCAGCTGACACTCAGTGGAATCAGATCAGTTAGGTTCTGGTTTTTTGGTTGGTTTCAGTTGTTGGTGTTTGGCTTTTTTTTTGTTTTTGGTGTTGTTTTTTTTTTGTTTTTTTTTTTTTTTCCCCAAGGGAAATTCATTCTTCTGTCAGCCTGGGATAATTAAACTTTGTAAACCCATGTGTCTTTCTTCCTGTTCAGCAATTATATTTATGTCTTTAATTAGTCTTTCTTTTCAGTTATGCTTGTTCTTTAAACCCATGCCTACTCCTGAAGTCAGGAGTACTGGTCCTGCCCCAGCACACGACTTTTTCCTTCCTGAAAAATCATATTTGCTATTCTCTACTCATAATTACAACATTTTTGACTTGATACCAAAACTGTGGCTACCAAAACTGATCACTGTAACTAATTCTTCTAGAATTTAGGAGACAGAAGTCCATTACTAGAGTACCTGAAGTTTTGTTTACACCTCAAATGCTATAATTTTCTTTAGTTTCCTTGCTTATTTCCATACTTTACTTCATTTTTCTTATTGCAAACTAAGTCAATGTATGAATTGAATTTTTAAGTTATTTAGTCTTTGCTCTTTAGTGGCTCCACTTCATCTTTCCTTGTTATTTTTCTTTATTATACTACTGAAAAAATGTTTTCTTTTTCATTTTCATTGCAACATCTAAAGCTGTTATGGTTTTTGGCTTATTCTTACTTTACATCTCCACATCCTGATGTACAAAGCTTGGTTTTATTTGCTCCTAAGAATTTGTTTGTGCTCTTTAAGGACCACAGCTTTATATGCTCATAAGTATTTGTTTGTATTCTGTAAGGACTATTCCTAATGTCTTGTTTGAGAGGATACTCAGTCAATTAAGTCTGGAGTGCTTCTCTGTATCTCTTTGTCTCTCCCTACAAGCAGTTTTTGTATCTTTGACCTAAAGAAGTACCAAGATTAATCCTCATTCAGGTCTCTGAGTTTTTCAGTTCAGTCAGCTTCACCATTTTTCTTTTTTTTTTTTTTTTTAACCAAAGCTCATTATTTAGGACTTGTAATTTTTGTTTATTGACCTATATTTGGCAGTCTTTCCAGAAAATATGAATGTTTACTATTGTAGCTAAAGTTATATTTTATAATCAGGCCTTTTATAATTTCCTCCTACTTACAGAAGTCAAGTCAAAAGTAGTATTGCTTTTGTATATTGCATTTGTTTTTTCAGCAGCTTTTTGAAAGTATCTCCTGGCTGGTATATCTGGGAGCAGCTAAGATCCAGTTCTTCAAGCTGAACTTGGGCAGTTCATGATTACACCACTTTGAGTCACTACATCCTAAACTCTGGTTCAGTTTGATGTCTAAGATATACACGGAGGGTCTGCTACCTGATTTCAGTTTAGTTTTTGGAGATCCTATCTTTTCTGTCTTTCTCTATTTTTGGTCAATGTAATTGCTCTTCTGTTTTTCAGTGTAACCATATCCTCATCATTGCTTTATTTCTGCTTTGTACTACTGTATAAACTTTTTCTTTTACTCTTCCTTCCTCACTGTTTGTTTTCTTCTCTTGATACCACTCTTCTCCTGCTCCCTTTCTCACACTACGATGTGTGTCCTGTCCATATTCAGGGCTACTATTCGCCCGTGGGAGCTCTGTTCCATCAGCCACATCAGGTGGGGATTCATGCATAAATAGTTGCTGTCAGGTATCTCCTCTTGCAACTTATGTCATCTTTTTCACCACATCCATTTCTGGCAATATCTCTACTCCTGCCCTAAAAAATTAATTTAAATTGCCATCATTAAATTTCTTCCTCCCTTACATCTTTTTTCACAGGTGTCAGGGAGCGCTAAATACCCCTTTTACAGCCTTTATTCATTGTTTTCCTCTTGTTTGGCTCAGTCTGGTCAGCCAAAGAAAATCCTTTCCAGTCCCTGTGTACTGCAGCTGAGTGACATGATCTTAGAGCTCCTCTCAGTGCCCTCAAATGTCCCACAGGTAGTGACAGATCCTGACATGTGAGAAGTTTCCTCCTTGAAGCCTCTCCTGATTCTGATCCAGCTGTTGTTGCTTAATGCCATACCACATTGCCACAGCCAAGACACTTGACACCATGCCCAGGCTAGAATGCTCCTGGGCCTGGGTTTAAAAAGCTAGAAACAATCATCAAAACATTATTTTGGGGGATGGGGAGACACTGCAGTTATTCTGCCAAATCTTGGAGTAGCTGATGCATTACCATACATAATGTCATCTGGTTCTTTTGAGTTAACAACATTAAAGGCATATTTTTCCTACTCTACGAACAAGAAAATACCATTCCTTGCTGGTGGACCCAGGGATGTTCTGGAGTTTGTTAGTGAAAGGTGAAGTTCATACTAAGGGCAAGTTCAGGATTCTGTCATTGTTGTAGACAATGAGATTCTGCACTCTTCAGAAATTCAGTATTTCAAAGATAGCAGAAAGTAGTACAATTTAAGTCAGCTTTCAGGGAAACTGCATTTATCAGAGCAAGGAATAGAAGACCATATTCTACACCTCATACACAGATTTGATATACTTAAATACCCAAGTGTCTTGGAATGTTTCAGCAATATTTTAAATATTTTCCGCAGTGTTTTAGCATTAGATTGCTGTAGAGTGACATAATACAATAATCACCTATTTATTTCCTTGAAAAACTAGAGTAATCTTTGTATTTCCTTTGCCCTGGAACATCTTTTTCAACGTAATCTGTCTATCTAATCAAAAAAAAAATGACAGAATAGTGGTATAAGTGGTATAAGCAATATTTCTGCATAGTGCTTTCCAAGCACTTCCTCTACTGGCTCATTGTTTTGATACTGGGAGCTTGGATGCCGTTCCAATCAACTAAAAAATACAATCTGCCTTTTTGAGGTATGTTACCAGTTAATCAAAGACTTTTCAAGTGAGTAGCCCCTCTAGTTGTAGTCTCCCAAATGGAGATTTAATGTTTTGGGGAAGTCCATTTTCCCATGGATCACTTCACCCCTACATGTATACATTGAAACCCATCAGAACTCTTCTTGTGGGAACAGATTCTTTTAACACTGCAGTTAAATCTGGGATATCAAAGCAGCAGGAGGGATGGTCCTTGTTCTCTTCAGTGTTTAGATTTCTTTAACTTATCAGGCAAGTAATCAAAACATCAAGAACAGATGCTGAGTAAAGGGAAAATGCAAGTTACACTACCCTGAGACCTCCCAGTTCCAACAGTGAAAAAATGTGCAATTTACAGAGGTCATTCTGCTGGAATTATCCTAGTAAGAGAGTTCCAGTAAAATTCCTAGTAGAGATCTGCCCTATCTTGGCAGACTAAAACAGCTACCTGGGATTTAAATTAAGACTTGAAGGCTGCTCTCTTATAATAAGGTGAGCTTTAATCCTGGATGTACAAATTGAATTAGAAATCCTGAAACATGGACAGTTTCTGGTGGCCAGACATACAGACCAGAGATCTGAATATCTATTGACTCATGTAATACCTGAGATCAGACCAACCCACAAAGGCCTGCAGCACTCCATTCCATCCAGACATGAGTCTCCCTGTTTTCATAAATCATCTTTGAGCTGCCTTCCTCACAAGACCATACCTGATGACACCATCCTTGGAAGTGGATGGCTGCCTGCAAGGATTCCCCACTGCCCTTTAGGACATCTGGTTTCCTGTAATGTTGGTTAGAAAAATTTCAGGCTGATTTCTTCTACCCAGTGGTAAATCCTTAGTCTTCTAAATGTCATTTGCAAATCTCTCTACACTGTTCTGTCAGCTAGTCCCCTGTTGGAAATCAGTGTTAGGTGACACCACCATCTTCTGAAACTTCATCAGTGTGATATGCTGTATACCTTATACCTAACCCTTGGCCAGGCTTGCTCAGGACAATGCCTCCACGTCTTCATTTTCCAAGGTACTTCTTTATCAGCTTAGGATTTTCCCTTCTTCCACTCTGAACTCACTGGCTGCATCTGAATCCCCAACAAAGCACAGCTGATCCACCACTGTGCCAAGGAAATTTGTCAAGAATATTTGCATGGCTTCTTTTTTAAAGTCCTTAATTTTTCAGCTGACATCTGAGTGTTGGAAGTTGTCAAAACACAGAACAACTTATCACTGCTATCTGAACCTGTTTCCAGCTAAAGCACTGATGCATGCTGTATTTTCTTGCCTAGCAGTACAAGGCATCTCACATCTCCTCATTTTCCTCTCCCATTACTCATGGTCATGACTCTCTTTATATGACGTCACCCATGGTCATGATGGCTTTATAGTTACACACATCTTGAAGCCCAGAGTGTAGTGCCACCAGCTCCACATCCACAGGCTGGGAAGGGTCTGCCCAGGCTTTGCAGGCATGACCCAGGAGCTGCTGGAGCCCTGCGCTGTTGTGGCCCAGCCCTGTAGGCCGGGCAGGACACCCGAGCTCTCCTCAGAGCAGGCTCAGCACTAGGCTTAGGGCTTGTAGACATCTGTCACTGCCCCAGCCAGCCTGTTTACCCTGCTCCAAATGCTCTCTTCCCTACCCTCCTAAGGTTTCCTGACATTTTTGTTACTCCAGACTGCACTCCTGCTTTCCCACTGGATGTACCATGCTCAAGGCCCACTGAAGTTTTGAATCATGACTTGACCCTCCGGTGTGGCTTTGTCCACAATTCCACCCTGGTTTTGGTCCCAGCTTGTTCTGCTGCAAGCCCTGTCTACTTCTACTACTTCTGCTTTCCTCCAGTTTCAGCTGGTCCGCTGCACATTCTTGGTAGCAGATATAAATTGCAACTTGTTTGCCTGTCTCTTCATGCCACCAGCCTCTGAAGGCATAGTGGTGCACCCTGAGAAACAGTAATGGCCCTGGCAGGCTGGTTATAGTCATTCTGCTGTAAGCATTATGTGATGACAAAAAGTGCACAAGAAGTGGCACAGGAAACAGCATGATGACAGAGAACTGCTTTGTCTTCCTTAAATGTTCGTTTTTACAGGTATGTTTATTGTGGAAGTGTTTTATGGAAACATTTCTTTGTTCAGACTACATCCAGTTAACATTTCCACATGCAAATCTGCACACTTTGAGAGCACCTTCAGACTATATTTGCATTCTACCTCTTTCTATGCCTCCTGTTGTGTGCTTTGGTGGCACCCTTTGACACCTCTGAGGGAGAGGGAAGCCCTGTTTTATAGTGCAGTGTTAGAAAATGGGGCTTCACAATGGGTGTTGGCAAGAAGTCAATTTTCAGATGAATATTTTGTGTAGTTGCAGTGACGATGGTGGCTAATTTCTGAAAATAAGCCATAGGTCTTACTGTGGAAATTTTTAACTCTCTGCACTGTGGTAAAACATCAGTTTGCAGTGCAGCAGAAAGCTAGCAGAGTTTGTTTAAGGCTCTCAGTAAAATGAAAACTGGTTTAAAACACTGGTTTAATAGCCACAGGCCTGTCTGAGGGGCTGAGAGATTTCCTAGCAGCAAATGAAAGACTGGAAAAGGAAATGAATGTGCTTTGTGCGTATGCAGGAATGCACATCAAAGGCAGACCAAGGCTGGCTGATAGGCCCTTGCAAATCAAACAGGCTCTGGAGATTGCTAGTATCAATAATATTTAATATCCAGGGTATCTTTCACTCCCAATATTCTGGGAAAATGGCTATCATCACAGCTCTGCTGTGATAACACCTCCCTGAGCTTCTGGGAAAACAGCTCTTTCCTCTTCCCTGGAATCTGAACATCCTTTACGTGGCACCCACTGAGTCACTTGGCATCTCAGTGTCTCTGGCCAAGCTCAGTCTCTCACTCCCTTCCTCACTCCCTGGCATTAATGTTTTCCCAGGCAGGGCTCTTGTCACCCTGGGGTGCTCTGCTGGGGCACCTTGGGCCACCACTGCACTGCCACTGTTGCTCATTGCTGCTAATGCCAGGCATTTGCTCAGTCTGTACAGAGCTGCCATTGTCATCAGAGCTGGGGACATCATCCATACAAACAGCCTGGAAGGAGCTGGGTGGTGGCTGCAGCCTTGTGGGTGAGCTGCTGGCAGCTCTCCTGAGCCAACAGCCCAGTGAGGGCTCTCCAGGGCACATCCACAGCCCCATGCAGCTGATAGAATTCCATGAGTTGACTTGAAAGGCATTTCTTATCAGGTTTGGCTTTTGCAGATGAGGCATGCACCTGGCAGAGAAGGCACCTGCTTACAGCTTCCAGGAGCTAGGCCTTAAAAATGGCACTCACACATGGGCTGATGGCTGCAAAGCAAAGAAATTACCAATACAAGGAGGGGCCATAATAGCATGCCCCAGCTTGGGGTATTCAGAGTCCTGCTGTCCTTGGGGCCATCCTCTCCTGTACCATCACAGAGCTCTGGAAAGACAAGAGACATTAGCAAGTGACAAACCTACAAGCCCAGCATCCAGGCTGTTCCTAAAATACAAGGTATTTGTATCTAAGCTACTTGTTAGTACAAAATGGTTTATTGATGCTCAGACCCATACAGCCAGAAGAATGAGTAAAAACAGTCACTGCCTAGGGCTTCACATGTGTCCCCTTCTCTTTTCCTTCTTATTTTAACTAATTAGTTAAAATAATTCATTTAGCTTTCTTTTGGCCTCAGGCCCCTGATGTAAGCACATAGGAATATGCCCTGTTCCTTATACATTCATCCAGTCTGCTAGCCCACATTGACAGTCTGACTTACACAGAAATAATAAAGCCCTCTTAGCTGTGCCTCACTTAAAAGAAGTGCACTGTGCATCATGGAAAAAAAAAAAGAGCCCAGCAAAACACTTAACAACTGGGACCTAAGACAATAAACGTAAGGCTCTAAAAATTAGACTTGGCAAAAGTCTAATGCAGATAAAATCAATAAGGAAAGGATAAGAATATATTAACACAAAATATTTCCTGGGGAAATGGAAAAAGTTTCATAAGAGTAGATCTTAACATCAACAGAGTTATCCAAAGGGCAAGAAAAAAATCTGTAGCCTTTCAGATGTTGGCCAAAAATGAAAGAAAAACAGGCGCCTTCTGCGTCAGGTCTGGCGGCAGCAGCCACCAGCAAAAGGAGCTCAAGAGGGGTGGCAGCTGGAAATCACTCCACTGCTGAAGTCCCTGGCACTTTGCTGCCTCTAATCCTTCTGTGGCCACCAGATCCAGAAGGATGCATATGCAGCCTGAAGTTCTCTCACATCCTTCCAGGCAGGAAAGACAGGATGGTTCTGAGGAGCTGCACAACCTTCAGGCCAGTCCACTCATTCAGGTCTTCAGCTGGAGCTCCATTCCTATGCTTCTGCTCTCATTTTTTGGTGTGTCTTGCTTGGTGCTACCTTCCTATTCCTTCTACCTGCTGATGTTCCCACCATTACCTCTACTGGTAACCCTTTGCTGTCCAGACTGGATGTGTGAAAGCAGCACAGCAACAGCTATGCCAGTCCCCACCTCTTGTTAGTCTGCTCAGCTGGCTTGGACAAGTTATTTCAAAAGTCTTCTTGAGTTATAACTAAGGTAAATCAAGTCAGTAAATCATTACTGGCATCACTCTGGTACTACTAGTCCTCCACTGCTTTTCCACAATGGCCTTTCTGTGCTGAGTGAGCACAGACATGTCACTTTGCTGGGAAGGGACAAGCAGCACAGGTGAGCTCAACTGCACTGCACAGAGGGACAGGATAAACCCTCAGTGAACCTCACACGAGGAAATGTCTTGTGGATTCAGCTGTTGCATCACTCCAGCTTTGCCAAACAATGAAAATAATTCAAATGTAGGCATGTAGCTCTGCAATGAAGGCCTCAGGGTATGAAATCTTCAAAGAGGCTGTTTCTGGCAGGTGGAGAAACAACAGGAGGTGTGTTCCTATGCTGCCTGCCAGCAGCTGGACCGCAGCTCTTTTCACTTGGTGATGGGATTAATGCACCAGAGAGATCTCCTTTGGTCTACATATTCCACCTTCTGTTCTTTCTGCTCACTTCTGAGAGCCAGGAATCATGTGCTAGATCTACACCTCCCTTAGAGGATTTTCATGTTAATGTTAGTCCTGAGGAATAGTGAACTGGAAAAGGAGGTTGTAGAAACACATTTCTTGACCATATTCAGCATTATGGAATGATTCAGGAATGGTGAGATGGTGCTTGCTTAACCCCCACTTTTGATACTGATGTCATAACCAGACGTAAGTGGGCAATAAAAGTTGTCATCTTCTTAGCTGCAAACACAAGACACTTCTCCTTGAGCTCATCTGTGGCAAAATATCTTTTTGCAGCTGTACCCATCACCCATCTCTGGCCCCAAAGCTGTAAACAGAACAGGCTCAAACAGTTTGTCTCCCTGTGCTGTACAATGTTTCACTATCAGTGGAGGAACATGCTGTCCAGCAACGAGTTCAAAGAGCTGCTGCTGGTTTGCCTCTAATCTTCTGTTTTTCTTTTGGAATATGCAATCAAAAAACTGTAAGCATTTTTCCTGGCTTAGGGTCCTTAACACGATCATGCTGTCCATTTTGCTGAATGTTTCTGTGGTATTTTACTGCACTAATGGATGCTCATGTACATCATTGTAAGCCTTTGGTCACAGCCTGTGGTGCTTCGTTTTTCCAAGCTCTGTCCTTAGAGGATCACGGAATCACAGAGTATTTTAGGCTGAAAGGATGGTCCCTTGCTGTGGCACAGACCTGTTGCTCTGGGACTTTGTCTGGCAATTGACATGGCAGATTTCTGAGTCCTCTGCTCAAGACCTAAAGTCAATCAAGAGGGAAGGAGAACTTCTCTGAGTGGGTGAATGGCATAGGAATCCATTTAAAGACTGAGTGCAAGATATCTGGTGCCTAGAAGCAGTGGTAACTGTGGATTACATCTGCTCCTCGTCCTAGTTTGTACAAGCAGTTAGCTAATTTCAGCTCCCAGTTCTGGCAAATCTGTGGAAAATAACACTATGAATAAATGTGTTTGTTTATTTTAAAATAAAGTCTTCTCAAACTCCTACAAAGGTGCATTTAGGATTAGCTGCTACACAGAGGGACTGGGAGAGGACCCATCTGCTTTCAGCCAAAACCAGTTGCCCTTTATCAGCCAGTTTCCTAATCCCACCTCAATTCCCTCTCTGCTCCTCCACACGGTGCTTGCCTACCCCAACAGCACAGCTCACTGCAGAGCCATTTTTTGGGTGAAAACACATTTCTCTCTGCATTCCCCAGATCTGTCTGTCCCCCCACACGTGCTGGTGGCACCAGCCAGCTGCATGGCACAGCCACCCAGCCCTGCCCACCCATCCCCATGCCCAGCAGCTGCCTCACCTTCATCCCCACTCACAGGCACAGCAGCTGCACGTGGTGGGCACAGCCCCGTAGGTTTGATCGTGTCAGGGCTGGTGAACTCTCCCTCAAAACGTGCATTCAGGACACGTTTCCCCCACCCCAAAGCTGCTGTTCTGTGGCATTTGTTCTATAAACACAGATAAAAATCTTGTTCTTACTTTTCAAGTTTATGTTTACAAAGGGTGGAAAAAAAGCCATAATGACAGTTTAATTAATGTATGCCATTAATCCTGGAGATAATCAAAAGCCCGATAAGTCTCTAATCTTGTAAAAAAGAATTAGAAAGCACTGAAACATCTTTTGCCATCTGTAAACCTTTTAATGAGATGCTGCATGCTTGGAGGAGGAGCCATGGAAAGGAGCAGTGCCAGAGGACATATTCTCAGCAGATTTCATCACTGGACTTCTTGTGTGATATTATTCTTGGCAAAACTGGAGTCCAAAATCATCAATGTTGTTTTTAAAATTTGTCCTCCTATCAATGTATAAAGCTATCCTAAGAATTTGTGGATATAAATTAGGAGAGCTTTCACATCTCTACCCTCTTCTTGTAAGTATCATATATTTAAAGCACTGCTTCTGCTTTTACTAATTACTTCCTAGTTATTCCTGCAGGTGTGAAAATCATGCCAGTATACAATATCTATTATTCAAGAAAAAAAAATAGAATAGACGGCAATATTTCCAAGATGTTTAAAAAGTAATAATGTGGCCCACTTCAGATAATTATTTTTTTTAGATCTGTAGAAAATTCTTGTTTCAATGCTGTCCATAGCTTTGCACTATTATATGCAAAGTACAGTTTATGTGTTGTCAGTTATTACCAGTAAGTGTCAATGAAACAACTTTGGAGGATGCAGTGACTGACAGACATTGTCCAGATTTTGAAGAGCTCAAAAAGTAGTGCTCATTCTTGAACTTGGAGCAAAAGTGTAACACACAAGGGTAAAATGTCCTAATGTCTGCCACTCCTGCAGGAATCTGGGAACCAGCTGGAGCTGGTGGGAATTATGGTGGGAAGGAATAATAATAAATATTGCTTCTCTTCCTCTCCAGAGACCCAAAGAAAACTGAATTTGTCCTCTGGAAAGGAGGCTGGGGGCAGCAGTCTGCCATGGGGGGAGAGTTAAGGCTGGGTGAGAACTTTCATCTGGCTCCCAAAAAGGACTGAACCAATGAAGGCGCCAGAGCAGGACTGGGTTAAATAAACCCTGGAGGGTTGGAGAAGTCCTGGCAGGCAGGCAGAGGGAGGGTGAAGAAAATGAGAATATTTGTGTCAGGGTTGGAAATTAGGGGGGGGGGAGGTTCTTTCTTTCTTTTTATTTTTTTAAATTTATTTTTATTTTTTATTTTGTTTAAGTTTGACCAGTACAAGAAGCACTAAGAAGCAGTGGTTGCCCAGGCACAGGTCAGCCAGCAGCTGCACTGCTTGGGTATGTGCCTGCAAGCATGGACATCCCAAGTCCCTTGAGCACAGGGGCTTTTGGCCAGTGGGCTGGGGAAGGGGGCAGAGGTGGGGTGAGGCAGGCAGGGGGCTGCAGGCCCTGCCTGTGCCCTGGTGTAGGCAGAGGCATGGGCTGCCAAGGGGACATTGCAGCAGCAAGTGTGCTCAGCCCTAGGGATGTCACCCCAGGGCAGATGCCAGAGAAGGAACATCCCAAGGAGGCTTCCTTCAGACTCTCCTACCACGTGTTAACAACATTTAGTAAATACCTGCAGGAGGACTGGTTCCCAATGCACTGAGACTGAAAGTCTTCAAGACTGAAAATGTATTTAAGACCCTGAGGAGGGGGAACATTTTTGCTGGTCTGAGGAGCTCTGCTTTCCACCAGTCTGTGGGCAGGTGGGAGAGGGTGCAGTGAATTACCCTATGAGACACAGGAAACAGAGGCAATGTTAGGCTGGGGACAGGGACAAGGTTCTGCTGTCAAACCAGTCCTGAAGGTGGGTAAATGAGGAAAGAGATTTTTTGACCTTTGTCCAGAAAAGAAATTGTTCAAAATAGGGGATGCACTTGAGTAAACTTAGCAAACACAAAGAGAGGTCAGGGAGACAGAGCAAAGGGGAACCTCTGCACATTTTCCCCATGTTCAGATAAAGCCGTGTTGGTATACACAAGTACAATGACTGCTGATCTTTGGCTCCTTTATTTATAAAACAATATACTAATCTTAATCCCTGGACACACTGACGTAACTGAATGTCATACTTTCCAAATATAATGGATTACATTCCCATCATAAAATAAATACATTCCAGCAGTGAGCCCCCCAGCAAATAACAGAGCTCCAACAGCTGGGGAAGCTGGGGCAAGAGGTACAACAATTGGGTTGTGTTGCTGAAGCCCAAAAGCAAAGTTTTTGCTGGCAGCATTCTAGGAAAACCTATTATAAATGCTATGCTACCAAAAAAGTGCTCTTTTCTTTCTAGTTCTGTGCTGCATGCAAAAGCCATTAAAAAAAAATCCTGGGTAAACAAATATGCTCTTTTCCATATGACCTTTTCTTGAATGTTTTCAAAAGTATATTGTCTTTTCAGTTTAATACAATATTTGTCAGCTTTTATTTATAGCTTAAAAGAAAAGCCTTCCTCAAACTGTCACCAAAAATGCCCTTCTATAGGCATGCTGTAAGGAGAAAGGCTTTTTTCTCTGAGTGTAACCCTGGGTTCAAATACATTTTACTGTAACTAGGATAGACACGGCTCTAGCAATCATTGCATCTGGAATCAGCTGGACACATTTTAATCTGTATTAGGAGAAAGTAAGGGTTAAATACAACAGAGAACCAAGCAGCAATGGTTTGCTCTCATGTATTCTCTCATTTTTTATTTATTTTATAAAATAAGCAGGGACTAAAATCTTTAAAGTACATTTTTATTCTTATCTTATATGTAGGGGGCAAGAGCAATATTTGCAGCAGTATGATAAAACAGCATATTACCTACATGACTTGGCATAGGGTTTTTTAAACTTGGAAACTGTAATGAAAGGCTATGGTGTTTCACAAACTGGTTTTACTCTATGGGATATCAAAAAAGAAACAGTGAAATGTCACATTGATAGTACAGTATAATGTAAGCAGGCACGACCCAGGGCAGATTACAGATTGCAGTAAGTTTGGGATCTCCTTTGCTGACAGTCAGAGAGAGTCCTACAACTTCATGGGGTATCTTCAAATGTAGCACAGGACCATTCCCCACTCTGCTGTTCAGTGACTTACTGAGTTGGAAAGAGACAAATATGTTCAGGTCAGCAAAATGTAGTCCTCTGTAAAGTCCATATTTACTTCCGCTGTCAGATGAAGGAGACTGGTCCCATGTATAGATCCCTGAAGGAGCTCAGCATTTGGTGTTGTCACCAGTTAACACTTTACTCAAAGCTGATAAGCTTATTAATGGCTGCTGCAGAATGTTTATGTTTTGTGACTAAATAGTATTATGTACAAAAGTGAGGCCAAACCCCTGGGAGTCTACTTTTGCATCTTTTTATCGTGTTTGTGATGATAGTACATCTCTGGGCTTTGGAAGCTTCACAGTTCACTCATTCACAGCCCAAAGGGCAGTTTTGTCTCTTGATGAAACAGTCATTAAGTCAGTCTGTTAAGTTCAGCATTATCTTTTGCATCTTTGGGATGGCTCTTCTCCTTTTTCTCTTTGTATCTCATGTGGCAAAACACACCCGCTAAAATGGCACCTGAAAAACAGAGAGTGTTTGTCTGTAAAGGAAGAGTAAACTTTCTGAAAAGATGTTCCAGCAAGGGCCATGACACTGCCCTGTAATATCCACAGTGCTTTTCCTCTTGAACAGAAGCAGCTTTGAGGAAGGACTGTGCAGCACGGGACCAAGAGCATGGACCCAAGGCACTGCTGGGTAGGATCAGATGCCTTGGGGCTCAGAGGCTTTCCCCCAAAGGAAAACTTTTCCTCTAGGATCATACCAGATGGCAAACTGTCTATTTTAGCCCCCACTCCCTCTGAGCAGGGATTTGTCATGTTTTTCTTGAGATGCAGTCCCTCATTTATATATTTACAGATATATATATATATAATTTATTGTTTAATCTTTTAAAATCATGATGAGCTTGTTACACTGTGTATAAATATATAAGTTTATTTGCTCTTTATCAATGTAAGAATGAATATGGAAGATGTAAACCTGTGAAGCTGAAATAGGTGAATAAAATTATAAGTATTAGCTACAGGTACAGATACCATATGTAGGAAGCTTCATTATTGTCACAATAATCCGGATGCCCAAGACAAAACTCAAATCCCCTCCCTGACAGGCAAAGGGCAGTAAGTAGCAATGAAATGACAACATGCTACAAGTTCAGGAGTTTCTTCTGTCCTAGCTGGTTGTTGTGGTGTTGGATGTTTTTCTTCTGACCAAAAATTTAGAAGTTTGCATCCATGATACACAATCATGGGATCTCCCCTCTTTCACTCATTCTGCAACATGCATGACAAATCTTCACCCAATGAATGTCAGAAATGCAGCAGCATCGTATCTCAGAGGTCTGGCTTCAAATCAGCCAGTAAGAAGTGACTTACCAATGATGATCAGGACCGCAAGCAGAATCCCAATTGCCGACCCAATGGTTGGCCAGGAGTGCTCACGGTCTATTTCGATGAAACATGAATTTTCACTGGAACACTGGCAGATGCTTACTGCAAAGGAAATGCCATGAGGTTAATGAGAAGTTTAGTAGTCACATTTGATTATTTATAAATGTAACTGCTGTTTTGAAGGTAGTAGTTCTGTGCATAGAATACCTTTAAGATTCACTTTGTTTTCCAAAGGCGGTTTTCCATTGTCATTAAGTATTATTGGAACTTCATACATCTTCTCTTCAAAGTTAGCATGTTTTGGGGACAGGTAGGCATGAGTAGCTATAAGTAGGAAATGGGACATTCATATCAGCACAAGAAAGAAAATTAGTTCAACATTCATACCAGCTTCAAGTGTTCTTTTTTTTTTTAAGGCTGCTTTGCACATGATAATAATTCCTGTTTTCCTCAATGTCTTCCAGGATCTCATTGGTTTGCAGACATTAAGTAAAACAGGAATATCTAGAACCCTAGTCTGGCCTTCAGGATAATATGACTATAAAATTTTCTTCCTAATTTCTATACCAGGCCAAATCTAATCTTGTAGTGCTACACTGATAGCATCCCATCTAGACCAGGAATTTTTTCCCTACTATCTTCCAAGATAAAAAGTAGTAGCTTACTTTGCTGCTCCTATACACTTCCTTATATCAGGCCATTCTATAACTCTGATTATCCTTGTCACCTTATCTAAACCTGTTTTCTGTTATACTGCATTTTTATGATAGAGATAGAGAGACTGGAGTTCAAAGCTTGAAGAAATTATGGATTTATACAGGGGCACAATGATGTCCTCAGGTTTCTTTTCTGGTTGTTTACTGGTAATCCTCAATATTTGACCTGTTTTTTTCTGAATACTGCTGATCTCACATTTCCATGGAGCTGCTTACAGGTCTCTTTCCTGACTCATAATAGCCAGCTCAGCACCCATGATTTCAAAAGTGAATTTGCAAGTCTAGGGTTCACTAACGCCTGTGAATTTTATTGTTCAACCAATTCAGTCTTGGAAGAATATTCTGAAATGCTTCACGCTCGGTTCCTACTCAAATAAGTTTGCATAACGAGTAAACTTTGCCTCCTCATTGCACATCCATATGTATTTAGTTATGCAGATCCCAGGCAAAAAACCTTTGGAAAACCACTCATGAACTCCCTTCACTGCAAGAACTGACTGTTTACTCCAAGTTCGGAATTTTAAATTATTATTTATTCTTTCATAACTTTAAATTTGTGGCAACCCAGCTTTCTCTAGTGGGACAATTAATCAAACATGTTTTATTGATTCAGACAGGCTCTATCAGCCAAGCACTTATTCATGTGCTTACTGTCCCCTTCAAAAAAACCCATTCACTTTGTGAGGCAGGACTTTCTTTTGCTCATGAAATGTCAGAAATGTACAGTTTGCAAACTGCTCTATTTCTTTTTCACCAGTGATTTGTGTTTGTTAAACACACATATATTTCATACTTACATGCTTCTTCTCTCAAAAATACTCATGAAATTATAGCTTGCAACATACTGGGTTTTACCACTTGCAAAAAATAATTAATGACTTTGGTGTTCTCAACAACCCATTTTTTTTTTCTACATGAAACACTGGTTATGCAATAATAGTGAAAAGGAATTCTGTAATTCTTCATATTCACCAGAGTACCAAGTGAATCCCATATCATTGTAAGAATGACTGAATTAGCTTACCATTGAATTTTGAGATTTCCCAATTATTTCTTGCATTCATCTCATCCACAAGGGAAAAAGTAAATTTTGAATAAAAAAACTGCTCATCAGCATCAGTAGCTTGAATAAGAGTTCTCTCTCCTCCACTGACCGGGTAGCAGAAGTAAGTAGGATAGTCTGTAGCTATTTGTGGGTAGTTGTCATTCACATCACTTAAGTGTAGAATCAAGGGTGCTTTGGATTTCTGAGCTGCATTATCTGTCGAGTTGAAAAGAATGCAAAGTCGCATGTAAATCTTGGATTTACACTCTGGGCTGCTGCATTTGCAGCTATCACAGAGGTACACCATCAGAAAGGCAGTGAAAGGTGGTGTTCTGTCTAAAGGTGGCAGAAACAAGGTTTCAGGAGGTCCTGAGGGATTTGTGGTAGCTGCCACTACTTTTTAACGAGTGTTGTTTATTTACCACCAGCTCTTGCTAGCTACAGAACACTAGCAAGGGAAAGGAGGCAGATCACATCTAGTAATCTGTCATATCTATCATGTATGGCAAACAGTCACATCCAAAGTGACCAGTGCTCTTTGGAGCATTCTTAAGCATGAAAGGCCTTGAGTTTCCCATCCCTCTCCTATATACAGGAAATGTGAGCCAAAATTTAAACATTTTAATGGCTGGAACTAGAAGTCCTAATACATTTCATACCTGACAGAGTATTAGTTTTAATTGTAATAAAATGAAATTCTGTACAAGGTTGCAAACTACTCTCTGGGTATGTTTTCAGGAAGTCTAACCATACCTAAGAGAAAGACTAAAATCTTCACAGCTGCAGAGAAAAAAGTGGCAGAAAATATTAATACTGAAAATGGTGAAAAAATTTGAATCTTCTCTATATGTCATGTGGTTCAAGCAAATATAAGACCATACCCAACTTCATGAAAGCTATTTTAATCCTTGTTATCAACAGCATCAAGATTTCTGCAAGAAATTTAATTTCTTAAGAAACATATACCTCTAAGGATACACCACAGGATATATATCCGAGATTACATGTTCCAGTACTTTTCATGGGTTTAGTCATGGTAGGTATGATAATTCCTCATAAAAGAGTAAGGACAGGGGATTCCTCTGTGTGTATATTTAGTTGTTTCATCACTTACTTAGCTCTGATACAACAACCTCTACTGAGTATATTTCTTCTGTTTCTCGGTCCAAAGGGGAAGTGGTGTATACCTGCCCAGTGGCTGAATCAATTCTCAGCCATTTTCTCACGTCACCTTCCAAGGAGTATCTTTGGAAAGAAATAGGGGGAAAAATCATATATACTGTTCCAAATTGGAAAAAAAATCCGACAAAGCAAATACTTCTTTGTTGATTTTATGTAACAAGCTTGATTACAGTTGTACTCAAAGAGAGGGTTCTTGGAAGAGTCACAGCACTAGAGTACTACAGCCAACCAGGAGACACAGACAGAGGAAGAGGGGCCAAAATCATCCAGAATAAGAGTGAGAGCAGAACTACAGAAATGCCATCTCTACTGCAGCCTGTGTGCTTGCAATTCCACTTTCCTTCTAAATGGGGAACCTGGGATGGCACTGAGCTTTTAGTCCAGAAGCGTGATTTTTCCAAATGCCATGTCCGTCTCACCCCATCACATCTCCCACATCTTGGTTTTGATGGGGGCACAAGCCAAGGGCTGGGGCACAGAGGGGCCACTGCAGCCAGGCACCCTATTGTGGATCAAGAAGGGACCAGGACCCCAAAGTGAACTATGGTGATTATCTTCTGCCAGTCTGGAGCAGCCTGTAACTACCACTGGGGCAGCCTTGGAACAGAGTGTGCTTTAAGCATCACCACATAATTGCATTTATATCATTGTTTAAAAAATCACCAAGGTCCCTGGGTATTTACTTATACAAATTTAACCATGAACATATGACCCAGTTAAAGCACAGGCACTTGCTTGAGTAGAAGTGACCAGACCTCCTCATTCAATGTTTTTGTTCTTTCTGTACCCTTTACACTAGAAACAGCATGCTTGTACATCTTCTATTTTTTATATGTTTTATTTTATGCCCTTTAATCTATTTTTAGCAGAAATGTGGTTTATGTATATCTAAATTTTTGTCATGTGTCTTTGTTATCATCCCCCAGAGCTTCTGGACTATGTGGCTCACTTTCAAACAAGTTTGACGGAAGGCCAAACATGTTAAGTTCCCAAAAGTTAGGGACAAGTAGAAAGCCAGATGAGAAATCTCTGGGAATAAGAATCCACAGGAGGCCTAAGAGTCACATTGTGCAACTCCATTAACCACTTGGTTTTGCTGAATTTTAGTTAAATTTCAAGAACTGTTTATTTTGAGCTGATCTGTTCAGCATTCCATCTGGGAATTGTACAGCAAAAGTCACAAATAACTCCTCTATCTGACTGTACTGTGTAAGGTACATTTACACCATGCAACACAGCACAGGAGTTGTCTTGCACAGAGCTTTGCATCCACAATAGAAAGATATGTGTCATCTCTGACAGCTAGGAAAGAAAATGAATTATTTTTCAATTGTAGACTTGAGGCTGTATCTTTTGGTGGAGAAAAAGTTGAGGTTGTGCATTATGGTTGTTTCCTGCGTGACATGAAAAGCAGCTACTCTCCTACTGGTTCAGGGGTGCACAGTATATGCCTCACTTTTTGATAAAGGCATTATGGACATGGAACCTTGTTATTCTCAGTCCAGCTCTACCTTTTCCCTGGAGATATAAATTAACCTGCTTCCCTTGTAGTTTCCTGTTTCAAGGCTGATGTTTGTCACAGCACAGAGAGAAATCTGGTCAGAAAAGTACTACCCAGCAGTCTGCTGCAGGTGGGTCACTGGCCCCCACCCCACGACACATCCACCTTCTACTAGGAGATAAGACTCCTGCAAAAACAGGAGTCCTTGCATGTCCTTTAGAACAATTTTTGAAATCCTAAATTCAATTAATTAATCACAGTCACTCTTTTTTACCGTACAGAATCCCCTTCAGGATCATAGGCCTCCACCGTCATGACCAAGGTATTGACAGGAATGTCTTCAGACACTTCTGTTCTGTAAACTGGCTTCTGGAAAACAGGTGGCTCATCCATATTTGTCACAACAACTTTAAATATGGTAAGAGAGCTTGAGTTGTACTGCACACCTTCCACCAGTGGTTCAGGGTTTGTGGCGTTGATCACCAGGTTGTACACCGGCATTGTTTCAAAATCAAGAGCCTGGATGAATTAGAAAAAAAGGTTATTGAAACAACACTTCTGCTTCTGTGGGGAGCTCCAATGAGAAACTAAAAAGTCCCCCTCTTCTCAAGGAGGAGATTGCATCCTAAATACAGGCAAAATAAAGGAGAGCTGTCAGGAGAAAATGACACTGGGAATGGTCCATTTAAATGAAACCATATGCCTGTTTAGAGGCCTCCTCAGCAACTGCATTTTCTAATAATGTTGCCACCTGCCTGACTGAGTTTAATAACAATATCCTGTTTACAGAAATAGTATTTATAGCTCTGTATGAGAAGGCCTCAAATGAACTCCGGGTGCCAAAAGTCATGCGAGGGTTGTTACACCACAGAGTTTCTCACAACTGCCTCCTTGGGAAAAAATAAGGCTGAGTCTGATCCTGAGGACAGTTCACCAAATGCTGCCTCTGCCTGTGCTTGGCCTGGTGGCAGCACACGAGCTGGAGGCACACGATATGGCACCCCTTGGAAAATGAGTGATAGTTTCTGGACCTATAGTCCAAGCACCTTTGAGAAGGCTAATTTCAAAGGGAGACCATTTTTGCTATTGAAATTCATGGATGCAGCAAAAAGTGTTCTTTATATTCCTGTCTCCAACATTCAACATATGGGCTGTATCACCTACTGCAGCACACGCTGTCCTTGGCTTGGTCACAGTTAATGTTTCCCTCATCAGGAACAAACTGTGTCTCCATGCTGACACTAAGACATGCTGGCTACACTTGCACCTTGCTTTGCAAAGGCCACTAATGGCCAGAGCAACTGCAGGGAAGAGAACCTATCCCATCACAGCCCACCACTACCACCACAGCCCATGGAAGCATTAGCTGGCTTTCTCTTGTCCAGAAATGCTGCAGCAAAATCACTTAAATAATGTCTTTTTTTTTGTCATTGTGGTGCACAAAGACCTACTTCATTGGCCAGAACCTGTTCTTCTGGAGAAGCAGCCAGCAGCAGAGCCAGTGGACGGAGCTGCTGCTGGTGGCAGGTGGTGAGGGCACAGCAAAGGCAGGAGCATAGGTGTGTGTGAGCACTGCACAGGCACAGAGCCTGAGTCCAAAAGTAGAGCCTCCTACAGTCTGCACCATGCTTAGGGTATCCCCACCCCATCACCAGTCAACACCCTCCCCACAAATTATTACCAGGGCTGTAACTGTGTATGACAAATACATAACACTAAAGGAGAAGAATAAAATCTATCTATTCACCTTGTTAATCCTGATGAACCCTCGGTTTGTTTCAGAGTCTGTCTCTATGATGAATGTGTTGTTTGGATCCCCTTCCTTCACTTGGTAAATGATGAGGGAGCTCCCTGTGGCAGGCTCATCTCCATCATCTGCTTCAATTTCTAATATCACACTTCCTATTGGGATATCTTCTGCCACAGTCACACTGCCATACTGAAGAGAGAGGTGTCATTGAAAAATTACATACCTTTTGTGGATAAGAACTTCAGCACAACCATTTGTGGATAAGAACTTCAGCTTGCAACCCACACATGTGGATATATTTTAACCCACAGCAGCCACATGAAGGAGGGAAGCTTTTTAGCCACACATTTATCAGAGGTGATGGGATCTATGTCAGTGCCACTAGTACAGCACCAGTCCCAAATCTTTGGCTTCTCTGTGAAAACCAGCCCATGATCATTCAGCAGGGATAGTACAGCTTCTCTGTACCCTGTGAGCACCCTGAGCACTCATTGTTAAATATTTGATTGTTTCATGCACCATAGGTTGTTCCCACATTGGCATCCCAGCTCTTCTGACTCTTTAATGTGTGCCCTTGCCCAGAAGCCTCACCTTGAGACCAGGTCCTGGACCAAGACCTTGAGGTGAGATGGTGTAAAACCTGCTCTGCAGGCACCTTGTCTGCATGAGACTGTGCTGCCACTGCCAACAGAGAGCTGGGCAATGCAGTCTGCAAGGCCCAAAAACCAGCACAGCTTCCCTGAAAGGACAGCTGTGCCTGACAGGCCAGACAGCTCTCCTGAGCCCACCACCTACATGGCCTGCAGGAGTGGTGGGAGCTGGGACACCTCTGTGTACGTACTTCAGCCACTCCAGTGTCTGCCAGGATGCCTGGGACATCAGGCAGAAGTCATGAAATGTCTGCAGGTCTCTGTCAGATGCCAGCACCTCCACCAGAGAAAAGGCAAGAGCCTGACACCCATCCTGGAATCAGGTTTGAGCATGGATCACTGGACCACTGTTTCTGGCCAGACCACAGAGGGCTTTTGATTCCCATTAGCCTTCTGGCTGTTTTGGGTACACTAGTGCTGTGTTTGGAAAGGTACTTGGGAGATGCTGGCTTTTTTCCATTTAGCTGTTTGATTAATTTTTAAGCCTTTTCTTCCCCCTTTCCCTTCAGAACTTGCATTTCTGGAATAAATTGCTTTACTAGAAAAAAAATCTTTCTGTACACAGTTTTCCACTGAGCAAATTACCTTAAATTTCATAATTAGCTGTTAGTCTGTCCCATTGCTCACTGTCTAGATAGAGCTTATATGCAGACTTGCAGCAATATTTTACCTTTATTTTTACTAGTAGTTACTCTGTTACTTGTTCTGTAAATGGCCAGTTTCCCGCTGACATCCTATAGACATTGAAGGTATGCTCAAACACTTGTCAAAAGTTATTGGAACATCCAAAATGGTGTTAAAAATACTCACATTTGAATTTTTAAAGATGGGAATTTGATCATTGATGTCGATGACATGTACTTCCACATCACAGATTGTTTCAAACTCTGCATGGAAAGACACAAACAACGTCACACCAGCCTTTCTGCCAAAAATAACTCTCCTCCAGAAGGGTTCACTGTGAGCAAAAGTGAGCATTGCCAGATTGCCCAATCTAAGCACTAAGCTGAGAGAAGCACTTATCTCAGATCTCTTAGTCAATGACAACCTCACTCTCTATCTTACCATTGATCTTCCCAATTTCTCCAGCACTGTCCCATCTTGTTTCATTTCCTTCACTTTTTGAAACCATATCTGTTTACCAGGATGATGACAGCTATAAATTGTGTTAGCCATCTCAGTATCACTTTTCCATGTCAAAAAGTAAGCCCCTTGTAGTAGTTAATGCTCCCTTGTCCTCTTGGTCATCAGGCAGCACCCTCAGTTTTGTTACAGCCAGACTTCAGATCTACGTAAATCTAATCACTACCTGAACAGAGGCACCCATAGCAATGGCAGGTTGTGATTTTAAAAACATAATATATCCATATATACATTGATTTTAGTGTTTTATGAACATGCCTCATGAGCTGAAACTTAAGGAAAATTCTAAACGACATTGTTCGGATGGAATTCAAATAAGCATCCAAGAAAAAATCACCAGCTTCCTCCCTCTGGAAGGTTTTCCATCATCTGCCAAAATGATGCCATTTCATTTACAGACATCCTTACATGCCAGTTCCTTCATGCACAACTTTTGCCTGACTGTAGGGATTCCAGCAGAAAGTTTTAAGCTTTGGTATGAAATTTTCTTTCCATTCAGTGGATCACAAAGGACTCATGACAATTTACATAAGGGACAAGATAATTTTTGAAGTTTAATTTCAGCTTAATATTCTCTTAATGTTTTAAAACATTATCTGTCTGAGCAGCTGTGTTTGATTTCTTGGTTTTTTTTCAGTTAAGTCCCTTTGAAAGATCTGGGGGAAAACCACAATTATGATCTCTTCATTTTTTCCCCTTGCAGAAGGAAATCTCTTTCTGAAGTACTTGTTAACAAGCTTCCCAATTTAGCCACACTCTATGCTAGAGCTGGTTCCCTTCCATGCTTGCATTATAAATCATGATTAATCTCCCTGCATCTCAAGAACAGGGCAAGTACCACGCCAGAGCTAGACAGCTCTCAGTGCTACTGCCTATTCAGCAAATCCTCCTTGTCTCCCCACATCCCTTAGACACTGAATACAAGTCATGCCAGTGTGGACAGAGTGATTCCAATGTATAACAGCAGGCATTACTTACTTGAATCTGTCACCAGGACCTTCAAGAAATACTTGGCTGAATCACGTTTCCTTAAGGAACGGCCAGCTAATTGCAAAGTCCCGGTGTCTTGCTGAATATAGAAGAGATTCTTTAAGGGAATTTCAGGTTCCTGGCTTTGGATTTGGAAATGCAGACGAGAGTTAAGGGTGTCCTTCTTATCCATGTCCGTAGCAAACACGGTGCCAATATTACTTCCTGTAGCAGAGCAGAGATGGGAGTCAGACAGACAATGCAGTGGTCCCATTTCTCCACAGAAGTACACAGTGACAACAGTGATACCAGTGCAAAGAGCAGAGGGTCAATAAAAACAAAGCTGTATGGAAAACACTTCAATGCACATGTAATCTTTTCACTTCTGGGAGTTTTTCCTTTAGCATCCCAACATAGTGGTTTGGGGTCAGGGCAGTCCAAAAGACTGTAACAGCAGACTCTTCAGTCCTGAAACCAAATAACTGATGTCAAGACATTGGACAGATTTTGGTAATGGTCCATTGAAGTCAAAGGCATTATGCTGGAGGAGCAGCTGGATGAGGGAAAATGGGCTCATACCACTTTAAGAGCAGTATTTCTTGTATTGGCAATAAAAGTGGTGTTTTTCTTCACACAGTCTAAGTAGTTATCTAAAACTGCGGTTGTGGGAAAATGCAGTTTTATATTTTAAATAAAACAGCATTTTTAAGGTAGGTATTTTGAGTCTGTCCTTCTTAGGTTCTTGAAATCCGTTCCACAGGAATAATTGAAGGGAAAACAGGAGGGCTATTTGCACAGGAAAATGTTTCCCTGGGACAGCCACATTTTAATCTTTGGGATCAGAATTTCTAGCTTCATTCACACACAGCTGCAAACAACAGGACTACAATGGGGTGTATAGACTAAGAGAGGTTCTTTTCTTACCTCCTATTTCATTTTCTTGAACTTCAATTATGGTGAGGTCCTGCTGGCACACAGGGGGATTGTCATTGATGTCTTCCACAATAATGTGAATTTCCAAAGGCTTGTCCACCAGTTCTCCAGTGTTATCTTTTGACACCACGAAGAATGTATACTGCAACAAGAATATAACAATTTGATGGTTTGAATGTCCACTGTGACAATATTTTGCATTTTAGTATGTAATTATGGGAATATGAAATATCCTCTCATGAGTTTGTTCAGTATTTTCTCTCTGTTTAAACCAGAACTCTTCCATCACCCCTTAGTTTCTAAGGCCTGAGTTCTCAAAAGATTTTAAAATCTGTTGTCCCCAAGGTCTGAAGTAGATCTCCAGATCTCCCTCACTCCACACTTCTGACCACCTACCGCTTACTCGTGCACCTACACCCCTGCCACAGCCATGAATTGCACAGTGCTGTGGGCAGTGATGGCTTCTGCCAGACCCACTCTGGGGTAAGAACCTGAAGGCTGTTTACAGTATAATAGGTGGATGAACTTTCACATATATCACATCATTTCCAAACAGAAGTGACAAGAAACAAAACTTTTCTCTATTCTCTGTTTCCCCATTCCCCCTCCTTTCTGTTGAGCTTTCTCATATTTACTCCCACAACAATAATTAGCTTCCTGCTGTGCTCTCTGCCATCAGTGAAGTTTTATGTGTTTACTTACAGTATCTTTTTCTTCCCTGTCCAGTGGTTGGGTCACATAAATATCTCCGTTCCCACTGATGGAAAATGGGAGCCTTGGCAGCTTTTCTTTTTCAAAAATGTCATAAGTTATACCTGGTTCATTTGACTGCACCTAAAAAAAAAAAAAAACAAAAATAAGTTGGGATAGGAAGTCAGAAGTGTAGACTGAGAATTAACAGGATCATTTCTGGACCACAAACAGAAACAATTGCATTCCTGTTAGCTTCATAAACCAGAAAATTAACAGTTTGGCAGGCTCTTGGGATGAACTGAAGAAAATCAGACTGATAATCCACCTCTGCCCTCTGAATTGTGTGGTGAAGACACTTTACCTCAGTTTCTCCATCTGTCCAGATGGGCTACAACACATACCTTTTTATAAAATAATTTTGTGATATGGAGATAAATAGTGATTATGAGAAAAAAAGAATTATTTGCATTTGAATATCTTTATACTAATGATTTCCCTCTCTTAACACTCTCTATTCCTGCCTGTTGTTTTGTTTTAAGTAATTCAGAGAAGTGGAACAACAAAACAACACTAAATTAGAAGGAGCTGTCAACTCCCTCTAGGACAGAGAGGCCCTGCAGAAAGACCTTGATAAATTACAGAGATGGGTTATCACCAACTGAAGTTTAACAAAATGACAGATTCTGCACCTGGGATGGAGCAACCCTGGTTGTAGATATAGGCTGGGGAACGAGAGGCTGGAGAGCAGCTCCACAGAAAGGGACCTGGGGGTCCTGGTTGATGGCAAGCTGAATTTGAGCCAGCAGTGCCCTGGCAGCCAGGAGGGCCAACCCTGTCCTGCGGGGGCATCAGGCACAGCATCACCAGCCAGGCAAGGGAGGGGATTGTCCTGCTGCACTAGGGCGGCCTTACCTCCAGTATTGTGTGAAGTTTTGGGCACCACAACATAAAAAAGACATTAAGCTATTAGAGAGTGTCCAAAGGAGGGCCACGAGGATGGTGAAGGATTTGGAGGGGAAGCCTTAGTAGGAGCAGTTGAGGGCACTTGATTTGATCAGCCTGGAGGAGACTGAGGGGAGACCTCAACATTCTCGTGAGGGGAGGCAGAGGGGCAGGCACTGATCTCTTCATTTTCATGATGAGGAGCAGGACTTGAGGAAGTTGGGGGAGGTCTATGTTAGATATGTTAGATATCAAGAAAAGGTTTTCCAGCCAGAGAGTTGCTGGGCACTGAAACAGGCTCCCCAGGGAAGTGGTCACAGCACCAAGCCTTCATCAGTTCAAGAAACATTTGGACAATGCTCTCAGGCACATGGTGTGGCTCTTGGGGCGTCCTGTACAAGGCCAGGAGTTGGACTCAATGATCGTGATGGGTCTCTTCCAATACAGCATATTCTATGATTCTATGATTCTGTGAAAACAAATACCTAGTTTCTATCTGTAAATAGGTGCATGCACACTCTTTACATTCATCAAAGCTTATTGGATGAGGAAGGCTCTTTTCTGGGGTGCTGCACATTTAAAATGAAATTAAGTACACAAACTGGGAAATTAATGAAGTCAGTATCAACATTTCTGTTCTATATAGCAGCAACTGCATTTCATTTCCACTTAGGCAGAATCAACATGCCATTGGCTACCACATGAAATGTATATACAAGTGACCCAAAATGGATGCACCCTTACATGTTAGTCTTCCTTCCACCTATTTTCATTCTGGACTTCCTTGGGCTGTCACTGAAGCCGGTGAGAATAGCACCAAGCCAGTTACTCTTGTGAACAAGATCCATGGAATCTTGCCATGTTCAGGGGATGACAGCATTGGGGGTGTCATTGCCAAGGCATTTTTCAAAGTCAAATATTTCTGAAAGGCTGTTGGCCTGTTAGTTAATATGTACTGATGTATACACTGCTATTGGTCTGCAGTTATCAGCAAAATATTTTATGCTTGAACTGTGAAAAGAGGAATATTGGGAATGCAGGATGTGAAAGAGGGTATTTCAGTCCTTTATAGGTACTTTTGATGTAGAAGTTGTGCTGCATGATACAAAACCAGTCACAGCAGGTGTCCCTGACGGTGAGGGTCTGCCCGCAAGAGCAGGGCTGTTGTGGAACTTGTCCCATGACCTGTTCTTTTGCAGGTGAAAGAAGCTAATCTCAAAATAAGCTCCAAAAAATTCTTGGTTTGCCTGGAGGACCCATGACTGGATTTTGGTCCCAAACTGAAAATCAATGTTCAGTCCCTCTAGTGTTTGTATTGACTCTATCTCAGTCATCTTCAAACTATTAACTTTCGTGCTAACAAAAAATCAATGAGACCTCCACTGACAATCATTTCCAAAGGATGCCATATTAAAAAAAAAAACTGGGAGGTGTCAAAGTCCTTCTGAAGAACCTGGTGTTGGATGCAATGGGGACACCTTCACAGCTACTTGTGAGGAAACAATTGTGTGGTACAAGGAGATGTTCAAAGAGTGTGGTCAAGGACCCTACCTTGCTGATGTTGACAGGGTGGGCCTGGGTTGAGTTTTCTTTGATGTGGATGATGGGGGGAGCTTTCCACAGGCTCTCCTTCACAAGGATGATCACATCGACACTGCTGGTGAAAGCATTCATTGTCGTCCCTGCCATGTCCTTCACGGACACAACAAGTATGAAGGTGTCCTGCTTTTGAGGATCCAAGTAATAAGAGCCTAGAGACAGAGCAAAGAGTCAGGAGAAATGACACAGAGGCTGTGGGGGGTGTTCATGTGCCCATTGCCTCCTACATGCACTATGGTTCTTTAACTGCTGCAGACTTACTCCTTAGATGGTCCTTTGGGACAAACCTCAGCAAGCCACTTCCTCTGGGTTCTCTGAAAGATGCAGCATAGCATCATGTGGATGGAATCATATGAGGCCTCTCTGCTGTGGTCTAATTTTGTGCAGATGCATCATTGACCAGCCCTCGCCCCAGTTAGGCACTTGTTCAGCCCAGCAGAATAGATGGGTGTTTCTAAATCATTGCAATTTAGTTGGGATCACATGTCCAGCTGAGTTTTCTCTGTATTTTCATGTTACTGCTTTTGGGTTTCTAGATTTCATGGTAGAGAATTAATTCTAAGATATGACACAGTTTAGTCCTGAAGGCTGGAGGATCTATCTCTCTTCTCAATGTACTTTTAGATCTCAATCTCCATTTCTGCTAGCTTCCCTTGAATTTGATGGGACAAAAAACAAGTTCACCAAAACCAGGGCTTTAGTGGAGTGTGTCCCACTGACTACATTTATTCAGAATGTAGCATCAGACATTCCACATTGTTGTTTTGTTCCTATGCATATCCCAGAACTCATGCTTGCTCTTTGCAAACAAAAATCTTTTTATGTACCTTTCCTGCTTGGTGAGATTGCTCCAGTTGCATTATCAATCTGGAAAAGCATTTCTTCATAAGGGTTGGGAAAATGATGGAAAATGCTGTATGACAGCTGTGCATGGGGAGTTGCAGGATCATCACGGTCAGTGGCATGGACATACATGAAGGGCTTGCCTGTTTGGGTTGGAGAAGAAGGAGCGGTGAGAGAAGAGACTGAACCTTAACGTATAATCCATTTGAGCAGAGCTCTCAAACCAGGAAAGTAACTCATGGGGAGCTACCATTGTTCCATAATTAATCTCTCGTGGGAAGCCATGTGCAGAGGTTACACTGCTGTATGCCATCCCACAGGTCAACCCTCCACCAGCTCTGCTTAGTAGGACAACAGTAGGTGTGGTGATCAGTTGATGAAGAAGGTGACAGAGTTAAATCAGCAGAGAGCTATCTATCACACAAGAGTGCCTGAACCCAGAATTCAGCTCACTGGGATCTCTCCTTAAGGCCACTTTGCAGTTCTTACACAAATCAGTTAAACCCAAAGCATCTTGATAAAAGTGGTGTATGACCTGTGACACAGATATAATAAAATAACAATTATACAACGAAAAAAAACGGAAATACACAATAATGTAAATCAGCTTCTACCTTTTGCGCATCAGTGCAGCATTCAAAATCTTTTTGACTTGGATGCATTGAAGAATACAATAATAAGTTTCAGAATAATTTTCTGACCCCATGGAGGTTTACATGCATATTATTTAGCAAAAGTTTCTTCTTGAGTCCATAGCCACAGCAATAACAGCTGTATGAGTCCTTTGTTTTATTTTCAAGATGAAAGTCTCAAACTGCTCTTTGATACTTGCATGACTTTTGGAGTGGATCACTGCAATTCATAATCTAAGACTCTCTTCTAAATGTTAAGGTTTAGCCGATGTTCTGAGAAGCATCATTCATGGTAAGCACATACCCCATATCTACCCTGGCCCTTTATTTCACTGATATGTAAAGACTCAGTCTTAGCATTCTCTTTCTGAATAGTCTTTGGTAGCCTTTAAATTTTAAACCCCTTCTAGCAGAAGGTTTTGGGGTTTTTTTCCAGAGCAATGAAGAGAGCAGCAATATTTGCCTGTTAAGTGATACTTGCAAAGAATAAGTAATAAAAAATATTTCTGATTGCACTCATCCCTTTACACCACATAGTGGTCACCTCTTTGCCCTTCCATTGTATTACAGAGGCTTTCATCCTTATTTTGTACAGTCCCGTGGGAAGAAAAACATATCTTTTTCCAGCTTGTATAGCAACAACTTTACCTTCCTGCTTAATTTACCTACCTTCCTATTAATGATAATATATAATTATGGTGGCAATTACCTGGACGAGTGTTCTGCCTCACTACTCCAAAGTACTTTGTCTGGTTAAATTCTGGTGGGTTGTCATTGATATCCTCCACATATATTGTAATAGCATATGGACCTTTAACTGTCTTTCCACTTTCATCCAGAGTTTCTACCTAATTTGAAAAAAGAAGGAACAGCAAGTAAATATTTTCATGCAGATAGGTTAAAATGCATAAATTAATATCAGGGTGTCAGATGCCAGGTCACTCTTACTGTTATGCAAATCTGGGTAGCTCCACATAAAAGGATAAATTTGCCACTGTAGCTCCCTGACAAAAATTTGCCACAGCACATAATGCCAACAAAACAAAATAACCTACTCCTGCCTCTGATGACACCTTTCAGACAACAATTTCCCATTTCCAATTTCAGAAGATTACTTGTATTTTTGCACAGCTGAGAATTTATGTTTTTCTTTAAACAGCAATATATACTTTCTAGCAAACAAGGAGAAAATCCAACATGATATAGCATTTATAACTAATTGCTATTATAAATATAAATCAGAAAAGTAGTCTGATACAAGGGTTAGTAAAGAGAAATTAATTCTTAATTCTGATGACTTTTTTTCACACAATTTGACTTATTTTCCAGCCTTCTTTAAAGCATCAAGTATATAACATATCTGTCACACTTCATTTTGTTTGCACATAATATATAAAATCATGATTATTTATGCCTAACCAAGCATAATTTTTTCATTCTGTCATCACTTCTTGTCTATAAATGATTCACATGCTTAGGGTTATTAACTTCTGAGGCTAGAAAATTGTTCTCTCTAATTGCAATCCAAGGATGCTTGAGAGCTGAGAATGTGAAACCATGAAACCTGAAGTGCTAAACTTTAGAAAGACTGCTAAGGCTGGCTAAAAAATCATGATGTGCTTTGTCTGTTCAGATACTGATCCTCTCATGATCATCTCTTTCTCAGCTGCTAGTGCCTCAGAAAAACACAACATCATTTTTGACATGGTTTAGGAAGACAAGGCTATACTGAGACCCAAAGACTGCCCATCCACTGCTCCATTCTCAACAGTGTTCACACTAGTGAGATCCTCATGAAAAGTGTATAATAGCAGGACAAGCACACAAAGCTTTTTCCTCTCTTAGAGTCCAACATCTGCCAAACAGCTTTCTGCTGTTATCTGACAGAGGTTAGATCTGTGCCTCACTGCCTAAATGTCTTTCACTCACACTGTTTCACAGAGTCACAGAATATTCTGAGTTGGAAGTGACCCACAAGGATCATCAAGTCCAACCCTGAAGTGAATGGCCCATGCAAGGATCAAACCTTGGCATTATTGGCACCATGCTCCAACCAACAGAGCTAATCTCAGTTTGTCACTCTGTAAATTATGTATGTTAAAGCTTTCTCAGTTATTACAATAGTTTATTTTTCCACTCCAGACATGGGACTCACCCCATCAGACTTCAGGGGTAACAAGAGAAGCTCATTCATAAGGCTGGATTTTACTTCCAGTCAAGTATCCTCCTCATATTAGGAGAGTTGAAGGGTTGGTGCTGGCATCACAATTTTTGTTTTCTGAATATAGCCTTCCTCTGCTAAGGAGCATTTTCCATTCTGTTCAGTCTTGGAGAGCTACAAAACCATATGTCTTCCAGCAAATCTTGATATTAAAAATGAAAAACCTGCCTGTAAACATAGGCTAAAGGATTCAAAATTTCAACAGATTTCTCTTACTATCAGGTATACCAAAAGAGGATGAACGTGAATACTTCTCCCTTCCTATTTTTCATTGAGTTTTTACCTGCAGCTTGTGCACTGGCTTGGTCTCCCAGTCCAGAGACCCATTGATATACAGGATGCCGGTCCTCGGCTCAATGTCAATTATTCCAGCTTTTTCACCAGATGCTCTGAAACTCACAGCAGGTGGCTCAAGTATGAACTACAATAGGAAACAAACAAACAAACAAAAAAAAAAAAAACAACCAAAACAAAACAAACAAAAACAAACAAACAAACAAACAAAAAAAAAAAACAAAAAAAAAAAACAAAACAAAACAAAAAAAACCAAACAAAAACAGAGGAGGAAAACGTAATTTTTTCAGCATTTTCACCATAATAAAAATAATTTCATGCTCTTGTGACTTTTAAAATCTATTGCCAACAGTGTGTTTGGCTGGGAGAATGATATTCCAAGAGTCTGCTCAAACAAGTCTGCTCTTTTCTGATCCTCAGTAGAGGAGTTTTCACATTATTTCCTGAATGCTGCAAGAAATCCCAACTGCAGTTTGTTTCCAAAGCAAACGTCTGCTTAGGACAGGCTTTGTCTGAGCATGGGAATGGAAAAAAATGACACACATCCTCCATTTGCCTGGGAGCTGGATCTGTCCTTCTGTGGTTATGGCTTTGGGAGGAAAACCTCAGAGTCAAAGGAAAATGATGACACAAGCTACATGGAAAGAAATTCTCCAGGAATGTTGATTTTATTAATCCCTGTCTTAGGATATCCTCTGAAAAATGTGTTTGAGAGGGGGTTGTCTCCTGCTCTTTGCATGTAGACTCTTGAATTCCCAGAGAGAGGAATGAAAAATTAATTTTGGATGTTCCTGAGGGACTGTTCTTCCCACCAGCACAGAGACAACACCTCATATGTGGCCTCTGTGTGCAGGCTGTGGGGTTTTTGACCAGAGTGGATAACACAAGACATTTGATTACCTGGTGAAGGATGCGTGGACCCCCTCCTTCTTGAACAGAGAAGTCTGTGTCCTTCAGAGGCCCAGTTACACTCAGGCCCTCCAGACTAAGCCACATAGCCTGTGAGAGAGAGAGAGGGAGAGAGAGAGATGGAGGAAAGCAGATGAGGGATGTCTGCTGCCACCACCCACAAACAGCAGCTCCCCAGCCCTGAGCCTCCTGTGAGCTGTTTTGCTAGAGTATAATGGCACAGACTCTTCTAGGTTTGCACTGAACATCTCCAGGCTCTTTAGTGTGCATAATTTTTAAAGCAGTGTGATTTATTAATTAATTAGAGAACAAAGGCTTGTGCCCTGCCCTTTTCTGACCACTACATAATTAAATGAGATTGGATCTACCTTCAAGAGCAAACAAAAGAAGAAAATAGATTAATGTAGACTAAGAGCAAAAGGGAATTAATAAAATTATTGCTGGATCTCTGTGTCCCCAGCGGGACCATCCATGACCCATCCAAGAGCCACAAAGCCCTGTGAAAACAAGTGTGTCTGGAAACCAAAATCACACCTGGGGATGAAGAAAAACTGTGGCTGCACCCTTTGTAATTTCCCCAGCAAATCAAATCTTTTTTGTATGGGAATGAGGTGGCCCTCCCTGGGTCCCTGCAGCACCCCCTCAGTGCCACAGCCATCTGGGCAAGCCACTTGAGCCCTGTGCCTTCATATTGATTGCACGTGAATGCAAACCACAGAGAGAACAAACATGTCCCTCAGATCTTTGGCTTTTACCTGATGGCAAAAATGTCACACAAATATGTCTCAGCCTCTGTTTTCTTCCAAATGGCTATCAATGTCTTAACATCATGGTTTTTTCTGCCAAATTTTTATGAGCTTTATAACCACACACTCCCCAGTGCCCAAAGACTCCCCAGACTCCTGCCCTAGCATTTCAGGGCTGTTCTTGCTTCCAAACAAAAAAATCAAAGCAAAAATGAGCCTCTCAGGGCAGGCCTTGCACACAAGACAATTCACACTGTGGTTCAGATAATCAACCTGTTTCTTCAAAGATAAGACCAAGCTTTCCCAAATTCCCTCTCTTCACCACCTATCTTGACGACACTGAGGATCTGCCTGTCAGAATAAGGGCTCCATTATTTGGCTGCACAGGTAGAGTTTCTTTTCTTCCTCAGTAAAAATTATTTTCTTTTGCTTTACAGATTCAGAGTACAATTGCCACCCTGTCTATCACACCACAGAGTTGAGTGTGTGTTCTCTGCTGCATGACTTTTCCTCTGGATTTGATCCTATTGCTGCTGGGACAGCTATTCAATTTCTCACAGAAAAGCCCCATCTGCATATTACCAAGGGAAAGCTTAATTCTGGCTAAGACAAAAACATAGCTAAGTTCAGCACAATTCCCCCTAAAGCACTGCTCTGTGTGTGTGTGTCACAAGCAGTGTTTCCATAATTCCATATTGTTCTCAATAATAGCCAGAGATGCTGTCCCGCTCGCCTACAAGGCTTTGTGACTCCTTTTGAAAATGGGAAAAGCAGAGAGCTGGGGAAGGAGAGGGAGGGATGCTAGTGAACACTAGTGTCAGCAGAAGAATATCAACAAATGCAATCTGATAGTTATGCATCCAGGAAAATGCACTTTGCAGCTACCCTTTAATATTTTTGCAAAATGCTGACTGCTGGCTTCGTAAAGGACAAGATATCAGGACCCTGAATCTGACCTGCTATGGCTATTCCCATGTCACACAGGTTGGCACAGCTTGGCTCCTGGAGGCTTTTCCTGGTGCCATTTTATGGACAGTTTTTGCCTTATCATGTTCCCTGCCATGGAGGAACAAAGGCTGATGCTATAAAAACCAGCAAGTTCAAAGTGCAGCCTACGAAACAAGTAAGCGATATCACTTCTGTCAATTAAAATTATTTTATGTGGACCATAAATATTTCCAGACATATTTCTACCACATGAATCACCATTCAGGAGCTTGAAGGGGAAAGAGGCTTTACCTCTTGGTCCATATCCATTGGTATATCTTCTGAAGATGGCTATAATGCTTGCAGAGTGGCTTCATGGAGGGGCCAGCAGTGCCACAAGCAGAAGCTTGTGAAATGGGAAGGGAAAAAGAGGTGCTCACTGTGGCACCCCTCAAGGTCTCCATTTCTGAGGCATTTTTTACTGAATTTGAATTTGACGCATTTTTTCAATCCTTTCTATTAATTTCAATTGTGAAGTAGAAGTCACCACTGCTGTAGCCTTTACAAACATCAGTAAATCTATTATATTTAATACATAAGGTCCATAAAGAACATAATTAATACATTTCAGTTCTAGAAAATCCTCTGAAAAGGGATTCACAGGAATCAAATAATGAGGATGCATAATTAATATGCAGTTTAAACTATGAGCCATTATATGTCTTAGAATACATTTAATGTCAGCATATGTATGGATTACAATGCAGAACTCATGATACTGATGATTTCATTCTTTGGTGATTTGTTGCAGTATGTTTAAATATTTTCTATCATGAAATTCACATAATGGAAACAGTGGTGTCTAAAGAGGAAGTAGAAGAGTAGAAGTAAAGTAGAAGTAAATTGGTGCTTTCTAGGCTTTTTGAAGTTTTTTTGTCCTAATGACTGAGATGTCTTCTTAACTCGCTGTGGGGTCACACACATGTCCCAGGGACACACCCAGAGTTACAGGCACTCTGCTGGCAGCAGGGCCTGCCTGACCTGCGGGCTGGCACACCCCATGGATTAGAGCTCAGAGGCTCGCAGGCAACCTTTGCCGTTTGCTCACAGATAAACAAAGGAAAACCTGTAACTCACCGAATGAATGAGAAGCAGATATTGAAGTCCACACAGCTTAAGCATACTGGAATATGCTTTGCTTCAGCTCCTGCAAAGAGATGAGAGTCACTTTAGCCCCACAGAGCTGGCCCAGTCGATTTGCGCACTTAGGTGACAGCTGAGTTTTCCTGAAGCTGTGGGAGGGAGCTGAGGGATGAGTCCTGAAGGAGCAGCTGCAGCTCTGCCCGTGAGAGGCGAGACCCCTGGTACCCCTGGGCTGCCAAGGAAGGCTATGCCCATCAGGTTGTGCCTAATGGTGCAAGAGATACAACATGTGAGATTGTCAAAGAGCACTCAAAGATTGAACCAGGCACAAAAAGCCGTGCAACCACATTTTCTGTACCACAAACTCATTTTCATTTCTGCTCTACTGAAAGCAATGATGTGTTCGCAGGAAACCCTATAACCACAGGCAGAGAGCATCCGGAGGATTCTGTCTTGTGGTTCCAAAAATCTGACTGTTTCTTGCAGACTGCAGAGGCAAAGGAAGCCTAAGGCATCTGCACCCCCTAAAACAACATGGCTGCTGGAAACAAACTTTCCAAGTCCAAGGAGCACTCTCTGCCCCAAATTTCAAAGAAATGTTGGAAACACTTCCACGGTTTATGTTACATCCTCCTGAAAACTAGATGGCTTTCTCAAAATGCTATCCTACTTCCTCACTGCCTCCAGATTTTGACAAAGAGTATGAGACTGGTTCTGGAAAGAGGTGAAGTGGGAGTATTGTGCTGCCATCTTCAGTGGTGCTTCATGTTATATGTCTCACACCTACAGAAGTCCTTCCACAGATCTGTCCCAAGGAGGCCCCTGATAGGAGAACACAGTGTGGAGGCAAAGCTCCCTCCAGATGCCTTCCTGCTTGTGCTTCCCATCACACCATTTCCCCCCCCCCCACTTCTTTCCTCAACGGCTGAACAAAAAGGGGACCTGTAAATATAGAAACTGCTACCCACACTGCTGTTCTCTCGAGAATTCCTTCTAGGACATGCCACAGGAGTTTATCTTCCAAATTCCATTCTGAGCTGTGTTATACTGTGTGTGCAATTACACCCTTTGAAAGTACTGGGTTCTTTCCCTGGGCTGGAGATAACTGTGGGGGTACTGGAAGAAAATAATATGACACTCTTTTGAAACCAGAAGCGATCAGGAAAATCATTACATTTGTCTGGAGGCAAGGGCTGAAATTGAGCCCCCTGTAGATGCTTGGCTGTGATGCCTCCTTAGTGGGTCCTTCACAGACCTCCTAAAGCCAGAGGAGGTGGCACAGGCAGGGCAGAGAGAAGGAGAAGGCACTTTGAACCTCCTGGAAGGACACTTCAAACCAAAACTGTTGCTGATGTTCCGGTTATACAGTCAATGAAAATTCTTTCAATTCCTCTGCCTACACAACCTGTCCCCTCCTCTCCCCTCCCCTCCTGCCACTCTCTTCTGAATATATTGGCCTGTTCCTGCTGCACTTAGCCATGTAGGAACTTCAAAAAACGAATTCCTTATTAATTGTGGTGGAAGGTGGGACAGAGTGCCCAAGGTGTTCCCTCTCCATCCTGTAAGGCTGCAGTCTGTGCCCAGGGGCTCCCTGCAGGGTTTTGTCTGCCCTCCTGGAGGAGGCATGGCTGGAGGTGCCCCTTTGCCAGCCAGCAGTGGAGGAACACCAGGGAGCTAAAGGTACTGGGGGAGGCCATCAAAAGGAGAAAAAATCGTATGGGGTGGTTTGGGGTACCATGGTCTGGATTCAGGGAAAAAAGAAGGAGCAAGACCTACCAGGGAGAGGAGAAAGTTTCAGGGGAAACATTCTGCCTTACTTTTGGGGACAGAAAATGCTGTCAAATTAATTGCTAAATGTGGCTGTGTCATGGCCAGGTTCTCCTGTCCAGATCCAACTATCAAATGCAGCAGTGGAAATTCAGCCATTTTTGCTACTTGCTGAAAAGTGCCTTTGATGTTCCCTTCTCTTTGAATATAAACATCATTTCCTTATGTCATATCATTTATGGTGCCTATTGCAAGTTTTGATCAGTCCTTGAACATTTATTTTTGGGTGGAAACTGTTACCAAGTTTCACGAACCATCTCACTGCCAAGGACCAAAATCCCAAAATCCATACTCCTCTGTCACTCAGAATAGAGTTCCAGTGTATACAGATTCATATAAAAGTTTTCAGTAACAGGCAGTTTCAGGATTAGAATAGCATCAGCTTAACTAAAAGCAGCTTGAGATCTGGGTTGAGGACTGGAGCCATATTTTCTCCTTCATTTCTTAGCTTCATTTCAGTGCTATAATCCTAATAATCTGTCACGCTTCCCATGACTGAAGAGAAATCTCTAGGATAACCATCATACAAATATTCCTGTGACTTTCAATAATAAACATTCAGAGAACAAAGAATATTCCCGGAGATTAAAGATCAGTAACAATCATAAGTATTTGGTTCCATGGAAAAAAAATATTATTTTCTTTAGTTGATTGATTTCAGATGTTCAAATTCAGCAAAGAGAAAACAGAGGAAATTGATCCAAATCAAATATAAACCAGACTAAGCCTTAGCACAGCAGTCATCCATTTTACAGGGACAGCTGAGTTCCTAACACTGCCTGAAAATCCTTTAGCAAAACCCCCGCTTCAGCTTTTAAAATCTTTCTGTGAAATGTCAGTTAGATCATCTCTTACCTTTAACAAGAAAAGTTTATTTTGGTCTAAAAATGCTTCTTTCTTTCAGCTGTGGGAATCACCTTTGCACAGGTTGGAGATGTCTGTCTGTGCTTATCCAGTTTATAGTTCCTCAAACTTGCCCTCAGAGATTCAGCAGCTCAAACATTAACTGCAGGATAATTATTGATTATAATGACTAGGTGTGGTATGAAACAACAGCCCTGTAAGGAAGCAAGGTAGCTCCAAGGTAATTTACAGCCTTCAATATTTTTACATCCTTTGTGATTTTCTTTCTGACTTAATTTTTTTCAGTCGGGCTGTGAGACAAGAACATGCAGGGCATGGGTTAGAGCCACAGGGGAAAGACAGCCTTTCTGTAGGAGAGCAGGTGGAGAGGAGAGGGCATGGGCTTTGGGTGGAGAGCATGTTTTTGCTACTTGCTAAGTCACAGGAATAATTCACATTCAGAAGACAAGAATTTGGACATAAAGGTGGCTTGTTTTCACAGCAGATCCTTTCATGGGAAGGACGCAGCCAAGTTAAGAAAATAATTCATCAATCTTCATATTGGAAAGTTCAAATTCTGTCTGAGCTCTGCTAAAAATTTACTTTGGGTAACTTTGGGCAAATCCCTCTGTCTGCCTTTTTCCAGATACTTATCTCATAATGGATGCAATAATTCCTTTCACTTTTGTGCCATCTTTCGTGTCTGTTTTATGTTTGCAGCCTTTTAAGGAAACTAGTCCCCACTAGTTTCTGCATTATGACACCTGTAGTAAAGGGAAGTGAAATCAATTGGGCTGTAAAGGACAATGGTAAAACAAATAATAAATAAAATATATTTGAAAAAAACCCTATTTTTTTAATTTTTTTTTTTAATTGCCATTCTTAAAATGTTATGCTTTCTGTATCTCACTTTTTAATATAATGCTTATTTCAGAAGTTTTGGACAGGCTTATTTTATTGTCTTGAGAAATGTCACTTTTCATCTAGGTTTTAACTTCTGCTTTCAATTTCCTCAGTCTGTCAGATTGCTCTTGAACACTGTTAAATTATTTGTGCAATACATTATTTTCTGAATTACATATCTGAAGAAAGAGTTGTTTAGAATTTATTGCAGCTCTAAGGTGTACAGTTCTGGGAAAAGTTAGGCCTTCTGTTTGTGTTTTAGATCACAGTTTTCCCTTGAAATCAGTGTTTGTTTCTCCAGGAAAAAACCTCTAGACTATGCTTTCAGCATGCTTTAAAACACAAGTGTTCTCCATTCACTCATGCACTCAGAATGATTCAGACTTTCTCAAAGCTGTCTGCTAGCAGTGACTTATCTTTAGAGCACAGCTGAAAACCAGTTTTGAATAAAGCATTAAAACTCGTTGCTGTTGATTTCTAAATAAATATAATAAGGAGAGGGAAATTAACTTTCTCAGAAATATGTTGATTTTAAGTGACCTACATGCAGATTAACTGTGTGCTAGTTGGAAATGAATGAGCAGTACTTTCAGCATGAAGTACTAATTTTAAAACAGCGAGAGTTCATGTGGCAGAACCAAATTCATATCCACAAATTCCTGATGACATTTTTAGTCCTCCTTCACATGACAAGTGCAGAGTAACTCAAGTCATGATGTCAGAAGTGCAATCCCTATAAACAAGTCAAGCATTTGTCTTTCAAGTGCTAGTGTCTCTGCTTGGAAGTTCAATTACTAGGAAGTGCAGTGTAATGCTTGAAGTACAAATACACAGACATAAGGTACCTAGCATGCCTAATTGAATGTCCCCATTATTTAAAGTCAGAGGTGAGCCTGTCATACCCAGTATCTTCCTCTGGCTGAAAAAGTTTCCCAGGCATGGAGCAACTACTTACAGGTTGTAACTGCACAGGAGAAAAAAAAAGTCTCCCATGTCAAATGCATTACAAAGTCCAGAAGCACTTAAGGCTTTACAACAGTCATAACATGGTGCCACAGATAAAATCACAAGAAACTCAGCAGTCAGACTGGGTCCTTGAGCCAGCTGTTTCTCTGAGTAAATCCAACGAAAAAAAAGGCAAACGTCCAGGTGTTTATTGTGTGAATCATTGTTCAATGAGTCAATTTTTCCAGAAACAACTCTTCTTATATCATTAGTCACATCCTTTTCACCATTCCCATTTATTAACTTTGTCATTTCTCCCTTGCTCCTTTTTAATTTTTTATTTTTGTCTTTTTGCTTTTACTCCTGGTTTCAATTCAGCTGATATCTCTCCATGTACCTCTTCCACTTCCCAAACTAGCTGGACCTGCCTGACCTCAGCTTCTTTCCATTTCTGTTTGTTTAGAAAATATTTCTTTTATGGATCTATTAGGGTATGATAATTTCACAATATAAATAATGTGTGTCAACATGAGATAGTACCACTAGAGGAAAAAAGAGCATAGAAAAGTAATGCTGAAAACAAATTTAAGTTTCTATTGACCTAGTTCCTTCACTTCTCATGCAGCAGAATCACCTATACCTGCAACCTCCCTGGCTGTAAAAAATGCAAATAATGACCAGTCTTAGTTTCCATTGCACTGTGGGACTTTCAGCATCTGCTCATTCACATGGATATCTTCTGTATATTGTTCAGTCACTCCACCCTTGCTGATGACCTGTGCCCCCATATTCTCCCAGATGAGACTTTACAACACTGCCGAGGAAAGGTTCCAACAAAAAGTATCTCCCAAACAATGTCAGAAGTGTGACACTAACAATGTATTTTCATGTTATCTTCATTGCACTGGTAGTTACACTGACATATTTATGGGTTTGTCTGTATTTGCCTACTCTATATACTCAGTTTGGTGATGTAACCTACTTATAATTGTCTGAGCTTCTTTGTGAGACTGAGAACACTGATGAGCTCTGTTTTAGCAAAGATTAGCTCTGATTTAGTTTATTCTTACTAAACTTCCTAATACTACTTTTGCTTTGGGACATATGTCATTCACTCCATTTATAGAAAGACCTGGTCATGCCTGCTAATGCTTTTCTTTGATTTATTTCTTACAAAATTCTCATTATCACTAATCTTATTTTATAGAAGTCTATTTTTCCCGAGTTCACTGTAATTTTTCTACTTTTCCCTCTTTTCCTTTGTGAGGACTGTGGATTCTCATCATGGTATAATTACCAACACTGATATCATTGCTATCTCTTGTACCCTGCACTTCAAAATAAGTACATGCATCCCCATCAACATTTCATTTTTTCCCTGACAGTTCTATTTTCATGACAAATCTTTCTGAAACACTTTACCCTTCTACACAAACAAGTCAGTCTTAAATTATTCAGCCAGATCTCTGTAGTTCTCATAATCTTGAGAATATATTGTGTTAAAGGACCACATATTCCTTCCATTTAAGGTATTCTTCAAACCTTCCTTTGACATCTCTCACTCACTTTTGGTAGCTTTGCCCTTTCTGTTGTTTATACCCCAGTTCACGTTGAGATAATTTGTCTTTATACAATGGTGTGAGAATTGTGCTGAGGAGAGGGTACCTAGGCAAAAAAGCACAAACCAAGAAAAGCAAATGAACACCTTTTTGTGAGCCATCATCCAAAACAAGAGACATCATAAAGGGCCTAAGGGGGAGAGGTAAACCATGTAGTCATGTGTTGGGATAAGACCAAAGCATGGCACTGACTATTTAGCAAGCTCTGCACAAAAGAGGGAAGGCAGAGGTATCCAGTATTTCACAGTACTAATGCTCAATGGCCAGAGAGAGTGAAGCTACACCATTTGTGTGGCCCTGTTCTCCTGTCCAGGAGATAGGGCTCTTTGATGGTCTATGTGTGCTGTGCCTTGGGTGATGAAAACCTTGCCTGTATCATCCCTGTCCCCAGAACATGCTCTTCAGTTTTGACCTGCTAATCTTAATTCCCAGTTGTAATCAGTCCTCCTGCCCGAGGTAGCAGAAAACAGATGACCAGGAACTCAGGAGAGGTACCTGGAAAGGTTCCCCCACATTGTCTTAGAAGCAGAGACACTTCCTGCTTACCTCCTTCCTCGCAGCAGTCATTATGAATTGCCCATCTGCTGGAAGACATGGGCTCTGCTCTTTCTCAGGGAAGTTCACAGACAATTTTAACCCCACTGAGGGACACAGTCCTTCCCTGTTGGTGCTGTCGTGTATCTCCAGCTTCTGTGTTTGGCTGTCCTCAGAGTACTCCATGTCCATTCTACTGATGTAATTCTCCTAGTCACTGCTGTGTCTCAGCCTAGCCACCACACCACACAGCCCTTTACCCACATGGTGCCTCATTCTTGGCTTGCAGTGACAATGATGCCACCTTTCAGCTTGACAGATGTCTCCTAAGCTGGTTTCATTTGTTGGTAGGTGTGGCTGCTCTCAAAGCAGGAGGAAGCTTAATCAGCAGCACATCTGACTAGGGAATAGCACATACCCACCTTCATTCTCAGAGGACTTCCTGGAAGGGCTTGGTCAGCCCCACCCCTGCAGAAGGTGCCTCACATATGTGGCACTCTCAGGCTCTGTCCCCAGGTGTGGCAGTGTGACCTCTCCTGCTGCACACAGACAGACCTCACTGTCCTGCCTTCTTCACCACTGGCACAAGAGGCCTGCTGAGAAGTTCCCCAATCTTCTGCTGCCAGGCCCTGGCCCCTGTTAGCTGCTGAGCTGATGCTGTTGAGCTCCTCAGCTATTAAACTTGCACAGGTCAAGATGATAGATTTTAGTTTTCCTTTTTCTTCTTGCAAGCAATGACATAATGGAACCAAGTGGCTCTTCTGGAATAAACAATGCATATTCTAGAGATTACTTGTGTTTACTCTACATGCAAGACCTCCAAAGAAGATTAAAACTTGAGCTCCATACTGTAGCATGGAAATACTCCCTTTCTTTCAGGATGCTGGTGTCCTGTAACATGATGTCTTAAGGTGGCATATGCATTAAGACTTATAAACTGCATATTTCAAAATTACTTTTTTCCTTATAAATGCAGAAGAAACCATTTTTTTACCTCTTGCATTCATAAGTCAATACCTATATAGGCAAGTCCAAATTTACACAGCTCAAAATATATAACACTGAGTAAAATCTAAAAAGAAAATGCAAGTCTTTCCTCATCTATAGTCTTTTTACAAGGCTTGATAGTATTATGACATGAAATAACCATCATGCTGGCAGACTGATGCTTTTTTTTTTAATTCACACACATATGTCAATGCAGATGCTCTTAGAGCAGTCTATATCTGGGTGTATGTGCCCACCTGTAGGACACTGAAATAGGGATGATAAAACAAAGTAGTCTCCTGGGCTTTGTTTATCACTGTGATCACAGATTCTGCTGCCTGAACTGTTACATATAGGAATCATTGCATGAAAATCAGAAATAAGCTCAGGAGCAGAGCCCAGATAACAAGATTCCTCCTTCAAACTGAAGCAGGATTTAGGTGCTCTTCATTCTCTTTCTCTTATCAGAAATCAGAGCCCTCAGATCTTGTGCAGGATCTGCAGCTCTGGCTCCCAGGTGCAGGGATAAACACTTTTCCTGCAGACATCCAAGCCCCTGAGCTGGGGCAGGTGCTCAGAGTCAGCCCTGTGCTTAGCCTTCCCTTGAAGGATCCCCCTACTGCAACTCACTGCCTCACCTCCTCACCTTCTGGGTTTGCCCTCCTGAGGTTTTTTGCTGGCCCTGTTAGCTGAGTCAGGAATAAAGTCTTAGAGCTTTAGGAATGAATTTGGCTCTGTGCTTGAGAAAAAATAGCCCAGCAGTGTTTCAGCTTTTTATTATATCTTGTTCTTAATTTCTTAATTAAAAATTAGTATTATAATACCCATTTTGTGTATATGATATATGAAATATGTTTATGGTGACTGACTTACAAAGCAAACTGAAATTCAGTGGACCATATAGACAAATCTGCAGTGCCTGGGCAGTCCATGTCCCTCAGCTCAGAACCTGGAAAACTGGCCTTTGAATGAAAACATCTTTCAAAACCCAGCACAAATGACTGGAAATTGATGCTCTTTGTGTCCCTCCCTCCTAACCTCCCAGCTGTGAATACAGAAGGAGTTCCTGCTGCTCAGGCTTACCTGACTCTCCCTTTGCCATGACTGTGTAAAACCAGTAACATGAAGGAATATCACTCCAACACCCTCATCTCAAGTCTGATGACTCCTCCAAAGGGCAGGATTTATTGTTGCCATACTAGTACAAACCTCAGAAATGCAGAGCTTGGCCTGTGAAGACAAAACTGGCCAAGGTTTATAGTTTATAACCAACCAGCTTCTTGTCCTGGGATAGGTTAAAAAAAAGATAGGATAAAAAAAAGATACTCTGCCTGAGCACGGATAAGTCAGACACGGCTCATTTGCCCCTTGGTTTTAGCTCTTCTCCTCCCCATGCAGACAATATTCATACTGACACTGCTTTACATCATAGGGTGGAACTTTCAAAGCTGATAAGATACCAAGTGTTGCCTTGAGCACAGGACTTATAAATTCTTGTACCAGCATCTGTAATAGCAAGAAGAGCAGCAAACTTCAGCTCACCAGGAATTCTTACTGGTACTTGTGTTCCCAGAGTATGTTTCCCTAAATGATATCTGCATTTCTAACACTGAATTAGCTTCCTTGAAGCCTTTGACAAGGGTGGGAATAGATAGCAAGGGACTGAATAGTCACATTGATTTGAACATGCAATGAAAGTACTTTATGTCTAAATATCAAACTTGGGGTTCATTTTAGCACACATTCTTTTCAGAGGAGCTTCCAAGTGGCCCTAAGTGAGATTCCCACTGGAAAAATTGCCACAAATCAGTTGTGTTACCACTCAGCAGGACCATGAGGTCTGGTTGCAGCTGTGCCCTCCACTGAAAGTATTACAAACTTCCAAAGTGACAGAACTGTAGTCAAACCTTCTAGGGTTTTGGCAATTTCACTTCAGAGTCGAATTACATGGCTCACCTGATAAACCTGAATCAATGCTGAGACTGACCTTTAGCTATTGAAAGGAATTCTACATTCATTAGAGGCCAAGTCAAGCATAAATAATTGCACTTATTTCAATTACCTACTTTGGTAATCAAGACCTAGTCACACAGGTGAGCCATTAGAGGATGAGGCCCATGGTCTGCAGGAGAGGAGGGTGCACATTTTGTGTTGCCACCACTTACAATGAACACTATTTAAAGAACTAATTCCTGTGCTTAGAATAGAAAATGTCAAAAATACCACATAATTTTAACTTCTGCCAGCTATGGGTGACCAGCTTTTGTTGGCACACTATACACAAGCAAGGACCTCAAGGGACTTTCTGTGGGACTTTAATTTCTGTGACTAAATAACTGTGGTATTGGGCTATCAGTGTATGTACTTCGTGTTCACTTCTGTACTTCCAAAGATTACAGTGCAACCATTTTAGCTCTTTTTCTGTCTCCCTTGTGACTTATATGGAAAACCTCCCCTGGACATACACCTCTGCTTGACATTTATGGAAACTCCATGTCTTAATCCCCTCCATCATCTCCCATCTTAAAGCCTCAAGTGTGCATCTGTCTCATTATCTTTCCAGTTATAAGGACAGTCAGCAGGGTAAATTCATCAGTTCAGAAATATCTCTTTCTTTTTGCATCTCAAGGTCAGTGCAGTCAGAGAATGAACAGTGCCTTTAACAGTTCACATAAGAAGAGGTGCTGTGGTGCTGGCCTTGGCTGCTGGTACCAGTATCCATCCTAGAACTCAATGGTGCAAGCCCAGCAAAGCTGAAACTAAATGCTGTGCATTCAGGGGTTGGTTTCATGCCCAAAGACAACAGGACAGACTTCCTCTTGAGAAGCACAATCACAGGGTCAAAGGTTTCACTTAGAAGCACAAAGCCTTTCCCCTCGACTCCAGCAAGGTTTTGTGATTGGCTGGGCTCAGGTCAGAGCAGCACCTCATGTCTGCTCTCAAGTTTGCATTTCTTTCCTGTAGGTACAGCCCAGGCCATATCACCAGCACAGGAACAGCAGGGCAGGGTTGAGCAAACAAGAGTCCTGGCTCCCAGCAACCTCAGTGCCGTGGGTCGGATTCTCCTCCCAGTCCAAAGGGAGACCAACACACTTTGGAGCACATCTATTAAACCAAAACCAGCCTGACAAAGAGTACTTTGCCTGAGCTTCTTGGTCTTAATATGTCGTGTCTACGTGCTGAGTAAACACAGCAGTTCATGGGATATTGAATAAGTTGCATCAATTACTGGTTAATAAATACATTTATATAATGCATTATAGGAGTTCCAAGTATTTTTTAGACTTGGATTAATCCAATTCTGCAAGATCTATAAGAAAAACCATCTTCTTTCCACAAAAGTGGTGCTGCCATCAATTCCAGGAATTCAAAAACAATAATTCAGGCCCCAAAATACCATGGTGGTCTGTAAAAGGTCTCAATAAGAAAAACAATGTGAATGAATGAATGAATGAATGAATGAATGAATGAATGAATGAATATATTTTTATTGACCTTTTTCTGTGTGACCCTTAATGTTTCATTACAGTTATGGAGATTAGAGGGAGTTTTTTGAACAACAGAAACCTTCTCACATACTCATAAATTTGTAGAATCTATCAAACAAAAATAAGACTGTTTCAACACAGTATGATTAGAAAATAAAAATATAACTTTGTCTGAACTTCCTATGTACTTTTCAAATGAATTACTGAGCTATTTGGAACTAGAGAGATCTTTATCTCCTATCTCTAACTAATCTAAAGCATAAAGAGCTTGTTATCAGTCTTTGAGTTATGTTCATGAAAAAGTAGTTCTGGTAGTAAGTTTTTATGAATGACTTGCTGGTAAGTCAAACAGGACAATGAGAAGCTAATGCAGAAAGAGAAGCAATGTCTTTGGTATTCATGCAACCTACTGTAACTAGATCACAGAGAGGAGAGATGGGATGAGGATGGGATGTTGCTCTTTGCAGTACCTGTCCATATTCTTTTAATAAAACCGGAGAGGTTTTTGTCCTTTGTTGCCCAAAATATATTTATCTACATTCCTATACATTTTAAAAACATTTTATTCTTACTTCAGTCCTTAGATTTCTGTGTTGTATAGTTCTTAGCTGATTTTCTCTTAGAATCACAGAATCACAGAATTGATAAGGCTGGAAGGGACAGGACCACAGTGGGTTATCTGGTCCAACCTCCCTGCTCACCTACAGTGAGGGAGACTCCACAATGTCTCTGGGCAATCTGTTCCAGTGCTTGGTCACTCACACAGTAAAGAAGTTTTTCCTCATGTTCAGGTGGAACTTCCTGTGCATCAGTTTCTGCCCACTGCCTCTTGTCCTAGTGCTTGGCACCACCATGAAGAGCCTGGCCCATCCTCTTGACACCGTCCCTTCAGAGACTGATAGACATTGGTGAGGTCCCCTCTCAGTTGTCCCTTCTCAAGGCTGAACAGACCCAACTCTGTTAAGAGTTTTAAGAAAGATGCTCCAGTCCCTTAACCATCTTTGCAGCCCTCAGATGCACCTGGAGTCTTACCCTATTTGCATCTTTTGTTATGATGCTTCACTACTTATAAAAAAGTGTCTAATTTTTAAAAATTATATCCTGTATTTAAGAGGTGTGTCCATCACTTTTGGCCTTTTGGTGATGGTGTAGGGGGACAGGCATTCCCCAGCCCAGTCCACTGCACAGGCAGTCCCAGGTGGATGTTGGTGTGCACCCTGCTCACCACAGCCAGCTTTGCTGGAGGGACGGTGTTCCCATGAAGACTCAGCTGCAATGGCATCAACTAACTGCAAGACCATCTTGGCCAGACATTGACTCTTTTATTCATTCTCTCTTTAACAGAAGTTTTGCTTAAAAGTATCTTTTTACTAAGAATAGAATTTTCTTTGCATAAATGCAAATTGTTTTAACTCAGAAAGAAAGAAAGATGCACAAGCCTAATAATGCATTTGACATTCTGGTTCTTTTCAAAAGCAGCCTTGAGAGAAGTAGCAGGTTTTGACAATGGTATAGCATTTCAGGTAAAAATAAAAGCTGAAATGGTGTGTGTATACAGTATTACAGTTAATTTCTACAAAGTACTAATTACTCTTAGAATTGGTCACTTTATGCCTCTGCAAGCTTTTGCTGAATTCAGCTTGGTGAGAATGACAGAAAAAAAAATATTTTCTTAATTTTCTTTTTGTTCTTTTTTTTTGTTGTTGTTGTTTATGGAGTCCTGTTTTAAATACGCCACATTTGCAGCCTTCCTGCTACTCATTAAGAGTGAATGTCAGTTTTAATGGGTTAAGGTTTGTTTTTCTTTGCTTTTTGCTACTATGGAAGTTTTGTGTCCATATTTTTATGTAGATATGTTCTAGGTTGCCTACAGTAAGAAAAAGAATTGTTGAGTAAGTACAAGGGAATGTTATATAATGTTAAATAAATCCTGTTTAAATAGCATATCTTTATTGTCTATTATAAATAATAAAGATTTTATTCATGTAATATATACATTCATATGTCCTTAATTTATTTTTATGTATTTGCTCTTTATCTTATATGGGTAATACAAACACTTCATATCTTTAGCACAATTCCATTGCACCTGTATAACAGTACCTGTAGCACTTTTCTAAATTTTTGTTACTCATTTTCACTCCATCTGAAAAAAAACATTGTATTTTATCAGAGGTCTTCCAGAAATATATTTTCATGCCATTGGGGGATCTCTGTAGGTGACTTTTGCTTCAGGAGTCCACTTCTAGCTGAGCCTGTTGAGGAATACATTCAGTGCAAGCAGCTCAGGCCAGGGGATCTGTGGCACCAGCCAGGGCATCAGGCACTCAGAGAGGCTCAGAGACAGCAGGAGTTGGGGGCTCAGCCAGAAAGAACCCAGAGTAACACCCACATAGACTGTCAGGGTATGAAAGCCCAGGGTTTCCTTTGTTCAGGGTCCCTCTGAGCCTGAACAGCTCTGTAGCATTCTATTGTTGTACCTCTATTAAATCACTTTACAGAATCAGAGCTCTGAGATGCTGCTATGGGAGATCTGGAATGAGCTGCTAAGGAGGTCTGGTCTGGCTGCATGAGAGGGGGATGTGCAGGGGTCAGAGGTGCACCCATCGGGTCCCTGGGGCTGCCTGCTGCAAGGGGGGTCGGTCCCAGCACTGAGAGCCTGCGGGGGTGGGTGACCACCAGAGGGGCACCCCAGTGCTCTGACAGGAAAGTTTCCTAACAGGCTGTTGGAGCCAGGGGACTGCTGTCAGAGCAGCTGATGGCAGCTGGGCAGCACCACTGGCTTCATGGGTTTGCTGATAACTTTTGATGCAAAGGGCTGTTTCAAAATGGCAAAGATTGCAATGGAGAGAGCTGCACTGGGGCTACTGACACAGGCCGGGAGGGCAGGACCCCAGCAGGCAGAGCAGGGCCACAGTGCTACGTGGCCTTCCAGGGGATGTTCTGAGGTGCTGTACTGGGAGGCTTCTGCTATGCCAAAATGTATGCAGGTCTGGGGATCTGCACAGCAGAAGCACTGCAGTATTTTCTCATTTAAAGTAGTTTAATTATCTTTAGCTAGACTGGTATTCACCATAGAATTTGGTGTACGTGCAAACATTTGACCAAGGTGATTTTATTTCTGTAAATGTGGTTAATATTTCTGAAACTGCTTTAAATACATGTTGCATATGGTATTTGATTTCTGTAAATGTGGTCAATACTTCTGAAACTGCTTCAAATATATATTGCATGCAGGCAACAATGTGACTTCTGAAGACAAGTGTAATTTTTAATCTCATGTTTCAAGGTCAAAATCTCAACACTATATAACTCTATGTCTTACATGCATTCACTTGCCATCATGCTAAATTAGTTTTTTAATTAGAGAGGGAAGAATTTGTTGATTTACTTGTATTGCAGTAAATGTTGGCAAAGATTTTGCCAAGGATAGAATCACTGCTGTAATTGCACAGTAGCAGAGCCTGCACATTGTTTGAGGCTACAGTTCTGCAGAAGGGTTTCCTCTACCATGTACCATCACTCTAGAATGTTGTAACCACCCACAGGTGGACCAGGAACAAGGATTTTCCCTCCAGAAACCAGAGTTGTCACTGAGAGCTTGTACCTCAGTATTGCAGCAGGTGCCATCCACCAGGGATGCAGATGTTCTGCACAGTCCCTGTGGCACTCATAGCAAATCCTGCTTTCCAGGGAAAAGTATTTAAATATTTTTGTGGATCTGAAGCCCTCTGGTCATTTGTCTCTCCTATTTAAACAGAAATTCTCAATCACTACACTGGTGAAATGCTGCAAGTAGAAACTATAAAAGTAGTGACCTTCAGATGTAGAGCTAAGTGCAAAGTAAGGTTTGTCTCGACCTCTCCCAGCAGCAGGTCTGTAAGTCCTCAGCCTTCTCATGGCAGAGCCCATGTTTCTTATCATCCTCATGTCCCTGCAGAGCAAATGCACCATGCTCCACATGTGGCTGACAAGGCTGGAGGTCACCTACTGCTGCCTGAGGAACATGCTCCCCGAAACACAGCAGGCAGCATTGAGTCCTGCACTGGCACTCAAAATTACATCTTTCAGCTACATATGGTAGCAAAGAAGGCAGTACTGCTCTCAGCATGAAGAGAGCATGAAGAGATACAAGTTTGTTGAGCACTGTCTATAATTGGATCTGAAGTCAAGGAACGGATTACAACTAAAATTAAGATGTTATCCTTAATGCTGAAGTTGCTATAAACTCAGAGGGATCTCTTTCCAACCAAATTCTATTCATGAAATTACTTTTTCAGGGGAAATGTGAGTCAACTAGTTGACTACATGCTATCACATGGACTGTAGTTCTTTTTAGTGCTTTTGGAATTCTGGACCATAAGTTATTAAAGACATTTTACAAACTAAATGGAAAATTATACTTGCACAGAAATTTAATTTTTCTTGATCCAACATACCTCCAGTTCTAAGCAGTTTAGAGAAAAGTCTGTGCATATTCTCAATACAATCTTGTGTGCCGAAGTACACACACATTTCTATGGGAGACAGTCTTGGAGAAGACAGGGCAAAAATGCCTTGGGAGGACACCCTCGTTTAACTTAGGGTGAGAAAGGAGAACAATTTTCCAAGACCCCCTGCGTCTCTATGCAAAAGAACTCCTGCCTGTCAGCTGTTGTTCACTCCTCAGTTCTAGTATGTTCTGTGTTCTTAGTTTCTCCATTGGTTCTCCCCAAAAGACCATTCCCTCCCTTCTCTACTATTGGTTCCACCTGCATCACTCCACTCCAGTTCCTCCCCTAGACCCTCTCCCCACTGCACTGCTTGTACCCTGACCCCTCCTGCCTTCTCCCAGTGAGGCACCCAGACCCTCCAGGCCCTGCTCCATCTTTGCCCTTTGCCTCTGGTTCCCTTCAGCAGAGGTTGTGTTCATGTTTGCTCCCAGCTGTTCCACTTACCTTCTCCCTACCTGGACCCTCCATCTGCCCTCAATAAACCCTGCTGGATTTACCATGCAAAGAGCCCTCTCGTCTCTTTGGTGAGGTATCAGTTTCACCATCCGGGCTCGGGTGTCTCTGGGCTGGGGGAGTTGCCATCGCAGCCCAAAGTGGAGACGCTTGTGGTGCTGCAGGCCCCCGGCAGCACCTGCCCGAGGAAGCTCTCAGTAGCCACCTGCACATTTCCAGGCCCCCACCCATGGGAGATAAGAGGACACCTTCAAGGAAGTAGTCGAGGTGAAACCATGACATACTTCCTTCTCATGCAGCAGAATGATGTAACTTCTTACTCACAAGCAAAACAACGGATCCTTTCTCTGCACCTAGTGCTTTCTTGATATGATAAAAAGGACACTGTCTGGTCCTCAGAACACAATTACTGGGAGTAACATCAGCCAGCCTACTTACTTGAGCAAAAATCTGCAAGTGTATTTGCTGCAGGCATCTGTCTTCCTCATTGTATGATGCAATTCCAAACACTGGCAGGGGTGACAGTGCTGCCCTCTACCAACTTGTCACCTCTCTTCAGGTTTCCATATAAGATACTTATCTAGAAGGTCTTGGTCTGATAATACTTGTGAAGAAAAGTCTTGTTGCACTCAGCATATAGAAGTTGCAACCTGTAACCAAAGATATATATTTAAATCCCTAATTAGGACAAAAGCTGTGCATTACAAATTGGTAATTTTCAAAATATTGCATGGAAGAGATGCTTTTGAATGGAGCATAATTAACATAAAACCTATTTTTGATGATGAAGGATCTCATAAGACCAAGTGGGTAGAAAGATGGCAGGTGAGCAGTCACAGTTCACTGTGGTCTGAACATGGTGTGTAATGGCAGCCAGACATGTCAACACACATGGGACATAGTCAAAAAGTGGACTGAATGCATGAAAGAAAACTACATTTTTTCACTCTAACACAGGAAAGAAAACTATATTTTGTCATTCTCTAAAATTTAGCACCTAGAGCAGAATGAACTGCAGCCTCTTTCTCTCTCTCTTGCAGAGTATTAAAGAAGGAACACTGAAGGGTTGAATGAACGCAATTAAGTGGTTTGAGCAGCTGCCTTGAGGGAAGTTCTAGCAGGGTTTGGACTTTTCAGTGTGGAGAGGAGAAGGCGGAGGGGGAAATGGCAGATAATTTCAGTTTCACAAAGCTAGTGGGGAAAGTGAGTGAAAAACTGCTTCTCACAAGGTCCTGTTGGTGATATTCTAAACAGCATCTCCTATTTCTGCTTTCAGAGACAGCACAGAGCTGGAAGAACCACAAGTCCAAAGCAGCAGGGCATTTCTTCTCTCTGGGTTCTTAGATTCTTTTTTGATAGTTATTCAGGGGCAGTCTGAAGTCCATAAACCAAGGAATATCAATTTGCTTCGCCAAGCTGCACTGGCAACCTCTGTTCCCAGGGCTTCATCAGCTGGGCACACCATCCCAGCCCCAGCAGAGATGCCAGTGGAGCTGCTTCTGTCAAAGTCCATGTGCCATACATCCTGGCGGGGCTGGGCAACTTCCAAATACTACTGCTGGCAAAAATCCTACTGTGGGTGCTAAGGGAGCATTCCAGCTCCAGTGGCTTACTCTGAATGGAGCAAGGCAAGGAGGAGCAAATGCAACCATTCATGACACTAGATTGCACCAAAGGGAGGAGGAAAACCTTAAAGCACAGAAGACTGAGAATAAAGTTAAAAAGCAACTAAAAAGGCATTGTGGCAGCAGAACTTGAGAGCATCCCACTGGGCACCACTCAGGGATTCAAGGTGTGTAGAGAGAGAATACATCCTGAACAATGTGAGAGCAAAGCTGAGAAATACACACGTTACTGAAGGCCACAGGTAGACACAAAAATAGTAGCCTGGTCATGCCAGAATTATTTCGGTCCATTCTGAGCTCAGTGGAAGTTAGACCAGTGGGCAATTCAGTGAAACACAGCATCAGAGAATGGGTGCAAAGCTCAGAGCTAGAGGACCTTCCTCCAGAGGAGCAGCCACCAAGCTCCCCCTCATCCCCCTCATGGGAGGGCCACCAGCCCAGTGCCTTCCTGTTTCTCCCCCTGCTCTCCCACTGCTCACCACACCTCAGGTGGGCAGTGCCAGGTCTGGTGAGGGACATGGTGTCCCAGGCTTGCCACACCAAGTGCAAGTGGGGAAGAAAGGCTGGTCCCTGCATGCAGTTAGTACAGATGCAGGAGCTGAAGTCAGGCATCCTTCAGTGTATCCATGTGACAGTCTGAATTTTGTCATTGAAAGTTCCCACCTGCCTTTCTTCTGTTGGCCCAAAGAGAGGTCAAAGGTCTGCTCTGGGCAGCCTGTGTCTAACAGGAGGCTTTCGAGTGCACACAGCAGAGTATCAGAAGCAACTCCTATTTAGAAAGTAATTTCATTTTAAAATGACTCATGCATAAATTTCAAGACTTGGAGGAAGTGTATTACACTAATCATTTTCTCAGCAAATTATTAACCATGTTCCAGGTAGCACACAGGAGCTGTGTGCTCTGTTGTGGGTGTGTTGTCCCCACTGTCTGACTGCAGGGAACCTGTTGCAGCAAAACTGCTAAAATCACAAGTAACTGGCACAGTGAATTTCAGTGGCTCTAGGCAAAAAAAAAAAACAACAAAAAAAAACACATTACCTAGATGATCTCACATTTGTGATTACAGAGAATAAATGCAGAAGTATTGCAGGCCCCTCTGTGAGGTGGTCACTGAGGGAGGAGTGGGGCTTGCTGCAACATCTGTGGGACATTTCTGAAGTGACAGTACCAGGAGGGGCAGGTGGGGAAGTTGTCAGGTTGCACAATAACATCATGGGCTCTCTGGTCATGCCATATACTGGGATTCACCCTTTTTCATGCAGCCATCCCTACCCTGAATTGCATCCCTACAACTGGCCCATGGTCCCTTCTGGAAGCAATGGCAGAAACAAGGCTTCTCCACAGCTTTCTGAAGCATAGTGAAGAGAATAACGTGGTATTCCCTTTTTTTAACTGCAGGGGGTTACATTTAGAGAAGTAGAAGTCACTCTATAAACCTCCCACAGAGTCTGCCATGTTTAAAAGTGCTGGCAGTGTATAACTAGCAATGTGACTTTTAGCAAGATTTTAACACAAGATGCCACCTGTGTCTTGGATGCTGCTGCAAACCTACTGTTGCATGGGTCCTATGAGTGAGAAAACACAAAAGAAAGTGTTTTGTCCTGCCCTCTCTGTCCTGTGCTACCACAATGAACCAGAACTGGTGGGGACTGCAGGCAAGGCAGACAGGTCTCATTAAATATTATTTAATGCACTTGGAAGCCACATCTGATAAAACCTACAATGTGCTGGACACCACCTCAGCCCACAGCATTTGCCCTCCTAACTGAGCAATGAGTTAGTCCTGGAAAGAGAGCCAGAGGAGAACCAGCCCCAGAGCCCACGCTGGCATTTATCTCCTGTGCTTGTGAGTCAGACACAGGAGTGATTTGCATGATGTATCCAGCTCTGCAGTCTTCAGAGGTGTTGCAAGAAATGAGTTGCAGGGCTCACTTTTGGAGAGTCAATACTTTATTAGTCCAAGGATCCCATCAGTAATTGTCTCTTCTCTGCGTGCCACAGCTTTCTCTGAAAAGCCTTCCCAGGGAGAAAGAAGAGCTGCAGCAGATTGTAAAGACACAGAACTCAACTGCTTCCTTCCCCTGCAGCAGTTCTCTGAAGATCCCCTTATCTTCACCAGTACTGCTCCTGTAAGGAGCCCTTTCTCCCGTTGTATCTGAACCCCAAAAAGCCCAAGAGAGAGAACTCAGGTCTTTATAGCTCTCCATGGGGTTGATATTGAAAGGCTTGTATATGTGAGGGTCAAATCTACAGTACATCCATTGATTTTATTGAAAATATCTTTCTTTTACTTTAATAAATTTAATCAATAATTCTCCCAAATCCAAAATCCTGTAGCACCATGCAAATCCACATAGTGCCATAATAACTTATGTGTTTTCTCACAAAGCATAAGTAAACTTTTCTTCGTGCAGTTCATCTGTCATGATTAAAGATTACAGAGCTGGACATACTCTGTAATGCCTCTTACAAATCTGATCTATCTTCTTGAAGAGAGCTTTTTATAACAGCTATTTCACTATAATTGGCATTTTGTGTGTTCTTAGACTTCTTTTTTTTCTGTACTTATTTTCTTTTATTTTTTTTGGACTCTGTGAGTTTTGCCATTTTGGCCTTGGTGCTCTCAGTGCTGTGACTCACGTATTCCACAGCCACTGCCAAATCTCTGGGTCCAGCACTGTAATTATCACATTAGGATCTGTCATTGTAGCCCTGACTTAATAAATAGCAGAACAGTGATTAGAATTGCTGATTGATCCATTCCACAGTTTTGGACACTCACATCTGAGATGTTAAAGATATTAAAGACCTGAAATATCAGCATTCCAGAGTAAATTAGTATTAATCAGTCATTCCAGGTACACTAGCTTTTATATATAGTAAGAGTTGCTGTATTTGGTAATCTGGTGATGATCAGCTAAAACCATGACTCAGATTAATCTCATGAGCTGCAAGGGAAAGCCCCAGCCCTTCCTCCATGCCCAGCTTGCTGTAGCCATTAAGATCAGAGCATATGATTTGGGTTCCTTCAGGTGGAACTCACAGTGCCCTTCAGGAGTGCATCTCAGGCACTGCAGTCCCAGGTGGACATTCCACCCACAGGACCAGACTAGACCAGGTTCAAACAAGAAAAGCCCTGAAATGTGCAAAGCGTAGATGCTCAGCACCAGCTCTCTCACTCCACATCCACAGGTCAGAAATAACACACCCTGCTGGTGTCTGAGCTACAGCTCCGTGGAGGAGATGCTGCTGCTTGTGGCCTTTCACCCTCCAGCTTCCCCCACGCTCTGCCTGAACACCTGGGGCAAGCATGGAGCCTGCAGGGTGAGCCAAAAGGGCTGGTGAGAGGTTGACTGGGACAGGAAAGGTGGAGGCATGTGTTTAAATTGTTTTGGTCCAAAGGCAGTATTGTGCTGTTCAGAGACCAGCAGCAGCCCCAGAAGACAGAATTGCAATGATATCTGCTTGCTGTGAACAGGAAAAGCCAGGTGCCATGCTATGCCCACTGCACAGCTCTTTGAGGCAGCTTGTGACATCTCAGGGAAAAGGGCCTACCTACCTCAGTGGGTTTTTTTCTTTGAAAAAAGAAAGGTTTAGAAAAGGAAAGTTTTAAAAAGAAATTCTGTTATCCTGGAAGGAGTGGAAGAAGATGAGTGAGGATATGAAAACTTACTGGGCAATTCCAAATTTTTATCATGCCATTGATGTATCCTCATACCATAATGATGTTATGAACATGGATGGCTTTTATTCCTAAGGGCTGTATGATCAACATGGACATTCTGCATTTCTTCAAAACCTGCTTGGCTTAGATTTGTAGCTTCACAGATATAGAATAGACTAAGAAAATGTGCTGCTTGCATACAGCTATACTTTCAGTTCATAAATATAATCTTTAAAATAAATTTGTTCAATTTTGTTTTCATTTTTGAATGGGGGAAAGGTTCTGAGATTTTAAGAGTTCTGAAAACTAAATTCTCTAGACCACGCTGGGTTGACCTTAGTTTGCATGCTGACAGCTCAAAAGTGTTCATCCAAAATCCAGCAACATGGATCTTGTCTGTGCTCATTTTAAAAGGGGTTTTTTCTGTTCTTGTCAACACTTTATTCTAGATCAGAAATTTCCTTCCAGGGATATCTTAATACCACACAAGCATTGAGTCATTCTGTAATGGGATGTTTTACCCCTAGAAAACTGCTAGAAGTCATCCCCTCAGCAGAGGAAATTGTGGGCAAACACTCAGCAGGCTCATCCCTGGCCAGAGTATTTGGTACATGAAAACTGTGCAGCCCAAAAAGGGGAATCCGAGTTTCACCTTGTTAGTGTTGCATGGTTTTGCCTTCATCATCTGGAGAGATGAGCTGCCAGGCTGGAGATGGGGCTGTTCTGAGTCACATGGCCAAAAATGTAATGACTGTACCTCTGACCAGCATAACCAAAAGGAAAAGAGCACAAATATGCCCAACAGCAAGTGAGGATTAGGACATACCATGCCAGCTACCTGCTTTCTGTCCTTGAATGTAGCATTTCACTTCATCTCCAAAACCACAGCAACAGTACTCATCTACATTTCCAAAGTGCCTCCAGGCTAAAGGCCAAACATCTTTGAGAGAAGTGATTTATTTTTAACTCTGCCCAACCCCATTTTTATGTGAGGGATATTGTGCACTTGTCTTTGAGGCTCCTGGTGCTTCCTGCCTGGAGATCCTAGGTTGGTATGCAGCCCATGTTCAGAGATGTAAGGAATCCTCACTGCACTTCTCAAGCAGCAAACTTGCCCAGCATGCACAATCTTTTCTCTACTTGAAACCATTCTTAGGGATTTTCTACTGAGGCTCAAAGGCAGTCACATATTTTATTTATTTTATTACAAGGCATGTAAGTAAAAACTTGCATATCTGAAAAAAGATATTAGATAGAAAACAGTAATAAAATTAACATCATTATCTTAAGAAAATTGGTAATAAATACATTTCCCTTCAACATTAAAATGCTTGTTATTTTGCACAATAATAAATACAGCATAGCTCTGGCATAGAGAAAGGCCAAGGATGGATACAAGAAGTCCATGTGGTGGCATAAAAAAGCTCAGGTGATTTTTAAAGGTTTGGCATCCTGCACTTGATGCACTTTGATACAACTTGCACTTTAATTTTAATTTTACTATGATTTTTAAACAGTCCCATAATATGAAAATATGAGAGGAAAATTTGTTTGACTGTAGGATTTTTCCTTTAAATATTTTCAAAGTAAGAGATGTGTAAAGTCACTGAAACTAATCCTCGAAATAAAGAAGAAATACCAAACAGGTGTCTTTGTGGTTATTCTACAAAAATGCATTTTTTTTTCAGCTGTGGGTGCTCAAGCCTGACCAGCCAACTGACAGGGAACCAATCTCTAGTCAGTTCCTCAATTCTTTACACAGTTTTAAAAAAGAAATATTAATAACAAGGAGAAAGAGTAAAGACAGTAGTATTCACTTCCCAAATTACATTTGAGGTTCTTACACTATTATCCAAAGGTGAGAGGAGAAAGAACAGGTGTATTCCAGAACAGTTCCCAGTATAATTTTGGGTCATTCTGGTCTATACTTCTCTTTTAAAACTACTGACAAAAACAGAAAAAAAGAAAAAAGGAAGAGCAATTTCCATGCACTGTGCTGTTCTTATGCCAGCACATATCATCGCAATCACAACTGTGAGCCTAAGTCACTGATAGCCCAATCTAATATAGATTGATTGATTGTCCTATGACAAAGTTAGATAACGTCCGCAAAATGCCACCAGCTCTGGCAGAGTCCAGTGTCCTTAAAGTACCGATAGGTCATGGCAAGACTTGGACTTGAGTTTGAAGGCCATGTTCTTGTTGTTCTTGGCAACTATTTTGCCCCAAAACCGCCTGGCTTTCTTGGGGATGCTCTCTCTCCGTTTCTGTAGCGCCAGTCGCTTCTCGTTCTTTTCCTTGCTGTCCCTCCGGAGCCGGACTTGCCGCACGATGCCCTCGAACAGCTCCTTCACGTTGTGCTGCACAGCTGCCGAGGTCTCAATGAACTTGCAGTCAAACACGACGGCGCAGGCTCGTCCTTCTGCAAAATCCCAAGTTACGTGGACACGTTACATGGGGTCACAAGGCCCGGGGGGGCGGGGGGAGCAGGGACAAGCTGCCATGTGCGGGGGAGTCAAAGCCACAGGGAATTCCTCAAGCCTGATATAGGCACAGATAAGTCTTTAATCACCTGCTGCCTGCTAGTCCAGGATCCATCTGCCCCGTGTCACAGCTGCATCCCAGAGGAAGTGGGGGGGTGTATGGAAGGGTAAATCCCCTCCTAGTAAAGCCCAGCCCGTGCTGCTGGCTGTGAAGGTAGCGCAGAATGATGGACTTGAGCTGAGACACTGAAGGCTGGGAGGCCAGCCATGCCTCAATGCCACCTGGCCATCTGCAATGTAGACTCAAGGGTGATGATGGCACTCTCCAGGCACACAGCACAGCACTGGAGGCAGAGCACTTTCCTCCTTCATGGGCCATGGGTGTAAACTACAGCCTTGGAACTGTGGCAATTTCAGTGAGAACAGACACATGTACAAAACCCTTAATAAAGGGTGTCTGTGGCTTTAGGGGTACATCTGAAATCACAGTTCTTATTCTCAGTTCCATGAGCCTAAGCTAAACCGGATAGCTGTCTTTCACACAAGCCAGTTTCTGGCTTGCTGTGAATTCATTGCCAGGGCCATTAAAGTGACATGGATTCACCTGCCATCTTTCTAAAGAACTTTCAAACTGGGCAAAGAGGAATGAGAAGGCAACCCTGGGTTCCCTATGAACCCTTCAGTTCACAGCTGCCCCAAGCTCTTCATTTGAGGCAGCTGTGACAGGAGCCAGAGGAACTGCACACATCCACAGAGCAAGGAAAAAAGTCTAGCTCAGCTGGGAAACAAGAGCAGAACAGCTGCAGAGAGAAGAGAATGCTGAGGAGAAGAACCCATGTTTCTGATGGGACAAGACGAGAACATCTAATGCACAGCTGTGTATTACAGTGCATCACCTCAGCCTCAGGGAAGACTCTCCAAGGAGATATTTTACTGACTGCAGATGTTGAGAGCCAGCAGCAGTGTTCCCAACAGTCTCTCCATTCCTATTTATGGGCTTAGTGGTTATTCATTTGTGTGCAGCCAAGGGAAGGCTGATTTAGCATCCCAAAGCAAGGCAGTAAGGAGACCTCTTCTGAAAGGCTGCACAGTTCCTGCCCAGGCTAGCAAAACAAAGATTGAGAGGGAATTTTAATTCGTCAGGGAGGACAGAGAACTGGTTATAAAGAAGAGAATTTTTGGCAGCAGAATAAAGGGGGCTTAACTTGTTATGCATAAACATGCATTGGGAATACAAAGGGTTTCCAGCTACCAGAGAAATCACATATTGCAGTGGTCTTACATTAGGAGCTGGAAGGGAAGAAATCCCATTTATGATGGTACTTAATAAATATAGAAAAGGGATTATCTGACATATAACAGTATTACCAAGGAAGGCTTAAGGACCTGGCAGACCCCTCCCAGTCCTCTGCCCTCTGTTCCAGTCTGCTTTTATTTTATTACTCTTTTATTGCCTAGTCCTGATCACAATGTACTCAGCCAGAGCACTGCAGTTTGTCCAAAAGCTACTAGATGACTTTAATGTTTATCTCAGGTTTATGCTCATAATTTCCTTACCTGCCACTGAAACTTCACGGCACCTGACAAGGTCACTTTTGTTGCCAACCAAAATAATGGGGATGTCTTCTTTCTGGCGTGCCCTGCGGAGCTGTATTCTGAGTTCAGAGGCCTTCTCAAAGCTCGCTCGGTCTGTGATGGAGTAGACGATCAAGTAGGCGTCTCCCACTTGCATGCAGTGGTCTCGAATCCATTCTCCCTCCCGCTGTTCAAATTAAATGGTCAGACATCGTTATGCCCAGAGCAGATTTTACTTAGAAAGTAAAACATTAGAGAATCCAAATGCATTCCTGCTGTAAACTGTAATGAGTATGGTTTGAATCACAGTTATACTACAATTAATTCCAATGTGGTGATGGTATAAATACTTTACCACAAAGGAGGGTAAAAACTTGCCCCAGATAATTTATTGTGCTGGCTTTAGGCCAGAATGAAAATGGTCTGGAAAGAAAGCTTGAATGTTTTGTTTTATCATTAAAAAAAAATGAAGACTTGCACTTCTCAGGCTCACAGTGCAGAGCCATTAGGCATGCTTGCCTTGATGTGGGGTAGGGTTAATTCTATATCTTCCCTGATTTTGCAGTATGGGAACACCTATTTTCTTTCCCAAAGGAAACTGACTTTTTATATTAGCAGGTATTCATATACACTTTCCTGTCAGCATTTGACTAGAACAAATTAAAGTACCTTATTATCCCACATGTCGAGCAGTATGACAGTCGCACTTTCCCCATCCACCATCAGAGTTCTTTCATAGGTGTCTTCTGGAAAGAAAAGCACAAGGGTTGGTGATACATTGTTTTGTGTCATCATATACATTAAAAAATCCAAGTTGTTGAATGTGGAGGATTTGTTCACAGAGTTATTGAGCCAGATTTTAGGCTGGCTCACATCCAGTTCTTTCCTCATTTCCATCCACACTGAATCTGCACTCTGTTCATTTTTGGTTGCCTTACTTTCCGTGATAGATGAAGGAGGCTGAAAGATCAGGAAACAAAATGTTCATTATTTTGGCTGATAGTCTCTTTATCTTATGTGGGAGAGAGAAATAGAACCAGTGGAAGAAATAACCAAAGGCTGAACATTTGCCCCATGGGAGCAGCAGAGTCCAGCAAGGCTGAGTAATGGAAAATATTTGCTTTCGCTTTAGCATGGACAATTTACGGGTGAACAGTCACTGAAGCTGAGAGCAATACAGCAAATAGCCTACCAAGTGGGGAGGACAGGGTGTTGTGAGACAGCAGCTGTCGAGTTTGAGAGAGACTGTGACTTCTGTTGCACACTCTCTCCCATTACACAGCTTCCCACATCACCTTTGATGTCAAATAGCAGAAAAATTTAACAGGACAGTTATTTTGTACTGCAGCAATGAAAATTAATACCTAGATTATAGAAGCCATGTGGCAAAATTCTGCCTAGATCTAAGGGGGCTGTTGCCACTCTGAATTTTTATCAACCCTTGCTGTGAAATTTGCTTCAAATAACAATCTTTCTTCTTTTCCCCAAAGCTGGGGACATTAGGATGAGCAGTGAGGGGTTTGGACCCATTTCTAATCTCACACTAGTGGCCAGTGAAATAAAAAGCTAGTCTTAAGGTACTGCAGCATTTAAAGGATCTGTCCCAACCACACTTGTAGATAGGGTTGTGTCTAACCTGTGCCTCACAAGACTTCTGCTGTGCACTGATGAACTGAACTTTCCCCTAAATTGCAATCAGAGCCTTTCCTCAAAGCTAGGGATCTACATCCCAGCAAAAGAATAACCCAAAAATAGTACACATTTAAAATAAAGTCAAATGGAGACCATGCTTAAAATGTCAAGACTAAAAAGACAGAGGTAATCACTAGGAGTGGTTTCCCTTGAGGTCCCAAGAGTATGAGGCTTGTATTCATGGGTTAGCTTCATCTTACAATCAGTAGCAAAGCTTCTCCATGAAAGCAGCTGTTCTCCTTTGTAAGCTGGCTATCCTGAAACTATCCTGTCCTGTAATTAAATTTCCAGTGTGTAAGTTAAAGTTCCAGTTTGTAAAGCTAAAGTAAATAGTTTCTTCAAGTGACCAAGCAGCTGTGTGAGAACAAGCTCCATGCACACCAGAGGACAAAATCCAGAAGACTCCTTCTGCACTGCATTACATATAGAGAAGCTTCAAATGCATAATCACACTCCTTGAAAACATTCTGCCTAAATAGTCATCTTCAGCACTGATTTGCACCTTGGTGAGTCCTACGGAACTTCTGTAGAATAGAAAGTACACTGAAAGTGAGCACTTAGTTTATTTCATGCTGTTTTTGAAGCTGACAATAAAAAAGGAGAGAGATAACAGCAAGACTTCCAATTATCTCTTCAGAGCTGGCCTTGAAAATCTGTCACTGCTATACTCCAAGCAGTGCTGCTGGGAGTGTGATGGAAAGAGGAAACCACAAGGCTTCACGTGAAGGAAAAGAAAACTGCCTGACAGGGTGTGCAAAGCAAATCAGCTTCACTTCCTGAGGGCTTGTCCAAGGATCCTACTCTACTTCAGTCATTTAGGAAAACTTTTATCAGAGATACTCCAGGCTGAGGAACTGGCAGAACTATGGAAGAAGTTGAAGGCAGAGCAGACCTAAATCACTGAATTTCAAATCCCCCAAAGGCACAAATCCGTGTCCCCAGTCTGAGACAGCAAGTAGGGAAAATGTGAGTCCGACCTTCCTGATACTGGGCTTTTTTTAAATCCTGGGCAAAACTTCCCCTAACTGGAGAGTTAAACACACAGAAGAGAAGTTGTCCTGCCTATGCCCCACTGAAGGCTGGAAGAGAAGCCCAGAAATTCTCTGTGGTAGCACTGGCACCATCACACCAAGGGAGTACAGGCAGGAGACAGAAGGGAGAGACAAAGAAAGCCCTGCACAGTGACAAACAAAACCCAGCAGCAAACTGCATGTCCCCAAAAGCAGCAGCAACTGCATCCTTGGAGACACAGCAGATTTCTGTGGCAGCACAACCCTTCCACATCAGCATCTTGCATACAGAATAGCTCAGGACTTGGTGCTACAGCTTCACCTTCTGCACAGTCTGATCTTTGGGATTAAAGAACACTTTGCAATCCTAAACAAAGCAAGGGGGAAGGATCAAAGAGAACCCTACAGTTTGTCTTTCCCCCAGTAGGCAACAAGCAACAGGAATTTTCCTATTCTGTTGAAGACCTTTATCTTTTTTCCTCCTGGAGGAGCCCATACTGTGCAAATAACATGAAACAAGGTTTTTACTCAAAATTGTATCTATTTTACTCAAAGTCCATACAGCTTGTACTAAAGCAATGTGTTTAAAGAGAAAGGCTGAGGTGACTTCTAATGGTAAATATTTTTGAAGTAACTTTCTCTTGATATATGACTTTAAAGTATTTAATTCATGTAAATCATGAGGACCTTCAGTTGTTTTCTCTCCTACAAGGAAAGCTGGAGTCAGCCCAGTGATGCCAGTGGTGACACAAATATTGGACCAGCATGAAAGCTGAAGCAGACTCTTGTGTAGCATCATCACAGGTCAGAATGAGGCAGTTTCCAACAGGTATTTTGGAATGAATTAGCATGGGGATCTGATTTGCTCTCTTTCAGTGGCTTTCAATCATTGTTGGAGAGTATCTTACTCATCTTATTTTGCTTTCTTAAAAAAGGTGCTTGAGTTCAATCAGTTTTGATACTCAGACCCAAACTCTTTTTACTTCTGGTTTACATTAAACGGCCTCTCTCATTTTCTGTGCAAATTACTACCAGCAGAGCTGACTGCAAGCAAGCACCAAGACCCCAGGACATAATCACCTACCTCCCAGCACCTCACAGTCACTGTCAATGCTGTCGTGCACCCCTGCAAAGATGTTGGCTAATGAGGACTTCCCCACGCCGTGCTCCCCGATCAGCACCACCCGGTAGCAGCTGCTGCCAGACTCGGAGGAGATGACGGAGTCGGATGACTCTGAGGACCAGCTCCTTCTGTAATATTCATCAGGACTGATGGTGTATCGTTTCTGTGGGTTGTACTCATTGGAGTCTTTCTGGACCAGCAGATTCTTTCCATCAGCAGGGATGCTCCATCGCTGCTGCTGCTGGTGCAGACTGCTGTTGTGGGTGCGACGCATGGTGACATTGTTGAGAGTCATTTTTAACCCCTAGTGAAAAATAGGGAAATCACAAATGTTACCCACAAAATATTTAGAAATGCTCTCTTACTAGCTTCAAGGGGCCACATCATGCTCCTCTGTAGGGACCTAATATGTGAGAAAAGAAAAATTAGCTTTTCTGCACTGTAGTGTACTTGGTGGTGCACAAAGAAATATTTTAGTTATCAGCTAGTGAGACAGAGCCTGTTTCCTAGGGATAATACCACCCTCACAGGCTAAATTCTATCTTGTTTAGCCTTTACTAGCTCATGGCTGTGCTGGCTGCAGCCCAGTCCTGGAAAGAGGGAGGCATTGCTGTGTCCCAGGAGGAGAAGGAGGGGACAGCGCTCACCACACCGGTCCTACACAGCCTCTGCAGCCCTGCCAAGGGACTGCCTGTGGTACAAGCAATGTTCACCTCCTCTTGGCATCACTGGGGACAAACACAGACACTGGTCTCAGGTGCCTCCAGCTGCTGATGCTGCTGGATGTACAGCATCTTTCTCATTGACTCAGTTAAGAGCTGAAACTCTTAGGAAAGCAATAAGGCATCATTCACTGCACTCTTCGACAACCCTGGTACAAAAAGTCATGCAAGCAAGTCTTGCTGTGATGGGGTGGATTTGGGTCTTGTCTGTGGCCAGGTAAGCAAAGAATGATTCTTCCTCAGACTGTGACTTTTTGGCTGGTAAGAGGGAGCACATAGTGAAATCAAACAGCTTTTCTGAAGAGGTACAAGTTATAGCTTCTACAGGAGATACAACTGGGAGAAAGGCTCATTAATTTATAGATATTAAATCAATAACTTCATTACCGCACAATTAATTAGATAGGTTCACTCTCCTTACATAAGCATAGCTCTTAATTACATTTTACTCAGCAAACTCTATTTTGCCTTGCTTGGAGGCAGAGAAGAGTGATGTCATTCTCACAGGCCAATAGCTACCATTTTTAGGAAAGTTACTTTGATGCATTCCAGCTCCCAAAATGACCATTATTTAGACATTTTTCTTTTCTGCCCTATATGTGATGTTTCTTGGTTCTCTCCTCCATATCAGTAAATAGGGTAATTGTCCATAAAATTCACCCAGCCTCAAAACCTCAATAATAGGTGATGAACAATAAAAAGTACAGTAAAGCAACATGTACAAATTGCTATTCTTCTTCATACAAAACTGTCTGAAAACTTCTGTGAATAAATTTCCAGCAGGACCTAGGACAAATATATAGAAAAAGCACTGTCTAAATTTACTACAGAATACACAATATTTTCTCTATGATGTGCAGTACTTTGGGGCAAAAGGAGATCGTTTACATGGTCCTAGTCACAGTAACTTTGTCAGCAAGAAATACATCTAGAGAAGAAATCACACACTAAGCAAAGGCCTCTTCACAAACAAAATTAAATATTTACTGTGGCTGAATTCTAAAATGCACTTTTTCCTTGCAGTATCCACATTGAAAAGACCAGATGAAAAAAGCCAGATCTGATTCAGTCAAACAACAGAGAGTAACTCACAACCTGCAACAAGCAGTCACTCACAAAACCATCGCAAACACAAACATTTTACAACTTAGCCTCTAACAACTTGTCATCCCTCATTAAAAAAGCCAAACCCGTCCCTGTCACACACTGTGCTCCAAGTTCAAACTGGTTTTGCTACCCCATACTGCATTTGGGTCTCCAGCACCTCTAGGAAAAGACTGGGTCCAAATCCACTCTTACTTGTGCCAGGCTCCCGCAGCCAGTGCAGTCCTCTGTTCCCCCTGCCCTTCTCTCTCGGTGGGCTGGGACACACTGAGCAGCTCTGCCGGAGTAAATCCTCTCCTGCCTCGGGACTGCCTCTTTAATTCCTCCTCAGCAAACCTGGTTTATATTAAGCCCATCTGATCAGAGACAGGGCTTTTCCGTGACGTGGCTGGCCTTTCCATACAACAGCCAGCCCCCAGCTGGGGGAAAGCAGACATGCAGAAGAGAAAAACTTGCAAACAATCTCAAAAGACTTACTCAAAATCATGTGATTGTTTTAATATTGCCAGTAAAATAAACACTTTTGGTTCTTGCATGATGAAAACAGGAAAGTGGAACAAAAATAAATAATACATGGCATTTAGCCTCAGAGAGCTTTTAATTCAAATGTTATCAAAATTAATGATGATTTTAAAACTACCTAAGTTTATTTAATGCATGAAATTCTGTAAATATATTATGTCTCTGTTCTGTCTGCAAAACACAACTTACTTTTAACCTACTTAACTTTTGTCCCTGCTGGACAAAACGTTTCTTGAATAAAATATCTCAATGTTATTTTGAAATTTTTTAGAAGTAGGAATATTACTCTAGGGGCATTGTTGGGGTTTTGTTTGTTTCTTTGTTTTTAAAGCTCCAATATTTACAAACCTGTTATTCTCTGTCAACCTCCAGGTGACTGTACCCAGTCTCCTGAACTGCATAAACATCTCTTTCTTACTTCTGCTTCAAAATTTTACTACCAAGGGCTTGAAAAGACATCTAACTATGAATCCAGTGTTACTGCAGCTGGATGTTGGCAAAGATGCATCAGAACACACAAGATGTGTACAAAGTCACACAGTGTTGACACTGTGCACAGGAACAATCACTATACAGTGTACATGCCACAAACCCAGGGTCTGGTCCTTAAATTTTTATAGCCTCATAGCTGATTGGCAGGAGAAATTTTGCCAGAAGGAAAGAAATCCAAACCTGTTGAAACCTGTAACAACATACTTCTTCATTAGCAAAGGAAGAGTAAGAAACTCTTCTGTCTTCTAGACAGAACTACTTACTAGGGCTACCACAACTTTTATATAAGTATACACAAAGCCTGTAGTCAGCTCCCAATTATCCAGACTCTGGATTTAATATAATGAGGTCCTACCGCTTTCTTTTATATTTACATATTTACATTTATATTTACAATCTCCTGGTCCCTGAATCTAATAGACAAGTTCTTATCCTAGAAAGTCTGAATAACTTTGGCTTTAAACAGCGGGAATTTTTTTTTCTTCCATGCTACAGGCAAGCAAATCTTTAACTGACAATGTACCTTTATTGAAGGGAACACTGATGCAGAAAACATCTCTTGTTAACACTGCAATTGAAATCTCCTCACTAGGTTTCCCCTTTGGCTTTATTGCATTTCAGTGTCTTTCGTGAGGGTTTTCAGGGACCTCCTGAGCCATCCTCAAGTTTTAAAAGCCAAGAGCTTTTCACAAAGTAATAGGTACTCATCAGTGTACATGAAAATTATACAGCTCTACCAAGGGTAGAATTGAGAAAAAATATGCCCTGATTTTCCTTCACGTGTATTTCAGTGCTTGGCAGCAGCTAAACTGACCCCAGGTCCTGCATCTTCACCTCACCTGTCTCTTACACATCCCTCTGTGTAGGTTGTACAGAGGGGCTTGTAATAATTACTACACAGAATGTAACTACATCTCTATCCAGGAAGTTTTGTGCCATGGACAGTACTTTGCAAAAATACCTTTCCTGTTGGCATACTCAACTGAAGTTGCTCATTTTTTTCGAAACATGCTGGAAACCATGAAGGTGAGTGGGTGGTTGGAGTACTATGGACCTCAGGTTTGCTTAGCCCTCTGTGAGTTGTCTGTAATTTGTCACTGCTGAGTAAAAAAGCAAAACCTGTCCCACTGCAGGACTGGAGAGATTTATGGCCAGAGTGATTGCAGCAGAACTGCAGGCTCTAATGTCTCACCCAAATGTTTAACATATATCACAGCAGAAAGTGCAGACAGAAGAAATAAACCAAGTCAGAAAAGCCTTTGTGTTTAGTTGTAGTTACTGTTAGATTAGGAATTGCTAGACGTCATCTTTCATATCCTCATCATAAAATTTAGGACAGACAAAGAAAACATGTCTCTCCAGAACCACACAATATATCTCTTCCCTAAAGCCATCCAGAAGAGTTGTCCCAACATGGCATGAAGCACTTGTACTTGGGGAACTTGCAAATGTTCTTTCCTTTGTACTGTCTCTTCTGAGCCTATTCTGCTTTTCCAATGGGACAATTAACTCTCCAGGTCCCATTCTGCACTACACATCCACAGGATGTGGTGTTGTTGCTCCTCAGGGAATGCCATCAGCACTCATGAACTTCACTCTGTCTGTGGGGAAACACTTTCTTAACTGTTTTTAAAGCTGGGGAGAGATGCAGCCTTTTTAGCCTCCAGGTACTTACTTACAAGGGATAACTGCAGGTTGATTACTGAAATAGATGAACTGAGTCCTTCTCAGGGACAAAAGCAATCCCACAGATTGATGGAGACCGGTGCAGTCCTGGTCTGTTCAGCCCTTTTGCACTCTTTGCTGGTCAACACTTCTGCAGGTCTCGTGCCTGCCCCAGACACAGGCATGAGAAGAGACAAACCATGAGGCCGCTGCTGTCGCAAAGCACACGAGTGCTTGGACGTAACTGCCTGGTGCAATGTGAAAACTCAGAGGCATTGTTTTTCTTCCATCTTATCCACTCTCTGTTTCATTAATCACATCTTAAAGGAATTTTCCCTGCAGCCAGGATGAAGTAAACATTGCAGAGTAGCAGCTCTGCAATCCTTCCCCAGCCAATTACAAATAGACCAGGTGATGCTCAGAGCAATTAGGCAGAAATTTTCCATTGGATATAAAAGCAGTGCTTTTTAGCTGACATTTAATTAGCCAGTTTGAATTTATGTATATGATGGCAAAAGTAGTTCCCCAAACCTTCTGGTGTAAGGGTTGTCCACAGAGAGGACATAAATCATCTTGGAGAGGGAGGGAAATTCAAGGGAGGAAAAGAATTTAAAAAGCAGGAAGAACAAAATTCAGATTTATTTCAAGGAAAACTGAATGCAGCATGTTTAGAAATGCACTTTCTCCCTGTACGTTCATCAGAGCAGTTCACCTTCATCTTTCCCCTCAGAAGGCCTGACTTTGTAGACTTTGTTCCCAATAGTGAGTTGCCTGCCCAGGCAAGGAATGTCTGCCTGCCTTACTCTCCTCCAGACCATTGTGGCATTTCACATTTTGCTCTGCTTCTCAGATCTGGCAGTGCTGGCAGGCCCCTGGCTATTCTCAGCCCTACCAACAACAGCAGCTATGGACAGAAATTAATTTGGGTGCTGGCTGGATAGTGCTGGATGCACTGGGAGTGCCCACAGTCACAGCATGCCCTCCCTAGGGAAGCTGCTCCATTGTCACCATTCATTCCTACTGCACAGGCAGCCACAGGCAGCTGGGTGAGCAAATGTAGAACAAAAGGCAAAAATAGATGTGGGATGAAGCAGCACTGGCCCACAGCAAGGGGACCACTGGATTACTTACACCAACTTATGTCCACAGCTTTGCCTTTGCCTATCCCAATTCACATCCAATGTGAAGTTTCATACTGACTGAAAAGGTACAAGGGATCAAACACTCTGAGACTGGGATGAATGAGGTAGGGAAATGAAGGATTATGGGCCTGAGGTAAATTACTGAGAGTCTTAAGAGGGGGACAGGGCAGAGAAAGACATTGAGAAATTAAGGAATAATAAAACATTGGTTCATTTTAAGGGACACAATCAAAAGCACCTGAAAGTGCCAGCATCCAATAAAAAAAATAGGCATTGCTTTTCTCAGTGGAGTAGATTTGGTAGGCCCTGTTCCTAGAGTTGCTTGCAAGGAGTACTGAATTTGTTCCACCAATTCCTTTCCTTCCACATCACAGCAGCATTTTTACAATTCTGTTAAATTGTTAAATGTTAAATGCAAATGTTAAAAGCAGAACATGACCCTTTGGTGATGAGCACAAGGATAGGGAAGAGGCATTGATCTGCACAAGTTAGCTGTAAAAGACAGCATTAGAACTCTCAGGGAATAGGATTGCCTTTAATCAGCTGACTCACTGGGGAACCTCTTATTAGTCTATTACTTGAAGATAATCTGGATTCTGATGTACCAAAAGGAATGTGTGTTCTATATCTGTGCACTGCAGAGCTTTGTTGACTATAACCAGTGTCCAAAGGTATTTTCCCCATTAATGCATTAAGCCAGCACAATGGAAGACTCAGCAGAAAATGAGGAATGAGCAGCCAGGGAAAGCAATGCAGTTCAGTTCATAATAAAATACAAGTTACTTTTTAGTCTAGTTAGCTGAAAAGAAATTAAAACAACTGTCAGCTTTGAGGGGAGAAAAAGGAGCAATGATAAAGAGTAAATGGCAAAACTGGATTATTTCAGTAAGAGTTACTTAGCAAAAGGACTGCCTATTTCCCACTCTTGCACTCAATGACGTTAATGAATTCTGCCGATAATTGTCCAGGGAATGGGATTAAGTCATATATGACATAAATAAATGTGCTTTTCAATGCAAATTTTAAAAAATCTTAATATACTAATAATAGTAGGATGTGAGCTAGCCATAAATGTTCTTCAAATACTGAGCTAAAAAAACCTTTAGCACAGATTTTTTGTAGCTGGGATCCTTGTAGTACACCACAGTCCTCAGTGCAATGAGGTTCAGGAGCCACTGTGTCCTTTGCAGCTACAGGATTCACAGAATTTTATACCTTGATTTTATACCCCTAGATAGTAATTTAACAATAGGCAACTGCTGCATCAGCAAACCATGGGTTAGAAATTTCATCAGAACAATGATGTTGTTCAGTGATCGTCAGATCTGTTGAAGGGAGATCCAGAAAAAGGTTTTTTGCTCCAAATGCAATTTTTTCTTCACTATGTCCAAGACTCTTACACTGAGTGCAGCCAACAATAATTATCAATACTCAGGTATACTCACACAGAAATACAAAGGAAGATCTGCCAACAGATGCAAATCTACTTTAAAAATGGCTAGTTGGCGGCCAGATCTTGACTTTCAGGTCCTGATTGCATTTATCTACACAACAAGCCAGCCTGGGATGGCAAGAGAGCACTGAGCTCTCTGACCCACTTTGGCTTGCAAAAGATCTTCTGTTTTGCATCATCAAAAAATGTTTTGGACTCATTGTCTGAGTGGAGGAGTCCCACTTCTGGGTCAAGGCTGACACGGGCAGGGTGGAGGAGCCCTGAGAGGGTGGGCAGGGCTGTGGGTGTCTCCAGGACCCCAACCACCACTTGGTGCACTCCTTGAGGAAAGGTGGTGGCACATGATCGAGACAGAGCTGAGTTTGCTTGGGCTGTTTCAGTCCAGGTCACACCAGGCCTTTTACTCACATTTGCACCAGGGGAAAAGTGACATGCTAAAACACATGTCACACAAAACACATGGAAGTGGCTAAACCAGCTCTTCCTCCAAAACATTGGGTCACAACTGGGGTGTGGTGTCTGGGTGTCATATCCTTCCCCAGCTCTCGTTATTGTGCAGTCAACCAGCAGTAACAAAACCACAGCTAAATATGGTCTTCTTGGAGGGAGCTCTGATCTCTCCCCGTTTACAGTATCGTCCACCCAATGTCCCTGGTTCAGCGTTCGGCTGCCTGCTTGCCACACTAGCACCTAGTAAAGTGATGCTTCATGTGATTGCTCAGTGATTCACTGCCTTGTTTGGATTTTCTGGCTCCTGGGCTCATGTTTATCAGCAAAACACACACTCTCCAGTGTCAGGCTTTAAGCGGATTGGAGCCATACAGAATGCCTTTGAGCAAGATGCTCTACGCAGTCAGGCATAAATAATGTCTATTTAATTGAACAACAGCATCTCTTTTATTTACATGGCTTTACCCTTATGTCATTCATCACGTACTTTCCACTTTCCAAAATGTAAGATGTGATAATGAACATATAACTGAAGATATGTTGTTTATTTTCTTTTTGAAGATCTAATTCTTCACCTCCACTGTACTGTTTTCATGGCAGGTCAACTGAGCACTAGCCCCTGCAGGTAGGATTCCTTTCACCTCGTTTAAACTGCTTGCCTTGATTCCCAGAGCAAAGCAGACGGGCTTAAACAAGTAGCTCCAGGGTGATTCATCTAACACAGGTTGCATGAATCATGGAGATGCCTCTCTCCCCACTGACCACAGAGGGTTGGGGAGATGAGTCTCTCTGCACTAATGCACTAATGCTGATTTTAAGCTGCACTGTCTGAAAGCTGTACTGGCAGCCAAGTGGAATGAAGAAATCCCTAATGACCTAAAGGCTAATTTTTATGATGATTTTTACAGATGTCCTTTTCAGGTGGGCAATAAGTAAGACAAGGTTTAATATTTAATCATTGCACATGGTTAGAACTTTCCTCCTCTCATACAGAAGGTGCATAAATACACAAGCAACTTGGCTATAAAAGGGGAGAAACTCGTACATGTGCCGTGTTCATCACGGATGGCAACAGGGGTCTTTTCCCAGTAGTTGCTGAGGCACTTCTGGGGAGGAATTACTTCTGCTGCCATCCCCAGTGACCAAGCACCAACTGCTGTTTCTTCACAGCCTCAGACATATGGCAACATGGCTTGTGGAGTTTTCTGCCCTGCTTCTGCAAGCCAGTGCCTGCTGTCAGTGCATCACTACAGACACGTCCTGCTCCATCCAGCAGGCCTCCTGAAAAAGGGAGATCACAGCCAGTGTGTTTTTCAGGGAACATACTCAATAAAACTGCAGCAGTTACAATGCTGTCAGCTGCAATCTTATGCTCTGAAGCCAGTTCCTTGGCAATGAAGGCTCTTGCATTCTGTAGGAGCCAGAAAAGGGTGGCACAGCTGCAGCAGGATGTTCTTGAGCCCTCTAGCTAGGACACACACATGCACATATGTGATAATGCTCAAGCTGCTGAGTGACCTCCTACAACAACCCCTAGTTTGTCTTTTGCTTTATTGTTTTAATCAAATTTATTCATTTTGAAAGCAGGCAGTAAACATAGGAGCTGGGCATAGGAAAAAAAGCCATCATTAATAACTCTAATCAACCATCTTGATGACTAGCAGAACTTCCAACAATTTCACTGCATTGTGCTCCAGTGCAAATCACGTTTCTGCAAAATGTGCCTCTCTATGATAATGTGTGGGACACCATCCTTCTCAGCAGTGGACTCTACAAGGTCTCTGTCATGTTTTCCCTCCTTCACAGCAATTAACACATCTTTTAATACTTTCTGAGCATTTTCTACACTAAAATTTCCCATGAATAAGGGAGGACTTTTTCTCATCATCTCACCGAGCGTGCTACTGATTAAAAGATGTGACTAGAAAAGAAAATGTGTCACTTGTGTGTCAAGCCCATTTCTCAGGTGAGCTGCTCTGAACTGGGTACCTGACATGCATTGTTCCCGTGAAGTACAAAATTTGAGAAACTGGTAGGAAAAAGTTTTGAGTTTTTGAGGCTGTGGAAGTAGCCCTGTTTTTCACAAATCCTCTGTGTTACTGGAAGTTCAATCAACAGTCAGGCTGGCAGTTTGGGAAGCTAAAAGCATAATAGCTAATTCAAAGTCACAAGCTCAGGGAATGTATTTCTAGCATGACTTGTAAACTAGATCTGGTTGTTGATGCTCTCCAAATCTCAGTTCTGTGAGCTCCCATTTGGAGCTGAGCAGGCGAGGCAGCTGCACAGCCCCACTGTCCCTCCCACCACACTGTGCCCTCTCTGCAGCCCTGCTCTGACAGATTTTAAACAATTCTGTCATGCTGTCAAGTAAGACCCACAAACATGAACTGAGATGATAAAACATATCAGAGTGAACAAAGAGAGAAGCAAGGGGGAACAATACAGACACGTCCCTTTGCAAAAGGCAGAGAAAATATTTTGATCTCCTAGTTACAAGCCCACTCCTGGTTGACTTCTGACCCAAGACTCTGCTGCTGACAATTACATCACCACTGCTGGCCAGTATAACGCTGCCTCCAGTAGCTCTTTGCCTCGTTAGCAGGGTATAGCAGAAGAGCAACTTCATCTCTGTGAGTCAGTGGAGGGAAATCAGCAAGAAGAGGAGAGCAGCTAAGGCAGGATTTGGCACTGGATTGCCTCCTGTGCTCTCCCTTACTTACAGCTTAAGGAAAGGATGAAGCTAAAATGAGAAGCACCCTTAGGGTCCAAAATGTTCTTTGGTTAGTGGATCACATGGAAAAACTGTCTGACAGCATACCTGAACATCTTCAAATATCTACTCCTATGAAATACCTCTTTCTTCTCTCGCACTGGTATACATCAGAAACCCCCCTTACATTTAGTGAGAGTCAAGCATAACTGACATTTTAAAGCATGTCCAAATTATGGAAAGGCAAAAGCAGTAAAAGTCCACATGTTCCACAAGGCTCTGTGCCCCATATACCTGCACATTTCTGGTTCAACAATACTGCACAACACCTGTGCTGGATCCTCACACTTCTCAGAACAGAGAACAGAACGTTTCTACTGCCTTCACTACCCTGGGCTCTCTCTGCAATCTTTGTTTGCCTCATTGGAGGCCTTCAACATCACCGCTGGATTATTTTCTGGTTACGTTGCATCTAGCTGGTTAACTTTTTGTCCTGGGGTCACTTTACTATGCTGAATTGTATCCCCATTCGTCTGTTTCACTCAGAAATAAGTTCTGCACCTTTAAAACCAGACCTGAGAGCAAAGGGTGGGAGAAGGAAAAGCAGTGGATTTTTTTTTCACGCTGTATTCAAAACACAGAGATAAGCAGTGCCCTCGGAGATCCCGCTCTGCAGACAGATGGGGAGCTTTCCCTTGCTGTTTTTGCTGGTTCTTCTCTCATTAGCTGAGGCCAGAAGGTTTTTTTGGAACTGTTCTGCCATTGTTCAGTCCAGGAACATCAGGACTATTGTCCAGGGGCCCCCCAAGCTGCACTGAGGCCAGGACACCAGACCCGAGCCCCGGAGAGACGCAGAGAAAGCCGAGGACACACCCACGGAAAGGACTCTGAACTGCAAAAGGACTCTCTGAATTTGCCTTCTCTTCAGAACAACATAGGGTTCCATTGTTTTATATTATTCATTTTCTCATGTTAGTGAATACTTTGCTTGTTAAATAAACAGTTTTTTCCACTTTTCTCAAAGGAGGTTTGTCTCCTGAACAGGCTGGGGGGGAAGGGCTGCTTGAATTTGTTTTTTAGAGGGACCCCTTCAGAGGTTTCCTCCCATATTTGCCCTAAACCTGGACACTTGTTAACCTTCTATCTGAATTTAAAAAAAGAAAAACTGATGAGAGGAAGTGGTCAAGAGACAGAGTGTCAGAGATGTGTCCTACTCATAGAATAGCCTTCTTGAGACCATGTAGGTTCAAGAAGGTTGAATTTGCAGATAGTATATAATTTGCAGAATAATTCACACTTTTTACATTGCCAGGATCCCAGGAAAGTGCTGTCTTTGGAGGCCCTTAGACTCCCAGTGTCTCAGTCTCCTATTGCTACAGTCATGTGACTATACTAAGGACCTAAGCCTTCTGAGCCCAAAGGAACAAGGAGAGACTTAAGTGCTGCACCACTTCAACTTTCCAAAGTGTTCCTCAACCATCACTAACAGAACAGCACCTTTTCACCTAGCACACAGGCAGGCGAGGTATTTCTTCAGCTTTGTGATAAACCAGAAGTTTCCCCGTGGGTGCCCTTGACTGGCTGATCCCAAAACCCTTACAGCTCCACCTGAAGGGATCATCAGCTGCTCTGTTCACATCAGGGGCTGAGGAGCAAATGTACCAAGGCCAAATGTGTGGGGTTGCTCAAATTCAGCAGAAAAGGGAACCTACATGAAGCGATACGCGGAATAAATGAACTCCACAACCAGGTTTAGTTATGCAGTGGGTATGTATTGGAGCTCCAGCACAAGTGAGATAGCTCTCATAAGGACCTGTGCCCCGAGCCTCGGGCTGTCCCACAGCTTTATCCACAAAGGTATTCCATATGCAACACATGTGCAAGACACAACTTTCCCATGCATGTTCAACCCCTGGCCCCGCCTGTCCTCGCCTCGTATGGTGATCAGGTCCACGCCCTCCTGGGCATGCCTTGTTGGCTGTGGTGGTCGCACGGGGGTCTCTGGTGGTCTCTGAGGCTGAAGATTTTGTGGTCTTCCTCGAGGATGAACTTTTGAACCTTTTCTCCTCTCGCATGCGCTTCTTGGTCCCCTGGTCCTTATCTGGGTATTCCGTGGTCTTAATGAGCTTGGAGACAGAGGGGTTTCTTTATCTGGGCTTTTTGTATCTCCTGATCTCCTCTTGGTATTGTTTTCTATGCAAGAAACCTCGAGAATTTGCATTTTCCTATGCCCTTTGTACCGTGGCAGGGGTTTCTTAAGTAAAAAGGTTAAACTTCAACACATCTACAGACTAAACTTTAAATGCTCAACTCATATTGTTACTTCAAGGGAACTCCAAAATTTCTATTTCATACACATTCGATCAACTTGAGGATGAAAGTCTGTGGAACTGGGATAAAGTGGGGATGAGGATGTGGAGATGAGGACAGCCTTCATCAACAGCATTTTATCAGTGATGAGAGTTGAGACAAGATAAGGTTACTTCTCCCTCACCCAGCAAGCAGTCAAGTTTTTGAGGTATCAGACACATGGTGCAACTTTCTATGAAGGACATGCCTGCCTTACATGCCACTGGATTTTGGTTGTTTTTTCCCTATGTCTGAAGAACATTGGAAAACATTTTGCTCAGTGAGGAAAAAAGTTCCTGAATTTTAGAAAAGTGCAATAAAAAGTTGTGGAAGTGAAAGGGCAGATACTTAACAGATAGCATGTGGGAAGTGAGCTATTTAATGGGTTGCTCTATATCTTGAATGCACTCAGCAGCACTCTGCTGCTGGCCTTACCACTGTAATTTCACCTCCAGACCATACCAGTGTTTTCTCAGTGGCAGATGCATGTGTCACTGGTCCCTGCTGAAGATGCCTCTCCACTTTCACCAGTTCAGCACCCAGTACTAAGGGAGCTGCCTTATCCTGGTCCTGGCTGGGTCTAGAAGTAATGGAAGTAGCAATCACATATCATTTAAAAAAAATTTAAGTCCAGTGACAGTCATAGTCATGTGTGAAGACTGACAGCCACACCAGCTCTGTGCATTCTATAGCAATGCAAAAGACAATAAACCCAACCTCAGACACAAGAAAGTAAGATATAGTGCCCTGCAGAGTCAAATGCAATGCACTGTCTCTAAAATGAATTACTAATTATGTTAGAGCTGTACAAATCACCTGGTAGTGACCTTTTTATTTATTTAAACTCTGCGTCACTGCTTTAGTTATTGTCTTTCCATGATGCACTTGTGGAGTGTATACTTTCCTGCAAATGGAGCAGCAAGTTCCCAAAACCCACCTGTTTAAATACACAAACTCTCCTATATGCATTAGAGAGAAAAGTGATTTATCAAACACCAACATACATGGAGAAATTCCTGAGCAGGTTGAACAGACCCTCCTGCTTGCTGTCACCTCGCCAGCTGCAGTGGAGGGAAGGAGCTGCCAAATCCAAAGCTAAATGAAAACACTCATGGCTGGCACAGGAGCTGTCTCCTGCAGGGCTCAGACAAGCCAGGTACTTCAGCTGCAACCCCAGACAGGGAACATGCAGGGGGTCACAGCTGAGCCAGGCCAGCCCAGAAAATTTGGGGGTCATCATCACGTTGTTACATATTCAAGCCAATGTGGCTGTAAGTGACAGTAAACATTAAAAAGCTCAGATAAGCTTTTATTTAATGCAGCAAATCTAAAACATCTTAACGATATAAATAACTACTGCTAATACTTGGTGTTACCCAACAGCTGAACTAGGTTATACTATTTTTTGGTTTAATTGGGGATAGCCCAATATATAAATAGATTGTTGTTATGTTTAGCTGGGAACAAGGATTAGAGACTGGCTTAGTACAGAAGTAGATCCTGATTTCCACTTAGGAAATAGAAAGAGATTAACTTGACAACAACAACAACAGAGCTCACGCACCGTGACGAACCAGCGCGTCGTGGATTTCCCTGCTCAGGGATGTTTTCCAGTGACAGTGGTCTGACATCTCTGCTGTTGGTGTCATTTCCTGTGCTTAAAAAGGGCATCCCTTAAGTACTACGAGACAGGTAAATACTCCTAGGGAATAAAGCTGAAGGTTAATTATTGCTGACACTGAGTGCATACGCCAGGTATTAGAAGGCACCTGTTTTACTCCTTGTGCTGCCTCTCACTAGCAAGGCACTCCCTTCAGAGCAGCAGCACTTGGTGTTCCGTGGTTGCACTGTGCAGTTTAATTCAGACATCTGGAGCAGATCGCTGTATCATTAGGTCTTTGGCTTTAAATCAGTAAAATGACACAGGCACAACACAGTGCTTGTGAGGAGTATTGGAAAAAACACTTAAATTATTTAAAGAAATCATAACTGATGTGGAAAATATTGTTTAAATAGTGATTTGCTTCTAACTGTTTAAAAGAGGACTTCTGAAATAATTACAAAGCTGAAGACTGAAACAATTGGAAACAACATCATTATTGGCTGACATACACAGTCGGAGACCAAGCTGCATTGTGCCAAGCACTATACAAACATATACCAAAAACATAACCATTTTCCCAGGCAACTGTCAACCTCATTATTAAACTAGAGGCATGGAAAACAGAAGGAAACAAAGAGAGAGCACTGGTCAACAGGAAAGGCGATGGCCAGAGCAAACCAACATCACAACAGGCATCAATTATATGCAGGAAAGTCAATTACTTTTATGCAAACTAAGGGAGAATGAAATAGCTCTGTGATCTTGTAGGGATCTTTTAGGCCCAATGGACAGCAGACAAAAAAATATGGAAGAATGAAAACTGTGGATAAATTCTCCTTCATTGCTACAGATAGGAGATTTTTTTGTGGGGGAGCAGAGTTGAGTACGTTTTCTAGCAGAATTCTAAATAGCTTTGGGGCTTTTAGGACACCTTTACACTACCTATAGAATATCATCCAGTTTCAGGCCATGTTTGTAATAACACAACATTTGGCTTCTTACAGTCTGTTAGTCTGAGTCATGCTTGGATTTCTCAGAAGTCACAGAAAAGAACACCTTGCCACTATTAAGATTCTGTTCTTTTTATTTATTTATTTAAAAGAAATGTTTAGAACACTTTAATCTAAGTTTCCAGAAGATAACAATTCATTATTGATACGCTTGTACTTTAATAGTTTCTTTAATTCCTTTCATAAATCCTCTCTTAAATCTTGTAGCATAGAAAAAGGAGTGTCAAAAAACTAGCTTCTTACCAAGCCTATTGAGCTAGGCACAAAAACCTGTGCCTGGAAACATAAAATCTTTTCTATTAAAAGACCAAAGACTTTCCTATGTAAGAGCCCAATGAAACATAAAAACAACCACAATGGAAAAAATTGAATAGATTTACAGTTTTAAAATAGCATGCATGATACAAAAGTTCATGGATCTATTTAAATTTCAACAAAAAAGTTGGGTATTTTTTTCATTGCTGCAGAATGCATTCATTGTGGGTTTTGAGTGCCTCGATTTAGAAGTTGAAGGCAATTTTTATTAATAGCACATGTAATCCCAATACAAGAGATTCCTGTGGCAGATTCATTGGCTCCTTAAACAGACATCCTTGGCATCGGTAGAAAAAAGGGCTGGAAAGAGCTGCTTGGCAAGGGGGGATCCCCATGGCAGTGGGTTCCCTGCTGGCAGTGCCACCTCACTGCTCTCCCACAGGCAGCACAGGCTGGAAACTTCCTGAGGACAAGGCATGGATGTGCATCCTCTCCCATCTGGAAGGAGATTCCACACAGAGATACTCATGAGCCATGAGGCTTCCTGGGCCTAAAACACCTGGGGCATGAGGACCTCAGGATGCTGTGCTCCTCGAGAGGACAGACTCAGCCATCCAGAGGCAGAGAGAGAACAATGCTCAGTGGAATGTGGGGAAGGAAAGGCCACCTTGTTGGCTGTCACTGGCTGTAGCTGACAGCTTTAATCTCTTTTGAATAAACCCTGTTTATTCTAAGAACTCTGACACACAGCACGTGCTGGGAGAATAGGACTGACACCATCCCTGCAGTCCCTCTGGTTACTATGCATTAATTCAATTTGTGTCTCCCTTTTCATGGAAATAGTTATTGTGAGCCAAGCAAGAACAGAAAATATACTCTTCCCATCTTCTTGGGAAGGCAAATAGCCACCAGGAAAACCTTCTCTCCAGTAGAGCTTGACATTATGATAAAGGTGTAGTCAAAAGTGTTGTCCCACAATCCAATCCACCTTATCAGAAGCCCTGGGAGATGTGCTTGCAGAACTCAGAGATCCCCAAACTCCCCCTCTCAGAAAAAGCTGCCTTCTACTGCATGGCCACCACAACAGGAACCCAGCTCAGGAGCTGCAGTGGGCAGCCAAGGGTAATCACACCTCCAAGGCAGCTCACACCTTAAAAAAAACCCAGAATTTTATTAGGGAGCCCTGAGGTTAAAGGGTAGCTATTAGTCCATGAGGCATCAGAAAACTCTTGGGTAAAATCTTAAGATGGGCAAGGAAGAGTAAAAAAAGCAAAGGGAAGGTTTTAAGAAGAGCATCACACAATTACAGAGCAGGGGTGAAAGAGAGCCCAGAGCTGCAGTGACACATCTGTCCCTCTGACTGTCCTTTGAAGGAATTTAAAGAATGCCAAAAATTGGCCTGATACTGTACTAAATGGTTATTTTCCTTCTTGTTATAAACTTGATGCTAGAGTGATTTCTGGCCCTAAGAGATGAATTCCCAGCTGTCCTGAAGGTAAAAGGGCAAGAGCTGTCATTACCAGTGGAGTCATCATAAAGACTAAGACTAACAGATGATAAATTCCAGCTGCTGATGCTCTCAGTACACAGAACAGAGTTGTCATGAGCTACAACAGCTCTCAGGAGAGGGGAGAGGGACGCCAGGATTGCAGAACCCTTTCACATCAATAATTTTATATAAAGTTTCCAGTGGAAACATTTTGGCACATCTACCCTTGGAAATGTCCATAAAAACCTTGCATGAAATATGTTTATGCTTTTCAAACTTTCCTTTCTTTGTATATTCTCCTAATATCTTGATAATTGCCAGTGACCTAACTCCAAGGCCATTCCAGTGTCCCATAAACCAGCAGGCAGTGGGAGTGAGGGAGGTTTTCTGTTGCTGTTATCACAAAGAGAATTCAAGGTAACTGCAACTCCAGGGATCTGAATTAATGTGGAATTCTTTTACCAATGCTTGCTTCCTCTGCTCCTTAGCAGCACAGTTACCTTCTCTGGTCATGGCACATATTGGCATAGGCAGTTCTTGCTCCTGAAAATCCAGTTCTTAAAACCTGCTTTGGAGGACCTGAAGGCACAGGATGCCCTTGTGACAGAGGGGGCTTGGGGAGAAGTGCCCTGCAGCCAGGTCTGCAGCAATGGGACAGAGACTGGAAAGCAGTGACAGCACAGGGAGCTCCAGGGGCTTGCTTGGCAAACAGGAGATGGCAGAAGGAAAAAAGCAAACAGCTTATGAATAAGGCACCTGCTGCAAACTAAGCATTGCTAAGCATGGAACTGTATGGAGGGCAGTCCCTCCTCAGCCAGTGCAAGAACTGGGCAGGGTCAGGGAGGGTCCTGCAGCCAGAGCACACAGCAGGGATCTTACAGACATGACAAAAGCTCAGTACATGCCAGATAAGGCCTGCAAGGAGAATAAAAGGTCCATAGTGTCATGAGCATGACACTATACTAAATGTATGCATCATTCTCCAAAGCCTTTCCAAAAGTGACAAATGATCTCAATGCAGATGTTTCTTCATGTGTTATTCCCTTTTCATATGTCTACTTTTCCTCTTACAGGCATTTTCTGGCACTTAGGTAAATGATTAAGTAGATTGCAGAACTGTCAAAGGCCCAGACAGTTGTCATGATAATAGAGATAACAGATAATACATATTCTTTTATCACACAGATGGTCCTCATGGACCTCACTGGTGAGAGGAGTGTAAAAAGAATTACTGCACAATAAAACTAACTGTAAAAGAAGAAAAAAATTGAGGATGACAGAAGGTCAGAATAAATTATGTGGAGTATCAATAAAATGTCACAACAGAAACACTTTTCTGTGTTTGTCTTTTTATCAACAAACATTTTTACAGGCAGTGAAATGTTGTATCCCCTGACTGCTTCTGAACCAGTGCTTGAGCACATGGGCTTTGCATGAATTTACACGAGCAGCAGTGAATGTGCAAAATGAGATTTACACACAGAGCTATACTACTGTACCTGGTGGTTTTGGGGGGTTTTTGGAAGGCATCTTTTTTCCATAGTGCTAAAAGATGAGCAGAAGAATCTGTTGGCATTATAAAATGAGACATGTAAGTGAGCTCAAAGATCTAAAAGCCGCAACTGCGGGCCAGAGGCTGGAACATATGCAAAAAATATTTGTGTATTCATGTAGACACAGTCAAGTTTCCATTCTAACTTTTCCTATGCCAGAAAATAAAGAATTTCAACCAATTATGTAGGCATTTAAATAGCTGTGCACTTTATAGCTTTCCATTTTCTGTGGTCTTGCTTTATTTCATGTGTGCCATTTACCACCTCCTGTTGCCAATGGTTTGGAACCCAGTTCTAGGAGCTTTCTAGTAGTTCACTGCTGCAGCAGGCACCAAGCAACAATGTTGGCTGTAACAGCACGTACACTCCAGTCATGATTCATTATTTTTGGTTCCTAAGAGTATACATGATCCTAATCAAATTCATCTGTAAGTGAGTTGTGTGTTTGATTAATGCTAACGAGGAAAATCTGAGGGCAGATAGGCATGTAATTTCTGCTTCTTTAAAAACATGTTGGAAACTGAAAACCTATATTGGTGCAGAGCCTATTTCTAAAACATTAACTATATTTTGTCTTTCTGCATCTGTCAGCTCTAAGTACTGACAGGCTAGGAGCACAGTTTCTCCATTGCTGCTGCAATGTGATTTTTCTTGGGGAGATGTATGTGTGCCTAGTTTTGCAGCCACACTACAGTTTGTCCCTGAGGCCATGAAATATTTATAGGGATCCTTCTATGTATTTGAATTGAAGCACGCAGAACAGTCCCACCTTCTGAAAAATCAAATTTAGACATTATGTCCCCACAGATTTCAGTGGCAGGAACCTAAATTACTTGCAGAATCGGGGCTACCATCACTCACTGAAGAGGTACCAAGTAAGAAACAGTTTGCAACTGTCTGCATTGAAAGCCACCATTACCAGTGGCTAATAGACCTCAGCAGCAGCACTGACCAGACTTCCCCAAGCCCCAGCTTTGCCATGACCCTGGCAGGCAGCTGATGTCTGTTAGCACAGGCATACAGAAACAAGCCCAGTAGGTGCAGGCAACCACAGATAGGAAATAGAAGCTTGTACAGTAACAACTCTCTTATGCAAACCTTTTGCTAGAAGACACAGTGCCCAGAGAGAGGTGCCAGCACCAGTGGGGAAATGTGTTATCCTGGCATCAGCATAACCTTCTTTTCCTGGCAGTGCACACGTGACTCCACAGCCTAATTTACCGTAGCTCCAGTGTCTGCTCTGCAGGTCTGTGACTGCTGTCTCGAGGTATTCCAGTAACTATTCATTATAAACAGCAGAGAGTGTCGCTGCAGGCTGAGAAACAGTTTATCACAGGAGCAACACTGCTACTCCAGTGCTGAGAGCAGTGAGAGCAGCAGCTGGGACATGATCCTGCAGTGTTTGGGCTCAAATCCCTTGGAGAGAACAAAACAAAACCCGCTCGGCCTTACCCCCTCTCAGCTTTAGGCAGGGAGTGTTCTGCACTGAGGCTGCTGAGGAAGAGTGCAGCATCCAGGAAGGGAAGTTACTAGGGTCACATCTAGCACTTGTAACCTGTACATGGCTGTGAGAGCAGAAAAGGCAGTGACTGGCTGTCCTCATGTCTAGCAACGGTGCGAGGGAGAAAAATGTGTGCATGAGTTCCTAAATGCAATACAAGTGAGAATTTGGGTGACCAACACTAGCAAAAGAAGCTACCAAACCTCACTAGAATGACAGTACACCTGAGGGGCTATAGGCAGACAGGATCTTGCCTTAACAATGTTCTCAGGTGTTTAACATTCTGCACCATGTGTGCCCTCGGGGGACACTGCTGTGGCCAAGATTATCCTAACTCTTCTGCTGAGAATCACAGAATGGTCACTGTCTTGACAGCCTGGTCCCTTAGAGGCTTCTAGCACACACCTAAAGCATTCAGCAATATCCATTTAGCAAAAAAACAAACAAAAAATCCCACCCCAAACAGTAGTTATTTCTGTCCTGAAATGAATTCCAACAGAGTTTTCTTAGCAGTCTTGTGGACACAGCACTCTTACAGGAAAGGGAAATATGTATTCCTCTCTTTCCCTGGAAAGGACTCAGGGCCACAGACACCCCGGGCTGCTGCTGCACTGTACCCCCAAGGAAAGGACACAGGCCCCAAAGAAGAAGCTCACGTCCTCCCTTCCAAACTGAATCTTTCCACCACTACACTACATTCCTGCTTTTATATATCAGATTGTTTCCATGAAGATTATCAGCCTGGTGCATGAGTTCTGGCATAGAGCTGCTCTCAGTCACCTGAAATTCTTCTATGACCCCGGGGGTCAGGCATGCTCCTGAGAAGAGCAAGCTGCAGAACTGAATTCCTTCAGAAGATGGAGCTCCCCTATGGAAGAATGGTGAAAGGAGCTGACTATTAACCAAAAGGGTGCCTTACCTTCCATGCACATCCCTCTTTTCATGGCTGAGAGAGAGACAAAGACAAAGACAGGGTGCACAAGACTATTAGGTGTGATCTTGTGGGTTGTTTTATTAAGGCTAGGCCCCTGTGCTTCCCCTACACTGCAGCAGAAGACTTCACATGCTCATTTTGGATCCAGCCTTCTCCCTTTCTGACACCCCCAACAAGTGCTGGACATGCTGCTGTGATTGCACTCACTAAGCTCTTCAGTCACCAGACAGTGCTGGGGGGGGGACTGAGCCCCAGTCTCACACAGCACTCTCCAGGCATCAGTTCTGAGAAGCAGTGGAGAATCAGAGCACTCATGCCTGGTTAGGGGCATGTAGAATACAGGACCCTTGGTGCCAGCTCTCTTGAAGTTCCCCAAGCAGGGTCACCTGCAAAGGGCTTTTGGAATCTGAGCACTGTGCCTGCTTCCTTTTACACTCTTCTCAAAGGGCTGGCAAATACCTGGCTTCAGCTGAGGGAAAACTGAATCTTTTTGTTTGGATGGTACCTCGCCTGGTACCTCGCCTGGTACCTCGCCATACCATCCTGGAATGGATGTTTGGAGACAACTAGCAGCAAGCTTGCTTGTCCAATGAATTTAGTGTCTTAAAATCATTTAAAAGCTGTGTGAATTCAGTCTTCTGTGTGATCAAGACTGTCTTGTGTCTACTACGGTTTGGAGCTTTGGGCACTCGTTGCTGTCCAGTTGAAGAAACTGCTCCAAGCTCCATTAGGTTTTATCACTCTCTTCATGGATTTTCTGTTTTGGCTGCTGACTTAGTGTTATCCCATCTCCTTCCCATCTGTTGCCTTAAACTATATGGGTGGAACTACATGAGAAAGTGACATCTGGGCAGCTCAACCAGCTACAGTAAAGGAGATGCAACCTGAGGTAGCATCCCCTGCTCTTGCAAGGGACAAGCCAAATCTCTTACTTGTGCACTAAGAAAGTTTAGGATGTTGCTTCAAAACTGAACCAAAAATTTCTGAGTTAAATATCAGCCTTTTTAACCCATTTAGTGCAACAGGAAAGTCTTTTGGTTCAGCAGTCTCAGCTGTTTCAGTGTTGCTGCTGCCCGTAACAGTGTGGACAGAGGAGCAGCCTAGAGCAGACAGAGCCTCTTGTGGGCCTCTCAGCTCAGCTTTTCCCCTGTGCAGTATTTGGCAATGACTAACTTTTGCCACAACTGCCTTAATGTGTGTTTCTATACGCAAATCTGTCAGCCTGACAAGAGTCCATCACAGCTTTTGGCTTTGAAAACCTCTCTTCTGTATCAGCAATGATGGCAAACAGAAGGCACAACCTTCCTGATTAATTTATCCCCACACAGCACCTCCTAGCAACCCAAGGCTGTTATGCTAACACTTCTAGCCAGAGCTTGCAAGTGTATAACTTAACCACATGGGAATGCACTATCTCACTCTCATGAGCTCAGAGGGCTTTAAGGGAAACCTCACCTACCTCAAAGCTTTCTCTGAGATGCCATCAGTGTCTGGACACACAGCATGACCAACAGACAGTCTCAGCAGGCAGGAAGAGAAGGTCTGATACTAAAATATGTAATTAATCAGAAACCCTTCCATTCTCCCAAAAGGCTGATGAAGCCACACACTCAGGCTTTACTTTTGTGTCCACTAGAGCAAATGACAAGGAATTCCAGAGATGAAATGGTGCCTTTTTGGAAGGCACCTAAACCACTGAACTTGTGTCAGTGAGTTTGTATAGTGTTAAGTGCTGATAAACAACTGGAAAAATGCTCATTCAGGATGCAGGGCAATTCACAACTTCCATGGATTTCTGTCACTCTGACACACCCTGTCTGTGTGAGAGCAGTTCTCAGGCTCCATATTCCAGCACCACTGGAGCTGCCACCACTGAATCTTCTCAGATGCACTAGTGAGGGCAATGTCACAGCCCACCACTTCCTGCAATATCACATTACATCCCTCTGCCTGACTTGGCAGCAACAGGTTTTTAAGGTGCTGCTTCAGAATGTCTGTAACCTTGTGTTTTTAAAATATAATTTCTACTAGAAAATATTAGTTGAGCAAAGTTAGCAGAGAGAGGCATCTCAGCCATCCTGAAGCCTGAAAAGTATCTGTCTCCAGCATTTACACTTGAGACAAACCAGGAGACTGCCACCAATGCTGTTGATTTACCTCCAGTAACTGCTTTACATTGGCATGCACCAAAGCACATCCACCTGCAGTGCTGCCCCAGCTGTGGGGGTCAGTTTACAAATTCTCTGCTGAAATTAATTAACACCAGGAGCAGAAATTGAAATAATAATTAGTTAATTTTCAACATGTTACATTACCAGAAAGCCCAAAGAAAGATTATAACCAATGGATCTCCAGTAAATAAGAATATAAACAGAGAATATTCAAGATTAAGACTCCTGCCTGGCATCACATACTGGAGCATGAAATTGCACCTGATAGACTGGGACAACTTTAACAGTTGCAGATTAATTCTGTGAACCCAGAGTACATAAAAGGGTGTATCAGGAGTCCTCATCCATAAAACCACTGCTTATAAATTGATGTTCCTGTTTTAACACTTGCAAGTAACTTTTGAATTCTAGAAATCTGGGGTTTTTTTTCATTTAAACATAATAAAATGCATTTTATTGTCATTGCACTCTTCTCTGGTAATGAGAGGCATGTCAAAGTGATCTGGGAAGGGCTGGCACTCCTCCCTCCAGGCTTTCTCTGCACTACCCACTTAGCAGATTGGCATGGTTCCTCATCAGACTCGTCTTCCCTGAGCAGCACATCTCATCAGTAGCTGTAACATCATCTTCTCTGCAGGTCTCCTCTCACACACATTTCCAGCACCACACATGTGTGTCTCCCCTCCTAAAAAAGGCAAAGAGACCCTTTATTGAGGATATCCGGCCAAAAGACTGAGGCAAGTTGCTCTTTCCCAAGTCCAACCACTCACAGCAGCATTAGGTGGAAAGCTCAAGGTGGGAGTGGGAAGATGCTGGGGTGGGTTTCCACAGTCGGTGTCAGAAAGCAGCAGCCTCTGCACCTGGGCTGGGATCACACCAGCAGCATCCCCACACAGCCCCCCACTCCACTGGCCCAGCCACAGGTGCACTGGGACATCCTCAGGAGCTGGGCTGGGGAACAGGGGACTGCTGCCCTTGCTCCAAGGCAGTGCAAGATCTGAGCTCCTTATCAGCACAACTCACCAGCACAACTGTTGTTCATTGCAGATCACATTCTGAACTCTTTCCATCAGACTCCCTAAGGACAAAGGTCCATATATTTCCTGGCCTGACAAATCATGTGGGAAGCTGGAGGAGGAGGGAGAAATTACTTTGAATATTGTCTGACTGAAAGGAAGCCATTCCCTTCCCACCCTGCCTTACTCTGCCATGCCCAGGGCTGGCGTGGGTCTCCAAACCCTGACCTGGGTGCAGCTCCTTGCTGGCCATGGCCACAAGCAGGAGGGGTGCTCCCACAGCCAGAGAGGGAACTGGAGAGTGTCAAAAGAGCTCAGCACTGAGTGCATCATTTCCAGTCTAAGAGGAACAATTTCTCACTGAAACTTCTCATCCTCCTTCCCAGCTGCTGAATTTTTGCTTCCTGACCTATTTCCTTGTAAGAAAGGACAAAGGAGAGAGAAAGGGTTCCTTTTGCAGACATTCTGCAGGGCTCAGCAGAAGCCTGTAGTGGGTCCAGACACAGCTCCTGCCTCTATGGCAGCACAACCACCCTCAGCCACACCAAAACAGGACCTGCTGTTGACAGCTGCTGGTAGCAGCCAGGGGCTGGACAGTGGGTAATTAATTTTAAACTTTTCATTAAAATAGTCTGTGCATCAGCCCCATTGGCAGAGACTGTCTAAAAGTTGTACTCATTCAAACACAAGCTCTCATCAGTCCCAGCTCCAGGCAGCTCAGCAGGTTCTCAGGGGTTTGTGCAAAGCAGAGCAGCACACAGCTTTGGCTAATAATGAACAACCTCTGCAAGGGATTTCTGGTCAGCAGAAGTTATCAGCCCAGCATACTGCCAAATGAAAAGGAAACAGCACCCACTTTGATAGGCAGTTATCAGTGATGCAGAGAATGTTTCCCCAGATTTTACCAGACTTTTCCCCATGACCTTTCTCAGGTGGTCCTTCCTCAGTTCTTGCAAATGCACTTCAGATGCCATCACACTGGAACCAACCCAGTCAGTTTTGGTCTGGATGCTGTAGAAGATGTGCCTTAGTGAGATGTGTACTGACCATATGGTGAGCACCTGGAGGTGAATAAAGTGGTCATATCTGAAGAGACTAAACAAGCAAGACACAGTAGTTTCAGACACCTTCCACAGCAGATCAGTTGCCTGTAGCTTGAGTTCTGTTCTATTTGCAGCTGAGCACTCCTAAGGTGCAATGGCTCACAGGTATCAGGAAAAAACAGCTGGACAATGCCAGGCTTGCTTGAACTGACTCTGGGCACACTCACAATTCAGTGAAAGAACAAAAGGCCAAACTTGAAGCATTGATCTTCTTCAGCTCAGTTCTTACCCAAGGATTTCAGGAGAAGTGTGGCCTGAAAGAAATTTTGTGTGTGGTCTCAAGATTTTATTGCCTAACTGTAATGCAGTAAGAATTAATTACATCCCATGGGACTCTGACCCTCCCAAATGAAACTCCAAGTTCCTGGATTGTGATAGAATGATGCAAAGTGGCCAAATTTGGTAATGGATAGAGTTGGGACCTTCCATGGTCTTAACCACCACTGAGGGAAGGCTTGAAGGTTATAATGTGATGGAACAAGCTCTTCAAACTATTATAAGACATTGTAATTTATAGAAGTGTTTAGGCTTAAATCACTTACACGATCCTACTGACTTTTGCTGGCCCTGGAAATGAAAGGAACAGAGCAGTTCTATGCAGTCCTTTCTACTTTTTCCTCTTGGCTTTTAACCAAACCTTGGAGAAGGATGCCAGCATCAGCCAGATGTGCACAGATGCTCTGAAACTCAGTATTATGGCATCAAGCTTGTCAGTGTTCTCCCCATGTCCAGAAATCACAGTCCCAAGCTGAGTGCACAGGCATACTCTGCAATACCTGGGGAGAGCTGAACTCCTCAGCTGGGGCCCACAAATGCCCACAGCACGAGGAGAAAGGAAAGACACAAGGGCATTTTAGTCATGGTGCCAAGTTTTGACAACTAAACACCGAGCTGAGATTATCCCCAGGGAATTCACAGGTTGGGGTAGGTGTTTAGTGTGTTCAGATGTCTCACAGCTCAGCCTGCAGCTGCAAAGTGCTTTCAGGACTCTGAGCATTTCGGTGCCTATAGCAGGACCGGGGCAGTACGGAGGTACCCGAATTCCTCTGCTCCTGTAGCCCTCAGTGTCTGCACTCGGGCCCTGGAGCTGTCAGGTGCCCCCAGTCAGGTGTCGGCCGCAGCTTTGGTTTACAAATTCCGGTCATTCCCATCATTCTCATGGACTGCTCCTCGCCGGGAGTGTGATCCCGTCATAACTCAGGACAGAGCCGGTCACCGGATGCAGATATCGCTGATTTCAATGCAGAAACAGAGAGACTGTGCTTTGTTGCTGCCTGGAAGGAGCGATCAGATTCCCACAAAGCCTGCCGTGTAGCAAAGCCACCTTGCTGCTAACATCCAGGACGCTCCCGGTGCATGAAGGGTCTCGTGTCGCCTTTGCGGGTCCCCGGGCGGGATCTCGGTGACCCGGCCCTCCCCGCAGCGCCGGGACCGCGGACCGTGGGGAGCTGCTGCCACCCTCAGGTCACCCTCTGGGAAACCTCGCTTCCTGCCTTGGCTGAGGGCTCTCTAAAAGAAGGGGAATGAAAAGCGAACGCAGCAGAGCTGTTACTCACAGGACTCTCTCACCTTATCGGCGTGTTGGCATTGCTCCCTGAGGATGTGCCGACAGGTTTCATCTAACATTGCCATGTAAGAGCAGGAGCAGGGCCATCTCTGGCATAAAAGGGTGGAGGAGGAGGAGCAGCAGGGCCACAGTCATAGAATCATGGAATTGTTTAGGATGGAAAGGCCTCCAAGAGCATAAATTCCCACTCTTAATCTGGCGCTGCCAAGTACAGCAATAATCATGTCCCCAAGTGCCACTCCATCCCTTTCCCAGGCAGGCTGTTCCAGTGCTGGAGTATCCTCATTGAGTTTCAGGTCCAGGAATGGGGCTGCAGTGCAGACCTGCAGGCAGGGAGCAGCACACAGCCCCTCTCTGCTGCATGATGCCTCAGCTGTCCCAAAAGCAGCCCAGCACACCTGGGCAGCCAGACAGGCCACTGCATCCAGCCTGCAGCAGCACATTGCTCAAAACAAGCCGTGCCTGCCCCAGGAGTGTGATATCTGCAAGGACTGGAACTGCAGGAGGGAAACTGGAAACCAGAGCTGAAGAAGGAGGTCCCAAGTCGCCTTAATTCCCCACTACCAATGCCCCAGGTAAATCCCCAGCTGAAATTAGACACTCACACCCTTATACTTGTCTTTGCAGCTAGAACCACTGCTGTGGCCAAAGCTGGACAAAAAAAATGCACAGCATCAAGCAATCCTAATTGCTTTTTAACAAGTGCTTTGCTTGCATTTGTGCCACCAGGCACCACCTACATCAGCTTGTACCAGCTGAGGGGCATGGCTTTGACAAAGGTGAGATGAGAGAGCAACAGAGGAGAGAACTTCCAGTGCTGTGAGGCAGGGTATCACCCCAAAGGCAAGCAATGCACCTTCTCACTTCCAGAGCTGCTGCCCTGCAGGAGGAGGAATGAGCTTGGTGGAAAGAACTTGGTTTGTGGCAGTCCTTTCCAGCCAGGACTTGGCTTTTGCTGCTTAGACAATTAAACAAAAAACAGCTTGAAGCCAAATCTTTGCTCTTATTGCTCTCCTGCTATATCTGTGGTCTTTTCAGCACTGTGATACCTCTGCAATTCTCCTAGGGAGAGGAAAAGAAATTGTCTGAGGATAACTTTTACAGGCACATCTCAGTGCAGAACTAAATAAGCCATGTCCTGGGGGAAATTTCATGTCCTCTTGACAATGTATGCCCAAGGTGAATGCTGGTGAGTAAGATTTTTCTTGGAAACTTCTTTCCAGAAGTTGCTTGCATGCCAAAGCAGGGAGAAAGCAGAAATTATTTTCCAAACAAGTTTTGTTCATAGGAGCGTCAAGTTCCACAATATTTTCATCTCCAGCATGTTCTTCCCTTCTAATACAGTGTCTGTTGGTGTCTGAGACCTTCAAGGTAATTTCTGGACTGTGTTTAGCTTTCAAATCAAAGGTGAGATTTTTTTGCAACACTTCAGCAGTTTCTTCAACAGCTTCTCAGACCATTAAACCTTGCAACATCTTTGGGAGGAGATACACAGATTACTATTGCCTTTGAGTTAAGCCTTTCTTTATTGTACAGCTGTGTAGAGCAACATAGTTTGTCAATGGCTAGACAAAGAGTAGAGTCATTGCTAAAAGCATCTTGATGAAAGCTGGTGCTACAATTTCAAGTGGCTTTCGGGTTTAGGCAATCTTGCACTGTTCATCTGCGTGCTGCAGGCTCCTTGGTTAACTCTGGCTTCTGGAAGCTGCCAACATACAGTTAGTAAAAGACCTCACAACTCTTTTCAGCCTGCTGATTTCATCCTGGTCAAACTGAGTTTTCATCCACAAAGCAGGATTATAATATCCTGGTCATATTGAGTTTTCATCCACAAAGCAGGATTCCTGAACTCTTTCATCATATCAGGTTTTAAAACCTCACTGCTCCTGAGCAGACTCTTTTGTTCTACCACAGGTTTTAGACCCCAAGGAGCCCTTGACAATAGTGGTGACCATTAGTCAGTCACATGCCTTGCAGATCTGTACTTTCTCCATATCCCTAATTCAGTCCAGGAGATCACTTACATTGGAAGGAGCCTTAGGAGGTCCTCTAGTTTAACCTTCTATTGAGAAAAGGACTAACTTCAATAATAGATCAGGTTACTTGGGATTTTGTTTCAGTCTGGTTTCAAAAACTGCTAAGGACAGAACTTCCACAGACTTCTGGGAGGTGTCTTTCAATGTTAATCTCTTTTGCTGTGAGGGGTGGTTGTTATTATTTATTTATTTACTATTATTATTATTATTATTATTATTATTATTATTTTCTGTCAGATTTCAGATTTTCTCATTCTACAGTCAGTAACTGTCTCCTCTTTTTTGTTGTACACCTCTGATAAGAGTTCAGATCCAGCTTTCTAAACCTCAGGTTGGATTACTGATTTCTCCCATAGACAGCCAAGTGTTGCACAGAATTTGACTAATTTCTCTTTACATCACTGCTGTCTGATGAAGAGTTCCTAAATGCACTTATGAGGTGGAGACTAGATACTAAAGACAGCAATTCAAAGTCACAGAATCACAGAATAAGCTGAGTTGGAAGTGAGCATCAAGATCAGCGAGTCCAACTCCCGGTCCTGCACAGGACCATCCCAAAGAGTCACATCTTGTGCCTCAGAGTGTTTTCCAAACACTTTTTGAACTCTGTCAGGCTTGGTGCTGCGACCACTTCCCTGGGGAGCCTGTTCCAGTGCCCAACCATCCTCTGGGTAAAGAACCTCTTCTTGACATCCAACCTAAACCTCCCCTGAACAAATTCAGGCCATTCTCTCAGGTCCTGTCACTGGTCACCACAGAGAGGAGATCAGTGCCTGCCCCTGCTCTTCCCCTCATGAGGGAGTTTCAGACTGCAGTGAGGTCTCCCCTCAGTCTCCTTTTCTCCAGGCTGAACAGACCAAGTGACCTCAGCTGCTCCTCATGCAGCCTCTCCTCAAGGCCCTTCACCATCTTTGTTGCCCTCCTTTGGATGCTCTCTAACACTTTAATATCTTTCATATATTGTTGTGACCAAGACATTGGCTAATTCAGAATGGCTGCTATGAAATGATACCAGATTTCTGTATAGGTAGAAAACACAAATTCCATCAGCTGCAACACAATTTTTTCCCAGGCTGCTGCCCATCATCTTAGCTGGATGAAGAAAAGAAACAGGATACATGTTTACACAAGACTTCACTCTGGTGCACATGTACAAGGTCATTAAATGTCCACAAGGCAACACTAATCCTGAATGTCCACAGCTTGCAGAACAGCATCTGTGTCTTCCAAGAAGTTGTGCCGTAAGGAAGGTTGCAAACTTTTTCATCTGGATTATACTTACAAATTTCTAGTGATGCACAAATCAATAGCAAAGAAGTCAATCACTCTAGAAGCTTACAGACATAAGCTGAGAGGAAACAATTGTTTTGCCAATGACTCCACGGGTGTATTGGGTTTGAGTAGGAAGATTTTGGCAGCAGGGGCTCCAGGTGTGACTTCTGTGAGAAGCTGCTTAAAGCTTCCTCCATGTCTGATAGAGCCAATGCCAGCTGGCTTCCAGACAGACCCACAACTGGCCAAGGCTGAGGCCATCAGGAGTGGTGGTGACACCTCTGGGAGGTGTCTAAAAGGGGGAAGGGGGGGTGGAAAGGAAGGGTCTGGAAATGTAGAACAGCAGCTGGAGGAGAGGAATGAGAGCATGTGAGAGAAACACTGGCAGAGAGGATGAGGAGGAGGTGGTCCAGGTGCCAAAGCTGAGGCTCCCCTGGAACCCCTGGTGCAGAGCATGGAGGTTCAGAGTGGAGGAGAGGTCCACAGTGGAGCAGAGATCCACCTGCAGCCCCTGGAGTACCCCATGCCAGAGCAGGTGGACAGCTGAAGGAGGCTGTGGCCACATGAAAGCCCACATTGGAGCAGAGTCCTGGCAGGACCTGTGCCCCCATGGTGAGAGCAGCCCATGTGGAGCAGGTTTGCTGGCAGGACTTGTGACCCTGCAGGGGACCAATGCTGGAGCAGCCTGCTCCTGAAGGACTGTACCCTGTGGAAGGGACCCACTCTGAAGCAGTCTGTGAAGAGCTGCAGCCCATGGGAAGGACTCCCTGCTCACACTGGAGCAGTTTGGGGAGGACTGTCTCCCATGGGAGAGACCCCATGCTGAAAAAGGAGTCGAGTGTGAGCAGTTCTGTCTCTGAAGAGGAAGGAGAGGCACAGACAACCCGTGATGAACTGACTGCAACCCCATTCCCTGTCCCTCTGCACTGCTGGGAGGGAGGAGGGAGAGAAAACTGGGACTGAAGTTGAGCCCAGAATAAGGGAGAGTGTGGGAAGTTGTTTTAAGATTTATTTCTCATTATCCTACTTGGAATTGGATTTGCAATAAATGAAATTGATTTCCTCAAGTCATGTCTGTTTTGCCCATGATGGCAATCAGAGAGTGATTTCTCCCTGTCCTTATCTCAACCTGTGAACCTACTGTCATATTTTCATATTTTCACACCCCTGTCCAGCTGAGGAGGGGAGTGATAGAGCAGCTTTAGTGGGCACCTGGTCTCAAATCAAGGTTAACTAACAACAATGAGCATTTACCAAAAGCAGAATGTGAGACCAGGAATCATGGAGTCCATTACAGGACCTGGAGGAAAACACCCTCGCTCCTTTCACCAAACTCAATCCTTCTTTCTGTTTAGTAGTGGTATCTGGTTCTAATCTTGATTTTTTTTTTTACCTTTCGTTCCCACACATCCTGCTCAGTCAGCAAGTCATCATTTAAGCCTTTCTTTGCCCTGTCTTGGTCCTCTCTCCTATCATCTCCTTGCTTTCCTAAGTCCCCTCCACTTCATTTTCTCTCTCCATGACAACCCTGATCCCTCCAGTTTTCTTATCCCAAACCACCTTGGCTATAGTGTTACTGCAGTGAGGGACGTGGTTCTTTTTTCCTCCTGGAGGTGGATGGGATGGCTGATTTAGGACAGGGATGAGACAGTTCCTTGCTGTCAACTGCAGCACTCTGCCCTGCCCAGCAGAGAGCAACTGGAATCAAGAATTGCAGAAAGAATCTCTTGAAACAGCTCTGGTCAGACTGCATTTAGTCACTCTGTGGGATGTGGGGCATTCAGGGCCTGATCACTGGTAAAAGCTCTGAGGGAATGCAGCTTGCTCCAGCTGATAACACTTTGCAGCTCTGAGTCTCATAAAAGCCTAGTGTAGAAGAAATATGGGGACTCATTAGCTGCTCAAAAGAAAGAATATTACCACTGCCTGTTTTTTTGCAAATATTTATAACCTGGTGCAGAAACTAAGGGGAACAGTGAAAAACATGTTAGTGCAGAAGCCATGCCTTTTCCTCCTATTTTTCCCACCTCTATTTTAAGTCCTTAACCAAAATATGAAGGCAAGAAGGCATTTCAGCAGAAGGGTTTCTAGTTCTGGAATAAGGACAAAACAAAGTGTTTTCTCCTACCCAGTCTTAGGAACAGATCAGATATTTTTGCTGAAGGTTTTGATGCAACACAAACATAAATCAGCCTGGCAGCAAAAAAATTGATGGGGAAAAAAGAGGAAAAGTTTCATAGCAGCAAAGGAAAGAGGAAAGTGGTGTATAGTAGGAAGTGCTAGCCAGCTTTAGCTTTAGGAAGTACTGTTAACCCCTTCTATATTTGTAGTAAATACATCAAATGTGACATTATCATGAATAACACACAAAGCTTCATCTACTTAACTCATTGCTTTGGGAATTAAATTTAGATCTTGGGTCTGCAAAGTTTTGGATAAGCCTTGACTCCTGCACAGAACCCTGACTCAATGAGGCTGTGGAGACCTGTCTGCCCAAACCACCTACAAAATGAAAACCCCATCAAAGGCAACATGTTCCAAGTGGAGGGAGGAAATTTCAGACTGCGCTTCTATTGTTGAGCAAATCTATCCCTCAAAAGAAACCTTGAAAAGTCAAGGGTCAAGAGGGAACTCACTATTACATGTCATAACTCACACTCTAGAAAACTAAAACCTGGGTCAAGGTAGTGATAGGTGAACAGAAGGAAAAGATCTATAACTAACTGACAGAAAACACCCAATAAGCTAGCTCACAGGGGCCAGGCTTTGTCACAGTGACTGACATTTTGCCTACTTGGAAGGAAATTAATTAGAGGAGAATGAAGAGCATATGTTGTCAAGTGGGTGTAAAACTAAGCAAACAAAGGAGTACAGGGAGAACTCAGGCTGACATCAAGGCTGAGAGAGAAGAAAAGGCTGGAAGCAGCAACAGCCACAGAGGCTTTTAGATGGACATATTTCCTTCAAATCTGTTTATATTTCCACATGTTGATGAAAAGCCAGGAGAAAGGTAGCAGTAACCAATGTACCCAAGAAGGGAAATTTCTAGCACAATACTCACGAGTTGGTTGCAGTGTTCAGGATTACTTATCTGGTCCTGACAGGTGCTGCTTGTGCAAACACATACCACCCTGCAGGAGTGGAACACTGCATCACACATTCTAAGTCCTGTGAGTACCTGTGCCTACAAAAGCAGTCTTGCTTTTGTACCAAGGAAAAGCACACAAGGCCTCATTAAAAACCGTTCTCAATTCAGCTTATTCTTCAGTTACTCCATAAAGCCCAAAGTGGTTTTTCTCATTGTTCTTCATAGCCTTCCCAGATCTTCTAGCCACAGACACATAATTTATTTAAGCCACACATAAACAACCATGATTTACGTCAACTTTTCATTCAATGGAAAGCACATGAAAGAACTACTTTCCTTCTGTGTGTTACTTGCCTGCAAGGGCTGGAGCGTGTCTTTCCAAATTCCTGGTGGTAAACCCAAGCAGTTGTCAAAGCTTGTTCTATATTTGGCATTTTAAGAACTTCCCATGAGTTTTTTCCATTACAGAATCATTCAGTCACCATTTGGCACCCCTCTGTACCAGATGACAAGTGGAAGAACTTTATGACCTCTGAAAAAGGCAGACCCTTAACCAGACTTGATGTCAACCTCTTGTCAGAGTGCAAGACATTTCTATGGCAGTTGCCATACAAACTTGTATGACACCAAAGTGAATGGAGTTACAATTTAGCTTGTTATTCTTTAAGTGAATAATGATTAAGGGTCACCATCTCAGTGACAAGAAAACTCGTGCCAAGATGGTTAAAAGCTGAATCAACAAAAACAGTCATATGAAACCCATTAAAAAAAAAAAAAAAACCAACTTTGCTGCAGTATACAGAAATAAATAAAACACCACTCCTTCTGCTTTTTAAAATCAGGGTTGGTCTCAGGCAGGAACACACAGTACACTTGTCTCTCTGGCAGCATGCCCTGTACCAGAAGTAATTGAAATTCTCCAAAATCCCCTCCGCCCATCTAAGACCTGGCAAGGAGCAAACACAGTATCGATTGCTGCATCTGAGGCTGGCTGTATCTGAGGCTGGCTGTATCTGAGGCTGGCTGACAGGCTTCCCTGCCCAGTATGATTCAGAGACCTGCAGCAGCCCTTCTAAGATTAGCAGACCATTCCCTAAGGAGTGTGTCTTCCTGATCTCTCTTCTGACAGGGTGAGCACTCCTCACTGGGCCACTGGTTAAAACCAGCTCAAATCAGTGTTATTCCAGGGAGTGCCCTAAAACAGCCTCAGCTCAGATGGAGCACACCCTGACCTGATAACCCTCAACATCTCACACCTATAAAGGCACTGGGATGTTTAGCTGGCACTGCACTCACCACCTGCTGCCCCAGGCAACCTCTATACTGATCCCATAGCACTAATAAATGTCAAATATTGGCAATCTTTGCTCAGCTGTTGTTGAAAGAATATGCTGCTTGCCACTGTGCTTACACCTGTAAGTATCTGCTGCTCTTTGTGCTGCAATGAAGAGGCAGCATTTGAGACCTGTTGTTAGGCAGATTTGCCTTGCTCCTTGGCATCTGTCCATAAGAACTACCATTTGGTGGATGAATGCCTGCCTCCTTCAAAAATTGGAAAAGGCAAGCAAGTACATTAATTAACACCTGGTATTTCTAGCATTGCACTAGAACACAGCCATTGCCTCAACATCCCTTGCCTCCCCTTTTCTGCAGAGCAAGTCTTTGATCTGAGACACTAAGACTGATTTGTGAGACCATGCAACATAAACATACATAGAGCTGGCATCACCAGCAAGGAATCCAGAAGCTGCATTTGAGACCATCTGCTAGACCAAGTATCAGATCCTCCTGATATTTGTCTTTCAGCACCAGCCACCTTCCCCATTCTCTAGGGTTTCACACTTGTTAAGAGAAGGGGCAACGTGGCACAGCTGGAGATTGAAATCCCCAATATACTTTACCAGTCAACAGTTAGATTAGGGTGAATTCACCACAGGAACTTTTCCTAGGAGGCATTTCTCTCCTAAGGGTGAAGGAATTCACATGTTCCCTTGCTGCAGTCTGTATGCAAATGCTGATTATTATACTATGATAAAACATGAGCAGGATGGGCTGGTCTCACTATGAAGGCTGTTGCAGACTACTGTGAGAGAATCACAGATGGCACAGTAAATTAAAGTCTGTATTCATGCTTCCTATATTTTCCGCAACGTATTCTTCCAGTGAGAAACATACTTTTTCAGGATAAATAATATTTCTGAATCAGATTTTCAATCTGCATCACGTGTAATGCCATGTGCAACCTGTTACTTGGATAGCACTGTCTTACCCACACAACCAAGAAGCACATGCATACTTCCATCGTGCCCTGAAGTCGTGACAGGTGAAGGGGGAGACACACTTGGCTGGCAGGGTGGATGCAGGAGGAGCTGAGCCCTGAGCATCACCTTGCAGCTCTCACTGCTGGAGGTCTGGGGCAGCTTGGCATAGCTGGGCACAGACAGGGAATTGTACTGAAGCTGTGACAGCAAACGGGCACCACAGCAGCTGGGTAAGACTGTGGGAAACCAGGACATCTCTCCTGTTGCTTTGGATGGGCTGAGCCCCGGGCAGGGGGGTCAGAGGGCTTGGCATGAAGCCCAAGACCCTTTTGCCTTCGATCTTGAGCCATGGAAACAGTTACCAGCTTTATGTGAGGAGTTACAAACCAGGGAAAGTAGAGTAGAATGATTAGCTTATCACAGGGTGGAAAATTAGAATGTTAAGATTTTTATGATAAGGGTACAGGGGGGTCAAGATGGAGGAATCTGGGCGAGTACTGCCCTTCTTCCTTCTTCTTCCTGGCCTCCATCTTCTTGGTGATGTTGGCACTTTTGGATTGGTTTAGAGCAGAAACACACTGTCTAACATAGGTGATAGGTATTGGGGATCAACTGTAAATAATGTCTATGTAGTTTATAGTATAAAAAGACAACACAGCCCTGAGGGCAGGCAGTGTGCCTTGAGCTGACCTGCTGAGAGCATCTCGGCTGGTCAGGGAGAACAGGTTATAGATAAGAGAAAATAAACAACCTTGAGAACCAAAGCAAAGGAACTCCAACTCTTTCTTCGATCACCTGGCTGTGGAAAGGGACTCCTGGGAGCATCCTCATCAGGCAGATCCCGAGAAAGACTGGCCACCACACCACTACTCACAGCTCTTTAGCAGCCAGCCTAAAATGTTACAGATTTAAACTCTACCTATTCGCATAATTCTAATTATTACCAAGAACACAATATGCATGCCAAAAAGATGTTTAGAATTGATGACTTTCTCAAGCATTCTCTCACTTCAGTCTTCATGACTTCCTGGTGTCCTCCCACATTAGAGTTGAAGGAAATTCAAAAGACCCTCTGAAATAAATATGAATGGCAATAGAGGTCAGTGCACATGGCTTTCAAGTTCCAAAACTGCATCAAAATGCAAGGAGAATGTCTGATGATGGTTTAGGATGGGCCATGAATTCAATGCCAGTCTAGGGAAAGAGGCAGTACTAACAGTAACACAGAGAATAATTTTGAATGCTTCTGAAATTTGGTTGGGCAATTAGGGTCTGTTGCCACATATACCAAATATCCTCATGTGACACAATGCAGGATTATGACAACGGAGGCCTCTTCTTGCTCAAAGTCTTTCAAATTCTGTAAGTTTGCAGTACTTCTGAAAATTATCCATTCTTCTGCTCTTGTGGCATTTCAAAGTACTTCACTTAAAAGCTACAAACTGATTCTGAATGTTTGTGTCTTCAAAGAAGAGAAATACAGTCATTAAAAAATATAACATAAAAATGCTCAGTACTTCAGTCTGGCAAATCACATCCTTTAAAGGAGTTAACAAAGTGAACATAATCCTGTACTATGTAAGTCTGAGAAATAGAGTTTATTTTCCCAAGTAAAAGCAATAGGAGAATTTTAGAATACTTTGACATAGTATCAAGCTGTGCCCTCAGAATTCTGGACATTAGTGACTATTGCTCTGAATTTCATTAAATTGTAAATTCAACAGAAAAAAAAAATTTACCTTGTTATAAAGCTGCATTTATACAGACACATAACATTGTTATAACAAAATCCAACCAGAGTCTTGTTATATACATGTATATAGCATTGCTTAATTTATAAAATTTGGCTGAAGAGTTGCCATATTTACAAGCAATAAATCATTATGCTCAAATGAAAACTATAAACCAACATAAACTTAGAGTAGTAACGGGCATAGAAATTAATGTGCATATTAATTATTATATCAAAGGAACAGAATACTGGAAAGCAAAGTTTGTTTTAAAAATCTGTATTATAATTACAGCAGGTATGATTAACTTAGCAATAACTGTAACTTTGTATAAACACCAGGAATCACATTTACCCAGAAACCTCACGAGAAACACACAGAACTGGGCAAAAAGAACAATAGGTAACTGCACATCAGTTGTTTACAAGGGCTATTGACAAGGAGGATGCAGAAAAGGATTCTCAATTTTTATTAGGTGGGGAAGTAGGATTGGTTACATTCTGGAAAATGAAAGAAACATTCTCTTTTATCTTTTCAAGGAAAGGATCGGCAAGAGTCTGATGCTGCCCAGAGAAATGCTTCCATTGCATCAACTGTGACATGGAGAGTGGCTTCTTTGAATTAGGCTTCCCATGGTTTTGCTCAAGCTGGCAGCTTCTAGATACAGGAGGATTTTCTGAGGAAGTATCTGAAAAAATTGATGCAGTAGACTAATCAGAGAAAACTAAGACAGAAAAATTCAGTCTGAATCAATAAGACAGTTGGTGATAACAAACGAGGGAAAATAGAACAGCACATAAAATAATTCTGTACCAACAAAATCCTAACATATATCCACAGTAAGAGAGGGAAGGCTGCTTCTTGCTCAGTGATTGAGGTTATCAAAATTACCACATGCTAGCATAAAGACAAATCCTTTTACACATGGTTGGGAAAAGAAATATCTTATTTGCCAACTTCCTTTCCTCTGTCTTCCTAATTCTGTGACATTTGGTCTGTTCTCATTCTTTGGGTAAATCTGAATCTAGATGTATGTTGCAGCAAAATTCACGCTAGCTTCAATTTCTTCCCAGAGGAATCACTCCAGCCAGCTAAGAATAATTTGAGTAGCTATTTCATTGACTCAGCAAACTAGATCTGTACACTCTGTACATCCAGATTATGCCAAGTTGTTCAATATACACAATACTGTATATCACAGCAAGGAAAAGACTATTCCTGTGAGATTAATTTACTTTTAAGAGAGGATACTAAAGCCCAAAATAGTATCAGGTCATTGCAGTGCACGTGACACATTGGTGGCTTTATGATTCATCTGATGCATGGGATAAATGATGAAATAATTTTGTATGGAAAAAAATTGCATCAGTACTGTTACTGGTTTAAAACTTGTCATCAAATATTTTCATAGCAGTATTATGTACTCGTTAGGAAAGACCAGTGATATGAGCAGCATGACTCAGACTATTCCTGGTATTTTTAAGTTTTGGAGAGCCAATAAAGACTCATAAACACAGAACTTTCCTTCTGACTGACATATGACATTTGAGGTAGATTTGAAATATATTTTTTTACTGGTTAGAAGAAAATTTAGAATAGATGCATTTACAGATTCTGCCTTCCTAACTATAAAGTACACTATGATCAGGTAAAACAACAGGCTTATAGCTTTGTAGCTGATGTGAAGAGCAGAAGAATAGCAAGCAACCCATCTGCATGATCCATGCACAGGAAACATCCTCCTTTCAAGACCCCTGTAGTTTTCTAAAGATGACCCTAGTGTGAATGGACCACAGGAGATGATGGCTGTGAGACCTGTATTATATTGTTTGGCTCCTCTTTAGTTTATCTTTTGAATCATACTTGCTAGAAATGGAGGAGACAAATCATAGGAAGTTCTTGGCTTTTCTGTACAGCATAATCTATCCCCAGTAACCTGGAATCTGGTTCCTTGATGCAATAATTTGACAACTTTCTGTTCTTAGGAAAGGCAAAGAGACCAGCTAGTGGCAGCTGCATTCTGGGGTGATCAAACTGAAGCCCATGACTCAGAACAGTTTGACTAGGGAGACAATGAGCCAGCTTGTCCTCTGTTCTTTAGGAAGTCAAACCTTCCCCTCACTTTCATTACCACCACTTCAGTCTAATAATGGCCTTCAGGCTTTTCCTTGATTTACTGCCAAAAGATTTTCTTCACTGGGAACAGGAACTACTCTTGAAAAAGTCACAGAACCCAAGAGGCCAATGTTGTGATTGAATTGATGAAACCAAAGTGTGTTCAAAGCAAAAGAATTCAAGATGCTAAGACAATTGCAAGCTGCTAAATAAAATTACAAGCACCAGTGTTCATCACAGTAGCAACACAAAATTTCTCTGGATTTCTGCAATCCAGGAGCCACTCATGCCTCACTGTAAACCACTGGGAAAATGTGGCTAACATTTAACTCAGAAAGTGCTTTTCCCACACAGATCCTGTAATAATACCTAAATGGAGAATGATAAATTTAGAAAATTACTTATGAAGAAACAGAAGGTCTAATTTTTCAATCATTAAAGAAAGATACAAAGATGATCTAATCAGCATATGGAGCAAAAATAAACAAGATACTCAAATTCTTATGGCTACAGAAGCCCTGTGCTATCACTAGCCAAGTCCTCCTCATTTTGGGTAGAATGAGATAAGAAAGAAGTACAAGCCTATCCTATTACATGAGAATGTGCAAACCATCAAGCAAAAAAGTATTGGGTTTGCATTGCTTCTTTTCTTGCCCCTGTCTATTGAGAACACATGCTGTTGTACCCCTTTCTTGAGTTCTTTTTATTGAGATTTCTGTGTGCATTTAGAAGACATCAGTATTGTGTGGTACCAGACTATCACTCCTGTAAATAGTGTACAGGGATATTTCATGCCCCAAAAGAGAAAACAAAAGGCATCAGACACTCTTTCCTTTAAGAAACTAGATGAGCTATAAAAACTAAAATGGATAAGATGCAAACATAACTTATAATCACTTATTTTTTTTAATCCTGTTTCCAACTTAAACTTATATACCTGTACACAGCAATGTATGAAAACAACTTTGATATGCCAGAAGAACAGGAGACAGGTTCCTACAGAAAGGATAGATGTGAATATTTGCTACTTGCATGATAAATGAACTGGTTGTTACTGCAAGGAATTAATCTTCTCCTTTCATGAAGGACTCCTATGGATTAGATAAATCAGCCAGTGGAATATTCCATAATGAACCTCATTATTTCAACCCTCTTTTACTGAGAAACAAAGTTTTCTCCAGAGACAGACTATATATTAAGAATGGATTCCACAGCAGTGGCCAGAGATAATGAAAAACAAACTCACTTTGATGGTCAACCTTTCCCATACAGTCACACTCAAGCAAGTCATGAGTAACACAGCTGGAATCTTCATGTAGAGTAAAGAGATTTTTAAGCTCCTCAATAGAAAAATGTGTGTGTTCAGATGTCTTGGAAAGGTCTACAACTGCCCCAGAAAGGTCTTGTTTGCTGATCTGTCTTTGATAAATCTTTTCTTCTATTGAACCTGTATTGAAAAGAAAACCAGATAAATTGGGATAATTTTTCACCAGTATTTACAAAGAAGTCAAATCCATTTCTTGATAATAATATCCATAGGAAATGCTAAATCACTATTTTCAGTTATTTAAGAAAAAGCAAAGCAAAGGCAAGTGAATCAATGTGATATCTCCATCTTAACTGAACTCAGAACAAATATTTATTTTTAAAGAACAAATAATATATATATTTAAAAACCAAATTATTTCCAAAAAACATTCCCCCTCTTTCTTTTATGGACAAAATGTCAACATCTGTCTCACTCTGGGTAAGCTAAGCACCATCTCTGACCTGTGGTTAGCAGCCTGTAGATATGGACAGCATGTTTCTGACCATCTCTCCACACTCTGGCCATTGCCTGAGGAAAGCAAGAAGATGAAGAGCATTAACAGCCTGCTATCCAAAGATATTTTACTAAAGCTTGTAGCCTTCAATTACCAGTTCTGCCCACTTGTTCAAAGAGATGTGGTCTGGAAAATGCATTCCCCAACATCTCTCTGTGATTGTTTCTGTAAGTTTTCTGGTATTACTTGTAAACAGTTTTGAAAATATAATTTACTTTCTGCCATTCCTTTCCTTCTCTTCCTTTCTGTACACTAAAGTAGGAAAGCAGGTGTTTCGATTATTTCCTGAAAGAAGTCCCCTCTTCATATTTGTTTTCCAAGCATTAACAACTATTTAATATTTCAGGAATACTTATCATTCTCACCCATCTCCAAAATTGGGGTTTTTTGCCACAATACATCTTTAGAAGTGACTTTTACATTTCTATTGAAATTCTAAAAATGATTGTTTGCACCTCCTTTATTTCTTAAACAAACAAAATGTAAAACTGAGTACTGCTATATGATCTTTTTTTTTTTTTTTTTTTAAATGTAGGGGTTACACCTACATCCTCACACACAACAAACACACACAATAGGTTTGCAGTCTCTGGCAACCTGTAGCAATTTTGTCTGATTTACCAGACTTTTTCAAGCAACAAGACAAGTGACCACATGAGGGTACTAATTCACCCTGAGAAGAGGAGCAAGGGCTTATTGCAGGTATTAAGGACACAGCATCACCCTACAATAAAAAGTTTCTTACTGAGCTCATAAAAAGATTTTTTTATTGTTATTTTTAAGGACTATTTTAACTGAAGACTCTTATGCCAACTAAGTAATCCCTTGAGGCCAACGGTGCCTTTACAAGAATAGCACAGCATTGGCTTTCTTTCTTTTGGCATCACTGCCATGTGATTTTCTCATTCTTGCAATTCTGATCAGTCTCTTCCTTTTTCTCAGGGATTGCAAATTAACAGCAACATTTGCTATGCAATTTAATCCCATTTTCCTTTTCTTTTTAGATACATAGCAACTCTCTAGATAAAAAGACATCAAGAGACAAAGAGGATACATGACTCACTCCTCCAAAGAAACTAGAATTTAATGTTTTTATTTTTTACTTCAAGAAGGCTTTTACTGATTCCAATATATATAATATGATAGAGAAATATTTCTTCTTTTCTTCTCAGGAAGAGTTTTCTCTCATCGTTGTGCTTGTCCAGATACAGTGTGATAATTGGTAGCAGTAAGATATGTAAAGTCAGGCAATTCAAAATCAGTCAAGCATTCATTTGATGCCCATCCCAACCCACATGTACACAGTTGTTACCAGACCTGAATATCTGTAGCTGGATTCCAGTCAATATCATACAGGATCAAATGAGATGCTCCAACCAGGTTCAGTCCCACTCCACCAGCCTTTGAACTCAGCAAAAAGATAAAAGCTGGGCTGAATTTACTATTGAAAGTATCCACAATATGTTGTCTCTGGGAGACAGGAGTTTGTCCATCAAGTCTAGTATAGGAGTATCCATAATGCTTGCATATGTCTTGTAATACATTTAATGTCTGAGTGTAATTGGACACCAACACAACTCTGTCAAACAGTAAAACAAAGTCATCAACCTAGACCTTGGTAAAATTAAAGTCCAATAACAAATCACTGAAGACATCTAAGAAAATAAAATTAAGGTGAAAAAATTAAGGTGAAAAATTGAACATCAACCCGGGTTTACTTTTACTTTCTACAAAACAAAACATTTCCAATTAATTAGAAGCACATACCAGATCTGGATGCCTTATACCTACTGTCAAGCATTCAAGTGTTAAATAATTAATGTCTCCTTTTGCAAAAGAATTTGGCATAATGCAGATTGCAGGCGCTCAGAACCAATCACAAAGATAGATTTTTTTTTCAAAAAATCTGTTTATACAAAATAACTGTTGTTAAGACAGCATTTGCAGAGGATGCTGTAGGAGCTAATAAATAAGATATATATAAAACTTTGCTTACTGAAAAAGCTACTGTGAACTTCTACAGAAAACATCAGAAAATTCTAACAAAAATCATAATGAAAGTCGAGTAGAACAGCAGAGATTCTCTCCTACATTTTATGGCTGAAAAGAACAGGGATGAAGACTAGTGAAAGACAGACAATGGGATTTTTTAGAAAGTAAAAACTGTCTGATCCCTTACAGTAATGGCCTATGCTATGTTGGTCTATTTTCTCTGAAATTTTGCCTAATTAGGTTTCAAAGGTCTGAAAATCTAGCATTCCTATCCTCCCAAATATTGAGGATGATTCTACTAAGTAGACAAATATCTTTTGAATTTAAGCCCTAAGTAAAAGAATAGGGCATTTTCTGCCAGATCTCATTTGGAGGTCTTTAGTCATCTAAACTAAATGTAATATATTTCATTTTTTTAAGAAAGTAATTGTACATTTAATCATTAAAAACAAATTGATTAAAAACGAGTTCTGAAGAACTAGAGAAATAATTTCAGGGGAAAATGAAAATATTAACCTTTTAGAAATGTTTTAGAATATTTGTATTATTACACTTTACAACTGAACTACATCCATGACTTGTTTGTAAAGACTTTGCAAGACTTATTTTTTTGTCACTCAACACAACATTCACAGCTTTGTCTGCACTCAAAAATAGAATATAAACTTCAGATTAGGACTGGAACTGAGTCTGTATATTGCAAAAACTATTTCGTACCAATGAAAGCAGAGAAACCAAAGAAAAATAAACATGAGCTGCACTGAATTAGTGCAACAAAACTTAAAGGCATAAAGTAATGCCTCAACTCAGCAGCTCCTAAAGTACTGCTACAGAGAGGTATGTGTTTTACTGACACTCCTGGTTTCACTGACCTACACGAAATAAGGCCAGCACATTTAGATATTCAGCTGTCATTGCTTTCAATGCATGCTAAGTATATAAACTCCAGCAACAGGCTCAACTTCCTGATTTGTGAAAAGAAAGTATCTTCATATTCCATTACATCAGTGTCAAAGATCTGCTGTTACTCCCCACTACTCAATTATAGTGTATCCTATTTAAACATCACTTGAAATAAAAGTTAAAAGTTAAATACTTTTGGAGCACTTGGGCTTCAAGGCATGAGTCCATAAAAAATTATCCTGGGACATCAGGTCATGTGAGATTCCCACAAATCAGCAATTGCACAGAAAATAATCATGTGCATCCTATTACCCCATGACAAACAGAAGTTTTCCTACATGTCACTGGCATTTACCACAGGGGAAGTAAGGGTTGCTGGGCAAGTTTGTCTGTTGAGAATGGTTGCCCTGAATTTTAGAAAAGGCAGCAAGCAGTGAGTAGTTAGGCATGATTAACAAGGAAATAATTTATAATCTAGTAATGAAAATATTTCAGTGCAATTTCATAGATTAACACATCTTCTCATGAAGATACAAAGCACTGGAAAGCTTCTGCAAGTACAGGGTGCAGCACAAGGGCTGTAGCAAACTATTTTACTTGCTTTACAGCGTAAAAAATACAAGTATCACTACCTGGAAAAAATATGAAGAGCATCTTTAAAAATTATGTATGCTGCAAATTCTAATTTCACAATTTAACAAGAAAGCTGGGACTACAATACTTAAATTAATTCGGCACCCCTGCAAACAGCTGCAATACCTTTATTTTGAATTATATACTCCTATGCATTTGAAAAGCAAATCAATATCCAGAAGGTCACTCTCATTACCTCCCTTCTACCTTTCTTTCACACTTGCCTTTCAGAAGAGTTGAGCTCATGGATTGCTGCCAACAACTTCACCAGCACCTGCAATTTTCCTGAATCAGTTTCAGAGAAAGTGTCTGAAGTGTAATCTTGTGGGAAGACATCTATTACACCTTCATAGAGGCTGGACTCATCATATTCCTCTGACATAGGATCACAACTTTTTTCCTATTGAAAATAAAAGGATTAAAATTCCGTATCACCTCAAACATAATTTTTTTAAAGATTGCTACATTTTTATCACAAAGACAAAAGAAGGCATAAAAAGCTGCCACAAAGCAATGCATTATGTGAGCATGAGCATGACAACCTCCCAACACGTGACTGAAAGCAAAATTTTAAAATACTAATAGTGTTTATTTTACTTTACATTCTCTAATCTAAGACATTGTTTGCAGCTAAGTAGAAAGTTGAAATACTTAAAACTGAAAATTGTGTACAACTTCTCTACTTAACCACACAAATGTATTTCCACAGTAAAGATAAATCTAAACCTTGGGAGTGAGAAGGAAATCAAGACATTGTTTATTCTTTATAAATCCTATAATATCTTATTATGAAACTTCCCAATCATTCACTCTGTTTAGGAAAATACTGTCATTAAGATTCAGTTATACTACTGGAAATGAAGAAAAGCTGGCAAGCAAAATCAATCAAATAGCAGAAATACAGGTAATATTTTTCTGTCCTCAGAAAATCAGTATTTCACAGGGAGGAAAAAGCCAGCCACTCCACAGCCAAAACCACAATGGCAAAAAATGATTTGCATATACAGTCCTTTCCATCCCTATATCTAATAAAGGCTTGTGGGTTTGCATATGAAAGGTTTCTAATGCTGATAGTATGAAGTAAAGGCAATGAACTTTACTTGGCAGCATTGAAAGCTACAGGGATACTGCACTGTGGACATTCCACCAAAGTCATAAAGTACATCTTTTAAGAAAGATTTACATTTCCACCCACCTTACTTAGACTTCAGCTAGTGGCCATAGAAGTTACTATTACCAAGTTCTAACTATCATACTATTTGCCTATAGGAATAAGAACATTTCTTTATGTACAATCCCAGGAGAAATGGTAATGGAGACATCTAGTACCACTGACATCTTGAGCCTGCAGCTCCCAGTGCCATTAAGCTTGAAAAAGTAAAAATATCATGTGGACACAGAGGTTTCAGAGAAACCAGCAGACAAAGTACATACTAGTAATCTAGACTAGTATAATCTCTAGTTAAACAGTGCTCTTCGTAAAATTCACATTTACATGTATTTTTAAAATATTCAGAGACAAGGTTAAGATGGAAAATACATTAAGAGAAAAAAGCATAAGGCAATAGGAAACTGGTGAGATACCTTTCCTGAGTACATTCAGATTTCCTAACACTTGTGCTTTTGAAAGCAGACTTCCTAGAGCAAGCTGTATGTGAGAGTATGGAAATGACCTTAAACAACATGCACATTGATAACACAGTTTTAGTGACCTGTGTCTGCTGAAATAACTATTTGCAAGCACACACCCCCATGCAAATAGATACCTTTATAGATAAATAGATAAATAGATAAAGCTATAACCTTTATAGCTTTAAACAGAAGACATGGATGATTGCAAAGTTTTTTCAGAGCTCCTATACATATTAGGTGGGGACTATTTTCCAGCCTGCCCTGAAGACACGATGTAATAACACGAGAACTAAGCAGTTTTCGATACAATTCAAGTTGCAGCACTGTTGGTCGGCAGAAGATTATGCTCTCCTTTTTGGGAGGCAGAAATTTGTTTATAACCTCCTGTGTTCTTCTTAGAATAAAGAGTCCAGTGAGGCGTGTGAGTTCTGCTGCTCTTTTTTCTCCTAATTCCTTTTCCTCCTAAAAGAACAAAGCACAAAATAAATTATAATCTTGCATTTCATCAGAACAATGTTCTGTATGATTTTTATTAGGTATTTAAATAACCTTTTAAAAGTATGATACCACTTTCTGACACGGAACTGTAATGACCAATTCTTCTCCAATTAGTACCACTGCATTAGTTCTATGTCTGGTTTCTAAAGTCTTAAACAAAGGAAAATAATGTCCCAGATGACATCCAAGGCTTGAATTATATTCTAGAATTTCTCGAGATGCAGTGAAAGCATGCAGACCTTGCAGTACTGTGGAGAAACTAAGAATGAATAAAGTATTGTCACATGGCAATGCACATGGCCTTTTGGGGAATGCAGGTGTTGGAAGCACAGTTGTTGCCTAATAATTAATAGGCAATGAGGTGATTTTAACATGTGTGTTCTCCTGCTCCCTTTGGAAAACAAGTGACTTCAGATCAAATAGGAAGGTGAAAAGCTTCAGCTGCTATTAGTAATCCCGAGCTTCACTTTGCTCCATAGAATGCAAATTTCACTCTATGAATTTTCTTCTATAACTGAATTTTTTAACCAAATACCTCTGTTGCTGAAGGTTCTCTAGATCTGACAATTGGTTCTTCATATATCTTTCTATATGTGGATAAAGAACCCAGTATTCCTGGATTCACAAACTCTATTAATGCATAAAATTCTTGCAAGTCATTTTGGATCGGAGTACCTTGAAAGAGAAAAAAAAAATTCTGCAATTGGTTATTTTTTCTTTAAACTGATGGAAATACATTGAATGCAGGTTTCATATTGACAATGTATGTGAAAACAGATGTTTTATTTAATGTGAATTACTCAGAGTCCTGAATTGATCTAAAACTTCACCATGAATAACAAGATACTGTACTCCTAACTAAACAGACTGCAGATATAATTGTTCTGACAAATGAATTTAAAAAGTCAAATTCTAAATCAATTTTATTAAATAACTACAAAGGAAAACATTGAGTGTATGCAGAGTCTCAATTCCCTTACATAAGATTCAAGGCTCTTTGCTTGTCCCTGAAGACTGACAAATTTTGCCTTTATGTAAAACAAATTGGAAATAACCTGTTTTTACAAGACCTGAGATTTCTTCATTTAATACCCATTGCCAGAAATCCAACTGATCTCATGCTGTATTTAGTATATCTTTCTCTTTTACCCCAACCTAGCACTATCAACATAAAAAAAAATATTAAAAGTAACTACAGATACTAACCAGTAAGGATAATTCTCCTCTCACAAGACAGACTAGTAAGGGCTGTAGTTGTCTTAATAGTGCTATTTTTCAGACGATGTCCTTCATCACAGATTAGGAGGTTAAATTCTACAGCCTGAATTTGATCCGAAGATCGCAGCAGCATCTCATAACTGATTATCATAACAGAATAAAGTGGAGAACTGATGAATTCTTCTACTTTGTGGTCCTGCAGGCATAAAGGAAAATACATCATACAACTATTTCATTGGAGATCACATCCTTAAAAATCATCACATTCCTTAAAAATCCAGTAACTACAGAAATTTCTCCTCACATGACACAAGACATTTACTATCTCCTTCATGACTTTGGATTATTGATTCTTTCCTAATTTGCGAAAGAGATCTGATACAGCAATTTAGAATTTTACCACCTCATTAAAAGAAAATTTATTACTCTTTTAAGCCTTCAAATCCTCTGAGACACATTACCATGAAGGTGAAAAGCAGAGAGTTCCTGTAATATCTTCCCACGGCTGGCATTTGGGTAAGCTTCAAATGAATAATTGAAGCCAAGATAATGAAGGGCCACAGGTAGCTCCTTGTACATTCACTTTGGATGTCAGCCTGGCAATGTCCAGTAGGAAGCTGCCACATTCTACCAGAATTCCCTTTGTAGTTTTTAATTTAATGTTATATTATTGAATATTATATTATATTGGTATTATTTAACCTATTGAATTGTTTCTAGGTCTCAGGTTGTAGAAGAGCAAAGTTCAGCTTGCTCGGAGCTCAGGGGGGAGAGATTCTGCAGGGAGCTTTCATGGAGGCCAAAGAAACTCCCAAGTGCTGGGAGTTTTTCAAGGATGCTATTCTGGAAGCATGAAAATAGTTCATCCCCTTTAAAGATAAGGGAAACAGGTGGAGCAAGAGACTCCTTGGCTTAACTGCAAGCTTCTCAGTCAAAATCAAAAGCTAAGTGCACCAGCAATGGAAATGTGGATAAATTCCTGTTGAGATCTACAAGGGCATCACCAGGGCCTGCAGAGATGTGGACAGAAAAGCAAAAGTGCAGCTAGAAATAAATTTAGCCAGAGATGAAAACGGCAAGAAATAGTTCTTCAGGTATGTAAAAAAGAAGCAGAAACAGAAGGAAAATATTGGCCCACCAATAAACAGGAGAGTGAATTAGTCACAGCACCTTCTTCACCTTTGTCTTCACCAGCACTGCTGGGTCCCTGCGAACAAAAATCCAGGCTAATGCAAATACAGACCCACCAGTGTCACTGAAGGAAGAGTGGGGGTGAGCTCTTACAGGAGCTTGACCCCTATGCATCAATGGGCCCTGGCATTACCCAGGGGTATTAGGAGAGCTGACTGACATCATGGCAAGGCCACCCTGCATAACTTTTGGAGAAGTCAGAGGAGAGCAGGGGATGTCCCAGAGGACTGGAAGAAAAATATCCCCATCTACAAGCAGGGTTTAAAGGAGGAACTTTTAAGTTATAGAATGAATCTTCATGGGAGCTATCACACATCAGATGAAGCAAGGGATTGGGAAAAGCCAACAGGAAGTCACCAAGGACAAACTGAGCTTGACAAACCTGGTCAGCCTCTGTGACAAAGTAAGCTGTTTGGTTGATGTGGGCTGGGTGGTGGACATTGCCTCCTGGATTTCTCCAGGGCTTTCAGTATGGCTTCCTACAGCCTCCCTCTGGAGAAACAGATGGGCTGTGGTGTGGATGAGTGCTCCATGTGGTGGTGGGAACTGGCTGAGAGGCAGCACCCAGAGGGGGCTGGTAAATGGCTCCTCTTCAAATGGGCAGCGTGGCACGAGTGGGGTCCCCCCAGGATGTCAGGCCCAGCTCTGTTTAATATCCTCATAAAGTGATCGGGAAGATGGGATCAAATGCACCACAATGAAGTTTCCCAATGATACCAAACTGAGTGGGAAAGTGGACACTGGAAGAGAGAGCCACCCTGCAGGAAGATTTGGATAGGCTGGAGGGTGGTTAACAAGAATCTGATGAAGTCCAGCAAGGGCAACCATCAGGTCTTGCACCTGGGAAAACATAACCCAGGCGTGCAGCATGGGCTGGGATCTACCCAGCTGGGGAGCATCTCTGTGGAAAGGGATCTGGGGATCCAGGTGGACAGTCAGATCAGCATGAGCAAACAGTGCTGTGCTGGCAAAGAAAGCCAATGGGATGCTGGGCTGCATCACAAGGGCATCACTAGCAGAGATCCAGAAGTCATTGTCCCACTCTGCTCAATGCTCATCAGGCCACACTGGAATACTGTGCTCAGTTTTGGTCCCTGCTGTGCAGAAAAGATGTGGACAGGCTGGAGAAGGTCCAGAGAAGAGCCACAGACTGGAAAGCCTGTCAGAGGGGAAAAGGCTGAGAGAACTGGATTTGTTCAGCCTTGAGAAAAGAAGGCTTAAGGGAGACCATATGACCATGTTCAACTATTTAAAGAGAAAATGGAGACTCCCTTTTTACAAGAAGTCACAAGGACAAGACAAGGGATAATGGGTACAAGGCTACTCCTGAGGAGGTTCCAATTGCACACGAGGAAAAAAATGTTTCACAGTGAGAATCACCAGCCATTGGAATACTCTCCCCAGGGGAGTGGTGGAGATTTGGCTGGACAGGACACTGGGCCATCTTGTTCAGACAGTGCTTTTGCCAAGAAAGGTTGGACTGCATAATCCTTGAGGTCCCTTTCAATGGGATATTTCATGATTATTCTATAATTAACCTTGTTACTAGCCCTTAACATTGATGGGTTGGCCAATAGGTAAGGTCACCATGAAACTCAGAAAATAAGAGTCCATAACCAGCCCCAGAAAACATGTCTGTCTACAGATTCTAAACCCTGTATTACTGGTCAGAAAATGACTGCAACCATCCCCTCTCATATTCTCCTCAAGCCCTTTTCCTTCAAAAGACACCAAGAATTCTCCTGTCTATTGAAGGAAATGCACACACTAAATAGTCACTGTAATGGGACAGAGAGCTTCCTCTAAAAAAGTTTCCTAGAAACAGCTATATTTCTGTGCAGACTTGTAAATGCAGTAGGACTGTCTACCTGTCTCACAATTATGCATAAAACTGGAAAAATCTACTGTGGGAGTGTCCCTTACCTTTCCACTTAGCTCCAGATGCTAATTTCCTGAATGCTTCTTCCTATGTCCCAACAGTGTTCACTAACTTAAGTAGACTATGGGTGCAGCTGACAAGCTGCAACCTCTTTAATTGTGAAAGCAAATCAGTCTAGAGCCTTAGAAGGTATTTTTATTTCCAAACAAGATCAGTTACCAAACACAGACAACTAAGTCTGGAGCCAGATGGTGTAATACATTTTAAAAGCAGTACAACTTAATTATCACAACCTTTAGAGCCTCCTAGCAGGTGATTCAGATGAATCCATGGGATGAATCCAGCGCATTAATCTCACAAAGTACCATGCAGCAGATCAGTCCCCCACATGCTGCTCACGATGAGGCCCAGCACATCAGAGGAAGCAAGGAATAGTAAGGACCAGGTAACAAGGACATGCACCCATTTCTCCAGGTGTTTGGGACTGGACTTGAACTTTCCTGTTGTTTCCAGGACTGCTGTTAACTGCCTGTTTTCTGGTTGTATTTGTACTGCCATTTTCAAAACAGGAGCAGAAAATTTCCCAACACAGGAACAGAGACACAGAGGGGCCCTGTAGGGAAGACCTAATGTTGTCCCAGCCCAGTATACAGGCTCCACACTGCAGCCTTGAAGAGAGAGGCAATGCCTCTCTGAACTTCTCCTGGCATGGTCAAGTATCACAAGATGCCCAGGGTTCAGAAACCATTTTCTTTTCCTACACTTCCAGGCTGTGAGCTGAGATGGGGAAAGTGCTGAGGCACTGGGAAACAGCCACTAACATCCCTCCCCTAGAAAAATATCAAGTCTGCAGGAGAGTTTGTACTCCTTAAAAAAAAAAAAAGCAGGACAGTCCTTTACAAGCCTCCTGCAGTCAAATATAATGTATTTCCTACTGTATGTAACAATAACAGTGGTAGAAGGATGAAAAATTAAAATAAATTTACAAGCTAATTTCAAGTAATTAATTCATACTCTTAACTGGCTGCAAGATATGTCTATATTAGAGCCTCCATTTTAACAATTACCCAAAGTGTCTTGACAGATTTAAGTGAGTTGCCTGGAGCCACATATGGAGCAATTGTCAATCAGTATTAGAGGTCCATCGTGTTCCAGACTTCCTCTTTGAACAGACCTTTCTTTGTACTCATTCAAATCCAATGTAGCTGGTAAAGTGCAAATTCAAAAATGCTAAATCATAAAGCAATGTAGACCTGTAATAAATTATTTTTCCAGATATTTTGACTTAAAAACCAAATCAAAACAACTCCAGTAAGAAGTGATACTCTGCAGACACATAAAGGAATTACTCTCTCAAACACATCGCAAATGTTTATAATAAGAATTAACAAGATCCAAAAGCAACCTTTGTGGGGATGCCTTTATTTTAAAAGAATGTTCTCTACATGGCATTTGCATATTAACATAATTAAACTGTACTCACATTTTAAAAGCAGACAATATCTTGGTGTTTTAAAAAGTCTGTTACTGAAGGGTTAGGATCAGTTTGTGGTGTTTCAGTGTGAAAGTAAGGAAAACATTTTAAAAAGTCTACCAGTTCTTTGAATGCATTCCTTATAGACAATAACAGAAAAAAATACTTGAGACAAGCTCTTCCTTTTAAGTTATACTGGAGAAATAACACTATGGTAATTGCTGTTTTTCCAGAGAAGATAGACAGTGAGTTATTTTGAAATACCTCATTATACCCCAGGCAAGTCATATTGTGTCTTCTTTTTGCATGACAGTGTATTCTGTGGTATTTGGGAACACAGTTGTTAAAGATGCTGAGTGTCCCCAATCAAATAGGTCCAATGAGATGAATAACAGTTTTAAAGTTATTTTTATTTAAAGAAAATGAAAGCTCCTGTCATTTTGGGGCATAGTAACTGTCATCAAATTCAGGTTTTCTCCTCCCAACATTATTCATAAAAACTGCAAGAAAACATTTAATTATCTCTAACTAGCCCTTTAGGTTAAAATGTTGCCATATTATATTTTGCCTTGTATCCATTTCTTTCAGGAAATTTCCTATCTCCCATCCCAACCTGTATTATAATACAGTTCCTGACAAGTCAGTTTGCTTCATTTCCACAACCTGAAACAAGTTTCTAAGAAAAGCAAATGATGTAAAATGCACCTATTACACATGCATTGTCTTCAATGGAAGATCAGCAATTTCAAGAGTTTGCAAAAATGAGCCGAATTTAAAGAAATACTTATTGTTACAAAATTTTGTACCGTCTACCAAGAAGCAAACTTCCATTGAAAACTTCTGTTTCATCTGAAATATTAATTCTTCCAATAAGGATAATGCAAGAAACTAAAGGCAAATCTGGTTAATGTAAGAATTGGATAACCTTCAGGATGAAGTACTATTTGTTTCAACAATCTACCTGTATGAAATTCTAAGATTAAAAAATAATTTTGGAATATAAGTATCTTTATCTTTGTTGAAAGCACCAATGGAGGTACTACAAGCTCTCCACTTCCCTGGAACTTGTGAATGCTAATACCAGTAGGAACAGCTTCACTATAGGAGGAGACAGAGATCAGCATCATCCTGCTTCTTAATAAGATTTGTACTTGTCTGCATTCTTCTAGAGACGAGAGATAGTCTCATTATCTAACACTGAGACTCTAGGCTTGGTAACTCTTGAGACTTTAAATCACCCTGACAGAGATCTAACTCTTGACAGGGACAGGAAAGGGAATAACCTTCTGAAGTACCCCAAAACAGGCAGCCAAAACAAATGACAAGTTCTCAGTACAAAACAAAAGCAACTACCACAGAAACAGAGTACTAGCTAGATGCTTTGGTATGTAAAGCATGGAAGGTGTGCACTTTGACACATAACAGAAAACTCCTTCACCTGAAGAGGCACAGGGACAAGCATGTCACTTTTTACAACTTCAGAAGTGAAAGGTAAGACAGACATATGCTACATGTGAGCTTGGGTTATGACCTGGTGACTGACAGCAAAATACCCATATGGATAATCATTTGAAGAAGAAATGAAGTATTACAAATAAATATTAACAGAGAATTACTCAGCTTGGTCTCTAGTTAAAAAAAAAAAAAAAAAAGGAAGAGGAAAAAACCCCATAATTCCTATATTCTGAGCCAATAATGACCTAATCCCCTTTTGGAAATAAATCTTACCTGATCAACTGTAAAGACTTTGATCCTTTCACTTCCCAACCATTTCTGAAATTCTTTTTTCCAGTTCTTCACCAGGCTCCCAGGGGTGACTACGAGTGCTCGCTTCAGTACAGGTCTGCATCCATAGGGCCCCTGACGCAGGAGAGTCCAGACAAGGGCAATGCACTGCAGGGTTTTTCCTAAGCCCATCTCATCAGCAAGAATGGCTCCAAATCTGCCACTAACTCTGTAAGAGGCAATGAGGTGCTGGTATCATTTAAAAAGACATATCTATAACTATTGACAGCTGCTCTAGGGCTTTGCTTCTGTGCTTGTTTTCTGAAGTACAAAGAATCTATTTATACTTAGTGTGTCTCCTGTAGGTTTTTATGCAGTTAACTAAAAGATCTTAGAATGAAAATTCTCATTTTCTACAGTAACTCATTAGTCCTCTAAAACTAAAGTTTAGATCTTCCTTTAGAATTAGAATTATGTAATTCTAATTATACTTTAATTCTAATTATACCTTAAAGAATCTATGACTTGAAAAAACACTTTTGAAAATGATGTTGTATTTTTTTAACAGGTTGAAATAACTTTTTTTTTATTCTAAATGCCAGAATTATAAATTACATTAATAATTTTGAATTATATGAAATATAAGTCCCAGAAAGCAGTGTTTTTCAGCAGGGCTTTGATTATATCTGTGTTTACCAAATTTGGTATGTAGAAATGACAGGCCTTTTGGTGCACTAGCTTCTCATGACATCTGGCAAAATCATGGCAAGTGTGATGCTACATTTAGGTCAGAAAAAACTTGTGCAGTTGTTTTTGGGAGAAAATTACTAATATTAATTAACTGAACAATTGCTCAAAACTTCCCAAGATGTCACATTTCAAACATGGGCATGAAAATATTCTAGGTATTAAAAGCCAAAAGGATAATTACTACCTTACCTCATTCCCATAACACATTCATATAGAAACATAATTCCTTCTTTCTGATGCGGGCGGAGATTATTTGCAATGTAAGGATCTACAACTACATCCACCACAGGTAAACCAGCCTTATTGAACATCCACTGATGACTTGCATTTGGTTGTGGCATAACCAGAGAATCTTGAAGTTCAAAGCATAGTCAAGTATTACACAAAAGCATTACTTTTAGTCTGTTAGCAAAACCTATTAAAGTCAATGATCTAATTACTGTAAAAAATACTGTTTAATATATTGACCATTCTCAGACTGAAAATGCATTTATAAGTACCTAGATTGCCTTCTACATAAAAACATTCTTTTAAAGAGGTTTTCCAAAGAGTTTGTATTTTTCTCAAAGGTAAAGGTGATACACTGAGAAAATATGAGGGTTTTTTTTCTGATGAGGTGAAACTGCCAACCTAATAAAAGTTGCTCGATGACTTTGAATTCATAGAGTTATATCAGAAGTTCCAAAATACTTCTGAATTGAAAGTCTAAGAAAAAAACCATAAACAATGACTTACATAAAATCTAAATACTACATTTCAAGGGGATACTCTTGCACTAGCCCAGAGACTTCACTGCCCAAGAAACAGAGATAAAAGCCACTAATTTGCTAAAGAAAAATAAGGAGTGTGAACTGACAAAGACTACCACAGTGCATGAATAAAAGAAGTTGACGGGTTTGAAGACATACAGAGGCAAAGAAAGAATGAAGTATTGAGCAACATCTGAATAACAGTTTTGCTTGCCATAATCTGTTTACAAACATTGTAATTTTGCTAGACAATGTCCATACTTGGGTTGCTTCTGCTGCTGCTACACACCTTCACTGAAAAATTGTATTGTCAGGGGACAGAATGAGAAAGCAATTTATAGCTTCTGGTATTTTTATGTCACTAGAGTAGATCTATACTGGTAATTCATTCATGGTAATAGGTTGGTTGAGGGCTTTTATCAGTCAGGGAGACTTTGTTTCCTACTGACAAAGGGTTGAGTTCTGATGGATTAAATCAAATTGCATGTGTATATATTTAAAATCCAGTGGTGACAAAAAGATAACTTTTCTGACAAAAATTTGGATAAAAAGGAGGAAGAAACAAGGCTTGGATAAACACTGGACTAAAAGCTTAGAAATTTTATGTGGAAGACGTAGTTTTACATCTTTGTCACTGTGCTCTGCTCTGCTGGCCTTCCATTCTGTAGAAGCTGCATTTTAACCAACTGTAATCATAGACTTCATGATGAAGTGAAAACCTCTGACTGTTCCAATATCTAGGTCCTGGTCTTGTAAAGTACCTCAGTAACTTCTGCAAGAGGTTATGCAATCAGGCATTAAATAACGTGATTCTCCTGTGTAAGCAAACCTAAAGACTGAGAGAGTCCAACCTATTGATGCATTGAAAGCTCCCGAAATATGATAGGAGGTATTCAAATTCACCAGAAGTCACAGAAGACAACTAGAATAAAATGTAACTTTTGAACAAACTAGTGCAGAAACAGCAAAGAAGTTAATTTACTGAATATATTGGCTTTTTCTGGTCAGATTTTCAGTTAGCATGCTAATGCAGCATCATCCTGCAATCTCAGGAAGGAACATTCTTAGATAAAATGTAATCAAGTTAAATTAAGACCAGAAGCTGGTGTTAATAAGGATGCTCTTTTATAATTACCACTTGACTAAGATTTCATTGCTTATTTACGTAGCAGCCAGGTAACAGCTTCAAAAAGTCCCACAGTATCAGGATATGATGTAAGAACTCATATCCTGATGGAGGTATTATAGTAAGAATGTAGGAAAAAAGTTGTATTTTTTAAAATAAGCATTGCTCTGCTTAGCAACATTTTTTTATGCGCATTTTTACCTTCCATCTGAAAGACAGAACTACCAGCAGAATATAGCTCCTGTATGGTTTGTAGGCAAAAGAACAGTTCTACTTAGATAAACAACACCACTCTTACACAACTGCTTAGCCAGCCTGTTCCTATACAACATGTGAACTCTCGTGGCTCTTCAGCACATAGTACTTCTAACATTATTTAGTGTTAGAACTATATATATATTTATATTTGTAATATATAACACTATATATTTATTACAAAACATATCTAGTTGAGTTTTAGTTAAACTCATTGGCTGTGAAGGATGAGGCAGTGACAGAAGCAATTCTCTCAAAGTGGCACAACTTTTCTATTACTGATCCTCCACTGCAACTACTGTCCTGCCACATTATGGCTGTATTTCACTGACCCCAGTGAGAAGCTGGAACTCATCCAGAACTTCTACTATGTGTCAAATTGTTTCAATGATCAAAAAACTAATTTTCCTCGGCAAAACTCTCAGAAACTAATGTGTTTCCACAGCCATCTGTAACAACTACAAAAAACTTTATGCAGTGCAGAGTATTTTATTTGTTAGAAACACACATGACAAAATCCTAGTATGGTTAGATACTAGTACTATATGTCAGAAATACTTCAGTAATACAACGAGGAACATGATAATTTTGGTTACACGTGCAATATTTTTTGAGAGTCAGAGGATGTTTAAAGAAACTTAAAAATATCAGTCTTACTTGTAGCATTTGGATCATGGCGAGGTTTGCAGCTCTGAGAATCTCTGAGCATATTCTCTTTAGTACTGGGTTGACATACATTTTTGAATGGTTTACAGAAGGGTTTTGTATTAGTTTGAGATAATGCAGTTGCATCTGTGTCATGAGTCCCTATTCCAGCCTGAAAACACCTGCCACTGCTGAAATCATCTGCTGAAATTACACCCATCACTTCAATTTCCTTTCCACCAACCATCAGTGTTTGACCTTCATCAAGACTGTCTAGCTCTTTAGCTTTGTATCCAGTACCTGAAAGAACACAAAAACAAAATAATTAGGACAACACAGCAAGTACTACTTCCTTAACGCCAGTACTCATCTGCAGGAAGGAAAAACAGTGAAGAAGTAACTCATTCTGAAACATTTAATTGTTACACACAAAGCCTATCCCTCCTTAACAGGGTGACATGTGAGTGCTAATAATCAGAATTAGATAGCAGAGTATATGAGCAAAGACTCAGTCATCCTCATCACCAACCAAGTCTACTGAATGTCAAAAAGCTGTTCAAGAGAGCTTTTAAAAATTAGCCCCATATGGTAAAATCCAGAAGTTTGCCTTAATAACCATCCTAAGTACTTTTCCTTTTCTTTCATGCCCCCAAAAGAAGTCTCCAAACCTTTCCTGCTATTGATCTAAACAGTGTATTCTACTTCTAAAATAATTCTTACTTAGTTTTTTAACACTTAAAGATTCAGATGAAATCTTCACTTCTACATATGCTCTGGAACATGCTCTGATTATTGCCAAGATTTATGAGTAAATTCAATAGTTGTTGGGCTTGGTGAGGTGGGCATTCTCACTGCAGCTACAAACACAATTACAAAATACAGCTACAGCTGCCACTTCCTTTTAAGACAACATACACTGTTGTTGGAAAGAGTGGGGGTTCCTTCTTTTAAATAGCATTCTACTATCTGAAGCTCACACATAAGAAACAGGGCACATATAATTTATTTTCTTAACTCAGAGAGGTCAAAGCCACATCTCTGTTTCAGAATTCTTTACCTCAATTGTTGAATTTGTGTAAATTTGGATAAGCAGCCTTGGATCCTTAGTGAGGCCAAAAAAAAAAAAAAACCAACCAAAACAAAACAAAGCAAAAAAACAGACGAAGTAATGGCATGACTGTGTAGAGCAGCAGTTACATCACTCAGCTGTGAAGAAAGAAGCAAGGCCTCCCAAGGCACACTTTATCCAACAAACACCATATATAAAGTACAAAGACTCCTGGAAACTGCTTGCAAAGCTCAGGCCTGCCTCTTCTAGGAATGTGAAAGATTGGAAGGTGAAGGTCTGCATTTGAATTTCTTTAAGAGGAAAAAATTACTGAGGTGTTTCACATTCTAAGCAAGTGCTGAAAAATAGTCTGGCCAAAAGGGAAAGGGAGATATTTTTCTTCCTCTCCTCTGAAAATATTCAGAAAGCACACAGTGAACCTTGTTTGGCTCTTGAAGGACCACTTGCTTTCAGGAAAGAGCTGAAGATGCCTGAACACAAAAGAATACATGTGTCTTCCTAAATAGGATGCTTAGGGAGGGCATTTATGATCTCCTTTGCTCTGCATTTTTGTTTTCTGTTATTACCTCTACACAGCTTCAGGCTGAACATACTGAATACAGGTGTATCCCTGTGCAGATTCTGGTCAGAAAGAGTCTAATTCTAAGACTGGATGGGCTTTAAGGGTAGATGGAAACTGAGAAGGCAAAAAGCAAAACTACAAAGCTCAACTGTTTATGCAGCTGCCAGAAATAACCGTTTCTGTAACATACAGCAATTTACAAGAGAGCACGTCCTAAATTCTTTGCAATGCATTATTAAGGAATTAGGACATTGCAGAGGAGAACAGTAAGATGTTCTGCTGCCTCAAAAATGAGCTATAAGCTGTGCTGATTTTAGGTTCCCTTGTGCCATCCTTGATCCTGCCCTGGTAAGCCTAAGGAAAAAAAGAAAAATTCTTCCTTTGCCTTTTTCTTCCCATTTAAAAATAATAATCCCAAGGGCTCATACAAATTCACTATAAACTTCCCAGTATTATATACAATTTTGAAGGTAAGCACCACTACTGAACCTTTCTTTCTCACTCAGTGAGCTAAATAATTGCAGAAATTTAAGAGTCACACTGCTTAAATTAGTTAATTTATTATTTTCTTAGAATTAATATGAATTGAAAGCAACTCTGAATGGGCAAGTTAGCACTAATGGCATTGGCATTGTGCTCTCTGACACCATCAAACATGGTAAAAAAACTTTAAAGTTTTTTTTAAGTTAAGTTTTAAGAGAAAATCACAATGCTCATTTTTCTATTGTGTTTGCTGCTAATTCAAGAAGACAGGACTTGAAAAAAACACAAGAACAACAGGGTGGTGGCTAATGCATTCCAGGCATTACTCTCTTTCACGCTGCCTTTTTCAAAAACAAGCAAGTCTGTACATATATTGCTTTGCTATAAATAAATTCAAATTAACTTCTAAGTCACAGAATGATTTGCAAATCAAAACTGCCTGGTCCTAACAAGGCTCACAATGTCATGAGATCACAATGTCATGATTGTAACAAAAGAGCAGAGAAGCCATCTCTGACCTAAAAGAAATCAAATTATGCTTTGCAGAAACATTGTCCAATTCTACTCCCTTACAGAATATCTTTGGCACCATTAGCAAAGTTAATTCTTGCTTTGCTTTCAGTAAAAAATTACTGCTTCAAGTTGATGGCAGCCTATGGTTTGCAAGTCTTATTTTTAACTCTGATATCAACCCAAACTATGTCTTACAGCAGCAGCTGCTGCTAAAACTACAAGACTAAAAATTGCTACACAGTTGACTTTGGCTGGGCTGGAAAATGTTGCTGTTTGCCTGTCTTTCCAACAAAGATAATATTTTTAGCTGTTTGACTGGCTGAAAAGTAGAGATCCAAGCTCTGAAATTCCTGATGGCCCTACTGCTGACTGGAATATCTGCAAGAAACTTACCTGCATCTTTTCCCCAAATTTTAACTCCTTCACTTCTGCATTATGTGAGCAACCAAAATCAACTACTCATCTCTCATTTAGCATTTCTGCTGAATTAGTACAGCCATTGATTTTCAGATTCTCTCTTTGGACTAGCATTTGGTGTTTCTGTGAATTATGTTATTCAGCCTGCTCCAGCCTCCCCCATGCATCTGCCTTATATGTAATAAATATAAAGCTGTCTTGCAGTCTTCCCCCCACCCTGAGAGAAAAGACAAACCAAAATCAAACCCAAAATCCCTACTGGTTTTTCATCCTGTGGTCAACACTGGTATGAAGAACTAAAATATCTAAAGAGCTGGGTCTCTGTTAATTCAAAGCACAGTGATTTTCTGACAGGTGCTCCTTTCAGCAAGTATGCAATTCTACAGTACCTCTGCCAATGTCTTTGCCTTCCATATCTTTCAATATTACTGACTTTCCTTTTGTAATAAGAATAGCATCGCCTTCCCACTTCTTGTGCTTTTTCTTTGATGCCTTACACCACACGACACTGAAATATTTCACAAGGCAGTCAGGTGCTTCCTGAGCTGCTTCTTCCTTTGCAGTCCCTGATGTTGGCAAATACAGTGCATCTAAAAGGCAAATAAAATAACAAAGAATATCTCAGGTTCTCCTGATAAAGTGTACAGTCTTTTGCATTTCAAAAAAATCAAGGACAATCTATACATTTCATCTTATATAAACAAAGTGGTATATTTCCTGTCCTTATGGTAAATTTGGATTGAGACAGAACACCACATAAGGACTAATCCTGAAAAAAAAAACAAAACAAAACCAAAACAACATTACATTGTTTCAGAAAGTAGGTACTTCCAGGGAAATCAGATTACTTGTTGCATTAATAAGTGACCTCCTAATTTGACATATATACAAGACTATCAGAATGGAAAAAGAATAAAAGGAAAGACTGAAAAAAAACCAAAAGGGAAATGACCACAGGAGAAAATGAAAACAGGGTCCTCGTGAGATGGTGCTGGGCAATGTTTTGAAAGCAAGGACAGGAACACAGAACTCGGAAAAGGGAACAAAGGAGTCCAGGAACCAGATCTGCAGCTGAAGTCATCTGTACTATGTAGTAGAATAACCATAACTGTAATAATACAAAATATAATTTCAACTTTTTTCCTTGCACCCTTCAAAAATAACTAATTGTGCAAATCTTGAAGCAAACCATCTCTTGAGTATGCATCAACTCAAACACTGTCACTACGCTTAGACTGATTTAGATTTGTCGGCAGTTACCCAGTTAGAAGTGTCATGGATGTAAATATTAATAGGCTATATTTTAGGTTAATAAGGTTAAGAAATGATAACAGAACAGACAACAGTTGATTAGAACATCAATTAAGAATAAACACACGCTTTCAATAGCTAGCAATCTGAGACAAGTCACCAGCATTACCTAAAGGAATATCTGTAGCATTCCTTTTCAGCACATGCACAGCTTCAAAAGGAGAATCAGACTAATTTTCATTAAAATACCCTTGCATGCTCGTTAAAAGCTTAAATAGGTTTGCTCCTTTGATTCCATCTGGGATTCAACACTATACAAATCTGTTACAGAAAAGCGCTTATGCCAAAGACTAACTTCTCCAAAATTTGCAAGTGTGCTGGTATTTAAAGGAAAAGCAGCAAGAGGAAATTCTTGCTCACAGTAATAGTTCGACAAAGGAGCAGCTTTATCACTTCTACATCACGTCTGTATATTCTTAAAACTGCAAAATACTCCTAAGTTACACGCCTAAAATGAGTGCAATTTTTTTAGACTAGTGTTTACTAAAAAGTTATTAGCTAAATGAAAAATGCTGTATTTATTGAGTTGAATTTTCATTCCAAAACACTCCAAAAGTTGTATTGTCTGTATAGAACTCTATGCTAATGCAGTGCCTAAAGCAGACAGGATTTTCCATATGTAGATGTTTCTTCAGTGCATTACCCAACATCTGTAGTTTCATGCAGCAGATGTGTCCCCAACTCCAAGGAATAACAGAGCAGCTACTGAACACTTGCATTTCACACAAGGATAAGAATATGGAGCAGAGTAACCCTTTTTGAAATGTAGAATTCTCTGTAGATTAATCTTGGTAAATGAACCAGACAGTAACAAAAAAATCCTTGCAGCTCTATAAAAGAGTTAAAAGGCTCTATTGGATCTTCAGTAATCACAAGTTTGCACCTTGCAAAAGATTAATTTTATTCTATATTGAGCTACTAATTGTAAATTGATTAAACAGATAAATACAAGATGGTTTTCTTTTTATTTTTCAAACTGATTCTCTTAGTTTAATCAACAACTACTTTCCTTATATTAAGATTTTAAACTAGTAGTGCAAGAACTGGAGATTTCACTGCAGAATTTTCTTCTTCTCTCTTGAAGGATGGCCATCCAAAAACAAATGACCACCTCTTTGTCTCCTTCACTGACCTCCCACATGAGTTTGGTGACCCCTGAGATCTGTGTTATGGTCATTGCTCTTTTACTCAGGGCATCTTGGATGGTATTATCTGAATCACCAGTAGCTTAACTTTCAAGTCAATAACAAGTGCGCAAACTTTTCTTATCTCTGCTTCATTTAAAATAATTGCAAAACCAATAATTTAGAAATAAAGCTGGAAATTGATAGCCTTTTGTTATAGTGACTTCTGCTGAAAAAGATTTCCAAACCAACCTGTCCCCATTAAGAAGCAAACTGGGCACCAATATTCCATGCAATACTACCATGTTCCTATGGGGAAAATGAAAAATTATAGCCTCTGCAATATTCAGATTTCTCCCCTCAATTCGTCTTCCGAATTACCATAGCTTCTGTTTACAGAAATATTCAAGAACAATTTGTTTCTATGCTACATAAATTATCTTCCTTTTACCAGTAATTACAGTATATTTTCAGATAAAATTGTAAGATGATTTTTTTTTAATGAAACATTTTTACGTAAAAATAATTGCATCCTCTCAAAATTATCTTTCACATAATTTCCTTGCATAGAAAACCTAAACCTGTTCACGAACAATGCTGATTAGGCACTTGCATTCAACCTTCTTTTTATCTTATCAGTTTTGTTTGTATTCAGCTTCACACCTATTTAACTTAAAAGATTATTCCAGTGCAATAGCAGAATATTCAAATTCAATAAATACAGTGTCATGAGCTTTTCAGGAATTGAAATGAGAATGGTATGTTACACACAGGAACTAAGTTCAGTGTTTAACATAGGGGTACAGTGAGAAGTGGATTCAACAGATACCTCTTACTGCTCAGAAACCATGGACAGTATCTGAAATAGAGCTGGATTTGCTGAGACCCTGGAAGACAAACTGCAATTGTACCTTCTGAGCTCTGCTGTTAATCAGTTCGGAGTGAAAATAATAAGTAACAGCAACCATGCATACCCTGTGGTATGAGAAACATCAGGAAACCATGCCCACTCATTTCTCTCCCAGGCAGCCAAAAGCCCAGCCTGGCAGTGAGGTTTGCTTAATCGTGAAGAAACAGTGGCAAGAGGCATGGCTCTCCTCCCAAAGGAAGGGCTTGGGAACTTTAAAGACATGGCTAACAAGACTTTGAAAAGCTTCCACAAATAAAACTTTCTCTCTGTGGTTGAGAAAACAAGGGCTTAGGTTTCAAGATATAAACCATAGCCTCTCTGATATGAGGAAAAGTTTCAGCAGCCTCAGGAAGGTGATGATTTACAGAAATCGGGATGGGATCCAGGAGAGGGGACGGGAGCATTCCAATGGCAAACCAGTTTAACCAGTTTCTGATGAGCAGGATTTAGAGAAAATGCATCGATTAAGTGCGTTAGGTTACTCCCAAAGCAGCAGGAAGGCAGCTGCAGTGTGAAAGACTACCCAAGGTAACTCCAGCGCTCATTTTCAGGGCACCGTGGGCTGCAGCACCGTAAGCACGGGCACCTTGCCATGAGAGGCGAGGGGCACGCTCCAGTGAGCCGGGCACCGGCACCTTGGCCTGGGTGTGGTTTAATGGATGGCTTAACCCCATCCAACTGCAGGCTGCTGCCAAAGCCCATGAGCTCACCTTTCCTTCCCTCTCCCGCTCTGCTTCTCATCCACCAGCTGCAGGAAAGCCAGGCCAATGACTCCCATCACCAACTACAGCCAACATAGGGAAAGGGTATGTGCAGTTTGGACCAAGGAGACTGGCAGGCTGCCCATCTTTTTGTAGCAGCTACTGTTAGGTTGGGGTGATTTTTAAACCATGGGTCCTGTGTTGCCCATCACCTCCACACCTGAACTTCCACGACGTAAGCATGTACTAAACAGGCGAGTTTACCTTCAACTGCTCTCAGTCTTCTCAATAAAAAGTACTGTCACAATCCAAAAATTACAGCTTAGAGAGGACAACTTTGATTCAAGTTGCACTCTACAGCACTAAGGAACAATTAAGAAATAGAAGGAGGCAAATCAAAAAATCTGCACTGCAGTAAAAGGAGGCTGGGGCTGTGAATGGATCACAGCCCAAACTCAATGCCAGTGCTCTGCTGCAGCCTCTGCAGTGACTCTGCTCAGGTGCCATCAGTCTGCTCCATGGAGCCTGCACCATCTCTTTCTTCTGAGCAGAGGAAGTACTCCAAAAATTCCTTAATTAAATTAATTTGTAACATTTTGAGAACAGACATTTACACAGCAGTTAAAGGTCTAGTTGCCTATGGAAGATCTATATGTCACACACTCCTAAGATATCCCAGGAATATTTAAAGAAATATGAGTCAGATAGCATTATCTTTCACTTGCAAAGCTATTTCAGTCTAATAATAAACTTAATACTATGCTAACATGTAAATGTATATCAGTGTGCCTCCAAGATGGAAAAAAAATGTAATAACTCTTCCCATGGCACTTCTGTGATACCTCAGGAAGAGTGCAAACAGTAAGAGTCAAGCTGGCTTGCCCTAAACCTACAGGAATCAATGACAGTTGGGATTACATTTCAGAGTCATTTGATTACAGCCCAATGCTTTGTACCTCTCTTTCCAAGACAAAATGTATTTGTAATTCATTTTGCATGTATGAGCACAGATAACAAACTCACCTAAAGACTGATATTTCAAGCAGGAATATTTTCTTTGGAAAACACATCATTGTTCTAAATCCAAAATTATTTTTAAAGAAAAATGCAAATTATAAAAAATTGTTAATATTTTAAAACTTCTGTTTCAAAGTCTCTTAATAATCTGAAATGCCAATCAAACTAGCCTCTAGATTCCTGACCATGTGATACCATGGGGATTTCCTTCGGTAGATTTTATTTTACAAAGCTAATAACTTTGCCAGACCTTCACAGCTAATAACTTTGCCAGGCCTTCATGAGTTCATAGTATATCCTCCATGCTAGCTGTCTCACTTTAAGCACACATATTCACACACATGCACAATGTTCATAAAAACTGGCAGTGAAAGAAAAATCACTGTTTATGAGAAAAAAAAATCACAGATTAATCCAGTTTTAGCCACAATGAGTTCTTATTTCTTGTAGAAGCTCTACTAACTCAATACTCTGGCAAAGAATCTAAAAATCTGCAGAGGAGATAGCACTTTTTTTTTTTTTTTTTTTTTGGCTAAGCTAAAACTTTTTTTGTTCCTGAAAGCTAAAAGCTCTTAGAAATAAATGCAGTTTACACAGTATCTACAGCTTAATTTCTTGAGGATTACACCCTGGACATGCTCTAACTGAGGCAAGAACAGGTTTCTCTGTAGTCACAGCTTTCACTGCTCAGACCAAAGTTGAGTTTCTTCCACAATTCCAGCAAGGAATTTTTCCACAGCCCTCTCCTTTAGACCATCCTCCCCTCTCCTGGCACCAAACAGGTAAGGATGGCAGAAGGGACAAGGACCAGCTACAAGGAAAAGTAATTTCAGAGATTAAGCTTGACAAGACTGTTGCTGGAAAGGAAGGCTGATGTTGAACCAGTGGAAAATTGGCAACTGGGTAAAAGACTGGAAGTCTGAGCTGGAAGCAGAGCATGCAGGGAAAGGCTAGAAATCAGACAGGGAGTCAAAGAGTAAGAAGACAACAGGATATGTTAGGAGGATGGCTGGAGAGAACCATTGAGGCAGACTGGGACTGGGGTCCAGTGTAAGAGTCAAGGACCAGACTGAGAGTTGGAATTTTCTGACTAGGAGGTGGTACAAAAATAACCACTTACTGCCTCTCATCTCTGACCCTCAAAATGCAAGATTCACTATGAAAATGTACAGCTGGAAAACAATGAGGGAAATCACAGGACAACTTGGGAGGAAAAAATGAGAACAGGAGCTGATGAGGCAATGACAGGGAAAATAGAAGTGGAAAATGACAACAGAAGAAACCAACTAAAGACAACATGGTATTGCCACATAAAAAACGGCAAGCAGTTGAGCATAGAAGGCACTGACTGCACAAAGACATGAAGGGCACTCACATAATCACAATATCCTGGTAACAGGGCACATTTTGCCCATCCTTCAACTTTTTCCCTAATTCAATGTTTAGGACTACCACGGTGGTCTTAAAGGTAGTCAGCTTAAAAATACTTACTTATTAAAACTTAAATTATTACACTATTCTATAACATTTTACAGACTCAGGTTTGGTAGCTGATCTACATAGGGCTGCAATGGAAGGTTTAGGTGCAACATAAGAGATGGAGGTAATTGAGCTCCTGAACCAGATCCATGTCACAGATCACTCCCTGCAAGACAAACCCAAATCAATTCTGAGTTTAGGATGAGCAGAAGACCCAGAATCAGACAAATATCTTCCCGTGGGCAAGTCCACATAGGCAAAGCAGGAGCTAAAGCTTGAATCATTGTATCACTTTCCCTGAAGTCCCCTCAGTACCTTCTGCTCTTCAACATGAAAATTTTTCGGTCTTTCAATTTCTTTGCTCTTGGGCAAAACTCACTGGGCAAAACACTGCATGCCTTGATGTTAATGGTGTACACTGAATTCAGTGATGTCTGAATGCAGTAATTTGATGTATTACTTTAAAGGGGAAAGATAAGGTTTTCAATCCTGTCCTACATAGATGAAAATAGCAAATTAGATAGAATAATATGTTTAGAAATGTTAATTTGCTCCAAAACCCAAAAGATTAACAACCTTGAGGTAAAAAAACTATGCTACCCATCTGCTCACCACCCCTATGATCCATCATCATAAAGTGAATAGTTCTAAGATTGTGAAGTCAGGCAAAGTTTGAAGATGTCAAAAATAAGGTGTTTAGTGACCTGATCTGCTCCACTGTGCATATACATCCATGATAAAGCCTTTAGAGAAACCACGTTGCACTACACTGCCATGGGACCTCTTGTTCATTCAGTACAGAGAGCTGAACTGCTGGAAAGACAGGAGAAGTGGTAGGAAAAAAGGCTGCTGTTGCCTCTGCCATCCCTGCACTGTTTTATTGTAAATTGCAAAAGGTGTGGGGTGGACAAGGCTGCAAGAACAGATAGTCAAATATTGTGGTTAGATAAGCTAATAATGCCATAAAGAACTGAACTTTACTTGCATGTCTTCTGGAGTTTCTCTGTGATGTAAAGAAGTCATTTAACCCCAACTTTCAGCAATAAACATTTGTCTGAGCGCCTGACTTGTGATTCAGTCTCATTTGTATTAATAGTGAACACTCATGGGTGTAACTGGAAGTTGTGGTTGGGAAAGATTAACTGTACAGTATCCTAAAGAACTGAGACAATGCAGTCCTCCATGATTCAGTCTGCACCATCCATAAAAGTAGGGCCTTTTGGTGTTATTTTCTCCACCTCAACTCGCGCTTTATCTCCTAGAAAGTGGAGGTTACACCAACTTTTTGTCTCACAAGGATATTGTGAAACGTAATTACATCTCGTAGGCACTCAGATACTATCACAATGAGCACTAAAGGAAAAAAATTAGCTAATTAATTCAAAATAGTTTGAAAAATGTGCTGAGAACAAGGCGTAGCTCTGTAACTGAACAAAGAGGTGGAAAGAAAATACTGAACAGTGACTCACTGAGTTGACACAGTCCATTCTGTGAACTGGCAAGGAAACCTACAGAACTACAATCCTTAATCATGTACCTAATGGTGATACCCAACAGAACATGAAAACTGGGTTCAGGTTGTGTTATTTGAGAGTTTTTGAAGATTTAAGTAGTAACCATTATTTTCAAATAGGAGCCTTCTATATACAATAACAGAGCTGGTAGATGTATTTAATTCAAACATGTAGGAACAATCCTCTCATCACCATTTAATGAAACATTTACCTCTTAAGGGTATCAGCTGTAGAGGAGGGAGGATGGAGAGCACATACTTTCAAAATTACAGCTCCATGGCAGAAAACTATTCTTCCTAAACCTTTCAGCTGTCTAAAAATCCAACTGACTCCAGCTTTCACTGTAAAAATTTAATGAACTAAGCTGAAAGCTTCTGTCAGGTCTACAGAAATAGATGTGCAAGTCCTATTATCAAAGGAAAAAGCAGCATCATTGAGAATTCTGAAAGGCTGCAGGCATCATTCGGTGCAGTGAGCCAGATCAGCTCAGTAAAACACTGGAACCAGTCAAATGCCATCCAAATCGACTGTTTACTATACTTCTTAATGTTGCCATCCACACTGAAAGTTGTTTTGATTAATTTGTCAAGTATAGGGGTTTTTACTTCAAAAAATAAAGGCAGAAGTGATACCCGAAAGCAAAATTTATTCTTGGGTTCTGTAAATATTGAATGTTATTGCAATAAATTATAGTGTAAATGTGATATGAAAATATTCCAAATATTTAAATTACCAAAAAACCCACATTATTAAAGAATAGTTAATAGACTATTACACAATCACAGGCTAATTGTAGCCTTCTCAAAAAGCAGTCATTTTTGGAAGCAGTTTGCAGAGATGTAAGTGTTCATCCTTTTGTGTTTAAATGTAAATGGAAGGTACTCAACTAAACCCATATGTGGTACTTTGAAACTTTGAAAATACATGGTTTGGCATTGTCTTAAGCATTTCTTATTACTTCTGTCATATTTTTTTTAGAAAACTATTAGAGAACTATTTCTGTACTGTACAAAATCTCTGTTTCTAAAATGCAAAGACTTAGATCTGTAACTAAAAGCAAACAGGCAGAAAGGGATTTATTAAGATTACATATCCTTCATATTAACATCTGTTTTAGCACATACTGGAAGCAAAAACACTTTTAATGTCCTGTTTGTGTTTGTTAATGGCCATCTTTGATTTCCCCAGATTATAGTAAAGAGTCCTTAAAATACAAGTAATCAATAAAACTTATGCCCACTGTCACAAGCATGAAACACAACATATTCCTGTCCTAAATTATTTAAACAGGACTGTTTAAAATTTATGACATTACCCTGGGAAGAGGCACACAAAGGATGAGTCATATTTTTTAGAATTTTCATGTGTTATGCAGCAATGATTACTTGCAGAGTGGCTGACGAAATATTTGGAAAGGGAAAAAGTAATCTTTCCAAATCAAGTTACATAACTTTGATTTACATAAATGTAATCCATTCAGTAGTCCAAGCAGAAAAGTAATATTTATGGCCCAAACACAAAAACCTAGAGCTTTAGTTCTAATTCTTACTAGGAAAGCAAAACAGAACCAGGAAAATGAAGGAGGCAACAGAAGAAATTCATCAATGTGGAAATAGGAGGTGTTTACTGTGCTGCCTTTGTTGGTTCTGGATGTAAGAAAACTGAATACAACTTAAACTGCAAAGAAATTCTAATGCAAATTAATAAGATGATTCCATGCAGGAAGCCTTGAACTCATGATGCCTTTAACAGAGCCTACTTTTTGTCAACCATGCCTATTTTTGGTCCTGGGCTGACCACTTACATAAGGAAACGCTAGAAGACATGGAGATGTGGCAGCTTTCCATCAGCAGACCAGCTCTACTTGCTATTCCCAAAGGACTGCTTTGACCCTTGGTTCACTGGAAAGCCTCTGCAGCACTTGCAGCTCTTCTTATCAACTGCCCCTATGTGCATCTCGTTGGGTATGTGTGTACCTACAAACATAAGTTCATGGGCATGCTCATGAGAGAAGGATGAGATTTAGAAAAAGATTAAATTCCTCTATTTCCTCTGAAAACAAGCTTTAGAGATGCCCACTAGATCTTCAGAGCTAAAGTATATGAAACTCTCCAAGTAGATTTAAGTTCTGCACTGCTGAAAAACTTCTTTAGTGTCATCTCAGAAGTTCACTTAGGAATTGTGTATTGTCAAAACTCAAGTACAGAAAATTAGCACATACAGTTATATAACAAAAACTATTCTGAAAGGAATAGATTTTATCTAGCAGAAATAATTATAACAAACAGCAAAGGCTAAATTCCCTAAACGAACTTAGTCCCGTCCTTTTCTGCACACACACTATGCAGCACTGTGAATCACAGAGCTACAACCCATACTCCCCAGGCTATTGCTGGTCTTTTTGCTAAAGAGCTGGGCCATTACCCATACAGCTGGACAGTCCAACAGCTCTGAAATCCTTACTGCCCCAAAAGAAGGGCACATGTGCTTGAGATGCTTGTTGTCATCTGCAACCCTCTGGATCTAAACAAAGTGGCTTCCTCACTGAGGCTGTCTGTCCTGTTACTGGCAAAACTACAGACACATATTCTTGCTTTCACTCAAGGTGTTCACAGCTGAGAACTCCCTGATCCACTCTCAAGAGTGCAATGTGCTCAGGCTGGACAAGCTTTCTTAAGAATCAGTTGTTATGGACTACATCCAAAGTGTAACAAACTTGTTCTGAAAATGACCACCTTCTGCGTTTGTTAATGACTTACAAATTAAGACAAACTTGAGTGAAGTTTTATAGGAATGGCCAAAGACCAGCTGGATGCCAAGTTTCAAGTACTTTTTCAAAAGCACATGGAAACTGGAACACTACAAAGGAAAGATGATAAAAATTCAAATTATGCTAAACAGAGTATTCTCCCTGCAATTTGTTTCACAGAAAAAGATGAGTCATCATCAAACACATATATAGAAAGAGACACTATAGCCTGAGAGGAGGTAACACAGCATAAAGCAGCTTGGCCAAACTGACAGTTAATGCTGCTAAGGTCAGCTTGTCATGTACAACCTAGTGCCAAAGCCTCCTTACAGTGCAAAGCAGTGCAAACATTACTTGGGTGAAACCTGCAGAGCTTACAAGACAATTTTGTCTGGGGGTGGCTTACAGCACAGCCCGAAACAAATGCCGTATTTCCATGGAGAACACGGCAATAGCAATACAACATACTGCTTTTAATCCTGTATCTCTGTTACATACAGACATAATCTGACATACAATCTGACATACAATCTACATACAGACACAGATACATAATCCTGTATCTCTGTTACAAAGTGAAAGTTTTCACTTTACAAAATGGTATTCTTAATAGTATCGACAAGTGGCCTGTGTAAAATTCATCTGCAAACTGCTGCTGAGTTAGGACAAATTACTTCTTTCACATGACATATTCAGTGATTAATAACAAATACAACTTGACACTACTGCAAGTTTTTATCTGATGCAATGCAGGACAAACAATATTGTAGCAACTAACCACAGGCAGTCCAACATCCCTTCTCCCCATCCCCAAACTAGATAAATACTTTGTCCAATTGCTTCTGTTAAATGAAAGCTAAAAAAAAAAATAATTAAAAAATCAGTCATTTAGAAGCTGGTTTACTCATTTCAAGCATGTAGAAAGTTCCAAACTTTGAAAATGCACATATTTTGAGAAAGTATTAGCAACACAGACAAGGCCCTTACAACAACATACAAAGCAAGCAAATGGCAACACACAGACTACTGTAAACAAAATGACAGCCCTAACCAAACTGGGCCCTGAAGTCAACCAAATCTGAGGGGGCAATGTAAGCCAGTGGAATTGCTTTTTCATTATATTTATGTGAAATTATGCTAATTATTGTGCCTAACTATAAATGAAAACCAAGAGCCAAAAAGGAATAGACAGGGAACAATGACTCTTCTCAAAAAATTTTAATTGCATGTGTAAAATACAAAAAAATCAGTAGCATTTTCCAAGTCTGCAGTTTTCTTAAAGAGTAAATAGAAATCATAAATTATGTGGAGCAACTGCTGATTAAGTATTCAATTAAAATTATATCATATTCTTCTTGTGTGAGTAATACAGACTCAAACAAGGTGTTATACTGAAGAGATATTTGGATGCATCAGCAAATCATTCTGTGTAATCACTAAGATAAAACAGTGTGAAAATCCCATAGCATGGAAGAAAGGCAGGAGCAGTGGGGAATGCCAGTGCCTACAGATGGCTAAGCTTTCCTTGGGTTCTCTTTCCTTGGGTCCTCATCCACCTCCCCATATACATGAATCAAAAGCAAGGTTTTCAACTATTTTACCACTGGACAACTGTAGGTTTTACAAGGAAGAATCCACATTTTGTTAGTTAGCATTCAATATAACTTCAGGAAACTGCATCTTTAGTATGAAGAAAAACTTTACCCAGATAAACTGGATGCCATTTAAGGGCAAGCATCACTACACACAGGTTGACACCAAGGTGAATACTTCTGGTTTTAGCAGAGATAAAACACAGAAATAGAGGTCACAGAATGACTGAAATTTAGTCCTGTATTACACAGC